>JAWVGU010000197.1:0-506879 GCA_037039885.1 Miamiensis avidus | reverse complement strand
TACTGATCCTTTAACGGGGATTTTAATTTTTTATCCGACTTATATGTCACCTCCCTAAATTCCGTTTAGTTATTAAACTTATTTTAATAATTCATTGTCACCTTTGACTATGTTCCATAGAGTGTCTCCAGCTTTTACAGTATAAGTTGTATAGGACTAAGATAGAACAAGACTAATTCCGAAAAGAATTAAAGCAATAGATATTAAGATATTTTACTTTATCATTTTATTGATAAACTTTTTTTTTCTAAATTTTTTTATATTTAATTTTTTTTTTTAATTTTTGAAAATATCTAATTGACATTCACGCTTATATAGAGCAAAATATATATTATAAACATAGTATATATATTTATTATTTCTATATTAAATATTACTATTATAATTATAATTCCATATCGATAACTTTGATTATTTATTAGAAAATAGAATACATATATTTAATAATTAGAAAAATAAAATATTTAAAACTAAAAAGTTAACTTTAAATATAATATATAATATAATGAAAATATAAAAAATAAAGAAAAAATTTTAATTTTTTTATTTTTAGAACGTATTTATTTTAATGTACTAAAATAAAATTAAGTATTTATTAATTTTTTTAAATACTAATTATAATATCATTATTAATATTGGAAACGCTTCACTCAATTTAAGTTAGAAATACTTGAATTTATAATAATCATAAATACATGATAAAAATATAAGTAAGTCATTATTTTCAAGTATAATTAATTATATATCTCTTGTTTTTTTTTCTATATAGATATATTTTAGAATTCATAATTCCATATTTTATGAATGTATAGTCAAAAAATTAAAAAAAAAATTGAGAATTCTAATACTATATGTTTTATTAAGATGATATATGAAATTTGGAAATTTATTAAATCTTTATTTATATTCTCAGTACAATTTTAATATTTATATGAAAGAAATATTAAAGAAATTATTATTATCTATTTAGAATTTTATTATATCAACCATAAAATAAAAAATAAATTAAATTAGATTAGATTTAATTTAATTTAGATTTTTATCAAGTTTCAACAAATTTAAATTATTTAAAAGCCAATATAATTAAAAATTATATTTATTTCTTTGTTATATATAATTTATTTTTACAATATAACTAATTTATTATATTTTTAAAAATATTTTAACTAAAATAACAGAAAAAATTAAGATTCTTATAAAATATTTAATTTTATTTAGAATTGATTAAGTAAAGAAATTACTAATTTTTAAATTATTCTTTACGATTAATAGATATTTATATGATATAAAAATTTTTATTTATTAATAAAAAATAATGACTGAATAAATGTTTAAAACGTTTTAAATTTAATAAATCAGAATTATACCAAAATGGAAGTAATTAATCGTCTATATTAATTAAGTATCATTTTATAGAGATTGAAATAAAAATAAAATTTTTGCCCAAATTCTAAATTCATATACTAAATTATTCTATAATTAAAAGGCTATATATAATTTGTGTAAATTCTATTTTAGAAAAAATGAAAACAAGTCATTATAATATTACTTGAAAACATAATTTATATTTATTATTTTAGGTGTATTATTATTATTGGTCATATTTAGAGCTAGAAAATTTTAATTTTAATGATAATAACATTCCAGAAATCTTGATTAAAAATAGAACATTTAGTATGCATTTAGAAATAATTAAATTAGTACATATAATATTAGGTTTTTCAAAAATCACTCATTTAAAAGAAATTAATTATTTTCTAAATTAAAAGATCTATAGAATTAAGAAAAAAATGATAAACCAAAAATATAATAGATTTATATTCAATTTTTTAGAAATAATTACAATTAAATATTAAGTATGAAAATATAATAACTAAATAAATATACTTAAATGGATTTATTACATTGTTTATATATGAAATAAAATTATAAATTAATATATTATTATAATAAAGTTATTTAATTTAAAGCAATCATAGAATAATTAGTAATGTTACCCTTTTAATTAGCCAATATTATAATTAATATGAAATTCTAAAACGTATAAGGTGCATGAATTTAATATTTTAGCTTACAACAAATTAATGCTAATAAATTATAAACCTCAATTATTATTTTAGAAAGTTCTATACAAAAATTTGGATTAAAAATATGGTTTTATTAAAATTTATATCACAATTTTTCTTATTTATTTTGTTTATTTAAATTACTAAAGAATAAAATCAAAAATATTATTTTAATTCTTTTTCTAAATCAATCACCATTAGACTTACTTTTTTATTTATAGATATTTTCTGTCTATTTATTTTTTCAATTATATCAGTATTTAGCATGTAAGATATCACAATTCCTGAAAATAAAAATCCTATAAATTCAGCTTCTGAACGCGAATAGCTATTATTTTTCAAGTTTATCAAATTAATCCAATTACCTAAAGCCCCTTGAAAGTAAGTTTTATTAATTTATTTTCCATTTAATTCTAACAAGTTTTCTAATATTAACTAAGCTAAAGAAATTGCTAATTCGGAAACTAATATATTAAACTCATAAATATTTTTAGCAATTTTTGTGAATTTTAAAAAGTCTATTTTATCCTTTAAAATAAACATGGGATTCACAAATATCTATACTATTTTCTAGTAAATTATATTTAGGGTATTTAATTTAGGAGTCAATATATTTATTATTTAAGGGAAGGGAAAGCTATTTAAAATGTCTATGGGAATTAGATCTTAAGGATATTTATTCTCAAAATTTACGCTTACTCTATTACTTAGAGCTAAAGTACTGGCTTAAAAAACTGCTTCTAATTATTTAGAAAATCGAAGGATAAAATCCTGTACATCTTAATTATCTTCAAAATGCACTTTTAAGAATATGGCTTCATAGTATCGCTCCATTCTTAGTAAAATTCTGCTTTTTAATGCAATAGCTTTATTATTAGATCGATCATTTTATAAAACTTAATCAATTATCTCTATTGCATCTTGAAATTTTTCTTATTAATACAGAATTTTCGAGTAATGAATAAATGTTTCTTAGTCTTCTGAATCGAATCTATAAGCAAATTAAATTATTTATTTTAATAAATTTTAAATTTTTTCATGTATATTACTTAATATAAATTAATGCAAATTTCTCAGCTATATCTAGATAATTTAGTTCTAATGCAAGTTTTGAAATAGCGAAAGCAACTTCTTGAATCAATATATTTTTAGGAGAAAGTTCTCTTTAGAATATAAAAAAGCACTTTTCATAATTTTTATATGCCTGTTCGTAAGCAAAAATGTATTTTTCTTATATTTAAGCTATTCGATAGAGTGTCTTTCCAGAATATAATCCGGTTTCGGAAAAATGGCTGTTAAGTTAATTCAAAGATTGTTAATATTATTACAAAGTTTGGTAGTCACAAGGCGAATAGTTTTAAGATTTAGATATTTCTTTATTTAATAAATCCTCATCTTATAATTGTTACTAAAATTTTCCCCTGGAATAAGAAAAAATGATTGTTTCTAATTTTGTTTTAGATATATTCAGCTTAAGCATACTTTCACAATGATCCATAAAGGCTATATAATTAAATAATATTAAATAAAGTTGATTTATTAATATAAATTAAAAATATAATAATTGCTTTAAGCTAATTCAGTTTCATTTAAAATGGAATATACATGAATTATCTTTAATATAATTCTTATTTGGTGTCTTTATTTGATTTATTTGTTCTTAAAATAGTTGCATATGTGCATGCTTTTCTTTATCTCTATTAAAGCTTAGTTATATTATGCTTAGTTTATAAGTATAGTACTTTTATTTAATAAGCATACAAGAAATTCTTGAAGCTAAAAATGGTTCAATTATTATGTAGGAATATCATAATATTGCTAAAGTTCTTGGTAACTCTGCTTTATAAGCTCTAAAGATTATTCAAAATTTCCAGTTAATCGTAAAATAGAAGCTTTATTGTGATTCACAAAAAACTAAAATCTTTTAAAAGTTTAGTTGTAAAATTTAGGCACATTCCATTTACTAGAATTTGCATATATTTATATAATAGGACTTTAAGTTTTATCATTCATCTCATTTATATTCTCTTCATTAACTTTCTAAATTAGATTATGATAATTGAGATTTTGGTAATGTTATTTGATATAATCGAGTTTTGTTTGTGCTTTTTCTAAATATCCTAAGCCATGTTAACAAAATTCCCCCAAAAGAATATTATGACGACTGATGTCAATGTAAATTTAAATTTAAAATATAGAAATTATGCTGGGAAATCTAAATAAAACAGTGAATTATAGTTTAAAAATATATTTCTGACATAATAATTAATTCTAGAAATTACTTTCTAACCAACTCATCATTTTATTCAATAATTAGTACAGATTGTTCTAAAAAGTACCAACTTTTTTCGTATTATTCTTCCAAATCTAATATTTTGCTTATAATGTAATATAAAATACACTAATCGACAAGATGGTATTGATTTATTTAAGAGATTATATGCTCACATAATAAGTAAAGCTTTTTATTATCCGATTTGTCAATGTTCTATGACAATAGTTGATAAATAAATTCCTATAAGTTTAATTTGTTAAAATTAAAAAGGCCTAAATTCAGTTTATTTGGGTTATTCATTTCGTTTTTATTTTATAAATCACAGGAGTTATTAGTATATATAGAATATAATTGCAATAATAATTTAAAAACGTAGAATATAAACCAATCAACAAAAGACTAACATAATTAATTATATGCGATTATAGTAATATATAGATTAAATACTAATATTAAGTAAATTATTATTATATATTATAATTATATATCAATATAATTAGACTATTTCTCAAGCATTTTGTATTTTAATACTTTTCATTGTTATTTACTCTATTCATAAGATTCTTATATTTTTTCTTATATTTATTATTTCTAATTAAATTGTATGTTCGGGTTTTGAAACTCAAAAATGTCATATTACCCCCCATATATTTTAAAGTTCCCCTTATAAATACCATTTGATTTTTGGTTACACTTTTAAGCAGCTATATTACTTCTATGAACTGCATTATAAAAAACTTTAATTCTCAAATTACGAGAATTAATTTCCTCCCAAATAATAGTTTTCATAGCAGAAGATCCAAGTCCAAGCCCAGTAAAATCCTTATTCAAAATTTATCTTCCCTAATAGTATTTTTCTTTTAAAAATACTTTATTTTATGCAAGGGTAAGTGTAAAAATACCTACAGCTGCTTCTTTTTCTAAATCAGACCCTTTTTCAGTATATTTAACATAGAAAACCCATTGAAAGTAATGGTGTTCATAATTAATATTTCCTTTATTTAATTCCCATTATTTCCAATCCTCTTCTCCCCATTTTAAATTTTATTCCAACCTTTTTAGATCCCATGCTTATCCTTTTCCAATATGTTGCATAATACTCTAATCTTATACTGCTTATAATAGTGGGTTGTCATTCTAAAATTTGGTAGAAAATGGTATTAATTTAAATGAAATTATATTTAATCTCTATTATTCCATTTTATTTATATTTATTTTATATTAAGGTTAAAAAAGATGGTAGAATACTTATTTGAATAATTAAACTATAATATTAATTATATTAATAATATTATCATCGAAACTATATTTAAATTATAATAATTTTTACAAGTGAATAATTAATATTCATGATAATTTTATACATTATAGAATGAATGAGTAANTTTNAAAATATTTTTTTGATAATTTCAATAATTTCACAAACAAAACCATTTTTTTTTTTTAAATTAACACTATTATTACTATNAAAATTTGTTCATAGTTTTTGATATTTATATATATTTTAATTAATATTATATATAGTATACTAGTAGTTTACCTTTAATTATTATTAACTTATCAAAGAAATATTCAAAACAAATAGTTTATCTAAAGATTATTTTTGATAAAAAAATGAATTCAACTAAAATTGAGTTTTAGTTTTTATATTTTAATAAAATAAATTTAATTATAAATTAATAAAAATAAAATTATTATTATTGCTAAATATATTTAGAATATAAAAATTATAATTATAGATTTCATTGATTAAAACATACAAAAAAAATAAATAGTATTATATATGATTCAATAGTTATGTGTATAACTATAAATTATATATATTATTATTTCTAAACATCACATAAACAAAAAGAATAATAGAATAGTGCATTTAATTTGCAATATTAATTTATATAGTAATACATATAATTTGATAGTTTTTTAATCAATTATGCGTAATTTATAATATTTAATAAAATATATCTATAAAAATTCTACAAAAAAACTTGTAGTTTGCTATATTATATATTTCGATAAATTTTGTAGAATTTTTGATAAATTATATTACTATTTTTGTTTTATACTATAAGTTTATATATATATAACATTAGTAATAAATAATACAGATAAAATTTATTCTATGGAGTTGATGTTTTAGATATAATGAAAGAAAGAAAAAAAATTTATTTTAATTAAATTAGATGTTTTGATACTTATAATCTATGGTTTGTATAAATTTTAAACCCTTTTTATAAGAACTAATAGTAAATAATATATTTTTTATTCTAATTTAAAAAATCCATTTTTTTCATACATATAAATCTGAATAATATTTTAATTTAAAGATTATGAACTTTTAAGAAGAATAAATATAATAAAAAATTAAAATATCTCATAATTTTAATTTTCTAGTAAATAGTAAATTTTTATTTATAAAATAATTGTATTAGAATATGTTTTGCTTTTAAAAGATTTACTATTTGATATCTTATAAATTTATAAGTAAAATTATAAAATTATTATATTAGAAATATTTAATATATTTTTAATTTACCAAATTATTTGAAACAATAAAATATATTTACTTTACTTATAAAAAAAACCTAAAATCTAAAATTTGATTTTTTTTATAATTGTTTTACTATACAATTTTTTTGCAAAGATATATTTTGTTTAAAAAAATAAAAAGCAGAACTTTATATTACGATAAATCTTTTGATATTGAATATAATAATTTATATAAAAACAAAAAAAATAATATTGAAAAAAAAAAAAATATGAAAAATTATATGAATATTTCTTAATTAATACTTGCAATTTGTCTAATCACAACTGTCTCCTGTGGGGTTTGGTATGAAGTGGAAAAAAGCTTTTTCCATCCTTTTTCTCATTCAGATACTCTTTCATGGATTTCTATACCTCTACATCCCAATCTAGTTACTATCTGTGATGGAAAAAGTGTACTAGGGGGATATGGATTATTTTCTAAAGGATAAATTTTATAAAAAAAATTTACTGGATTACCATATTTTGAAAAAATAAAAATCAAACTCACTCTTTATCAAATCGATAGTTGGGATCGTAAAAATATTATTTTTTTATATTAATATAGCATTTGCTATTTTTTTATAGTAAGTACCTTAGATGAATTTTAGATAAAAATTAATGGAGTTTTAGTCTAAAGTGAACTAAAATCAAGTGGTCATGATGGAGGAGTATAAAAATGTGGAGGTAATTGGGGTGATGAAATAGTAGATGTATTATATTAAGGCGACCATACTGGTACCGAATTTCTGCTAACTTTTACAGACACACTTAACCAAGATCCATTTGACGAATCATGGGGTATTTCGAATTTAGAAATATAAATATACTTACCTTGTGAGCCTCCTCTTATAAAATTCGGAAATCTCTGTCTTTCAGTAGACCACCTCAATCATTGCCATAGACTATTGGGGCTATTAGATTCTTCAGAAATTAAAAATTCTACCATTTCAAATCATTGTGAACCTGAAGTGATTGATGATGAATAAGTTTACCATATTTTCTTCTAATACAATAAGCCTTTCTTCCTGGATCCATAGTGCTTGACTTAAGAAGTATATATTGAAGATGTATTAATTCCAGAAGGTAAAAGTCCTTTTAATGAGTGGTAGTTTGATCCAAGTACTTAAACCACGAAGTTCACCATAAAGCACAAAGATTTAATTCCGAAATTTAAGTGCCAATTAATTGAAACTCTCACTGAGTATATTTGGGTCTGTGATGTACATATAAAAATTTATTTGGGAGGCGTTTTGTAGTTCCACTTTAAGTGTCAGATCAAAATCATTTTGTCAAGAGTTTATAAGAATAAACTTGTAGTCAATGTGAGTGCAAACATTGTTGTGGGAGAGTGCTGTGAAAATTAATTAAAAATTAAGACTGAGCTAAGATTTTGTACTGATTTTACTTGCGTTACTTATTTGCCTTCCCCTCTTACTATAAAGCGGAAATAGAGCTTCTTTGTGGTGCATTTAATTATAACTCCTGAATTTTAGTTTTATTATTTGCACGGGATTTCTGTTACACTAGGCTCCTTTTTACCTGTTATTGTAAAGTTTAATGGTTCCATCCAAGGAAAGCTAATTTATGAGCTCTAATCGTACATCGCTTTTGATGGATTGATTCTCACTGTTATTTCTAGACTATCTACAGTCCCTTCTCGATTATTAAGAGTCTTATCAAAAGAAGAGTCTAAAATTGATCCCAAAATAGGAGATAACTATAAGATTAAGACTGACTATTAATTATCAATTTAAAATGAAGATAAAGATAAAGACAATACCAAATAAAATTAAGAAGGAATAAATACAGTTTTAGTGGCTACAGTAGGAGTTGTGGGAGGTATTGCTCTATTTTCTATTGCAGGAACTACATTCTATTGTTTGAAAATGAAGAAGAAATAGAAACTTAATAAATATAAAGATCAAGTAGAGAAAAATTAAACTTATGAGGAATAAGAAATGGTTAGTCAACCATGAATTCCCTATATATATACATATTTCTATATATAATATAAATATATGTTTTTAGAATATAAGATATATATATATACAAAATTTGATAAATCTAATAATAAATAAAATGTTAAATATTATATACATTCATATACATGATTTGATATTATTTATTTTGCAAATATATGTTATAATTAATTGTTATTCAATAATCTTCTTGCATAGCAGTAATTTAAGAATATAATTTAGTTAGGAATTTAAATCTTTAAATCCTTCATTTCCTGACATATGTCTAAAGTGATCAAGTAAACTGCTGTCACAGAAAATTAATGCATAAAACGAGTGTGTGTGTCTGAAGAGTAGAATATCATGTCGAAGTGAACAGGTTGTTAGTTGTGATATTTTTTTTTAGCTTGATGGATTTTAAGAAGAAGGGCTTGGTTACCACTCCTACACCTAAAAGGTTATTGGAGTAGAATTATATGGCTTGGCTCGTACCCTTCATAGCTGTGTATGAAAATCGGAACTAGAAAGTGTAAGTTATTCCGTCTAAGATTTTCCTACTGCACAAATATCTTTTCGCATTTTCAGTTTATATTTATGATGATGTTTTCGATTTTGCTTGGGTTATGGATATAATATTCTACAAATTATAAATTAATTAAATTTAAATTTTCTATTATAATTAAATTATATTTCTACTAAATTATTTTGCAAATAATAAATAAGTAAGTATTATGTAAATTAATAAATATTTCTAAATTGAAAAATAGTTTGCTCAATTAAGAATGTTAACTTTAATTTCTATAACATATTGGAAAATATATCTAGTTTATTTATATATAAATTTATGAATTTATTTATAAATTTCCCTATTGTTTAATTTATTTTTTGTATTATTATATAATATTATATTCTTTTATATATATAATTTTTATAATTAATAAAAAAAATATTCATTTCAATCATTATTATTCCTTACCCTTAGTATCACAATTTTCATCTTTTTAATAAAAATCATAATTTTTTTATTTTAAATTTTTAAGCAGTTCAAAATCTTCTTCCTTCTAAGATTCTTCTCTGGATTTAATCAAGTACTTCAAAATAGCAGTTTCAGCCTCCTTGTAATTATGACACTGAAGAATTCCAACATTATAAGAAATTTTATGCATTTTACTATGCTTTATAACACTATTGACTCTATTAAAATCAATCTTGTCTTCATAATCGCAGAATTTTTGCAATATTTAATATCTAAAAGATTTTATATTTATATGTATATGATGATTACTGTAAAGATCATATAAATAAAGTAAAATAATAAATTACCCATAAAGAGTTCTATACATTGTTAATACTTCATTGAATTCATCTTCCCCCGCATCAGTTTCAATATGTTCTTAATCATTGATACTATTACTATTGTTATCAGATTATGATTATCCAACATTTATTTTAACTGATTTAGAGGCTTACACTGTTTTTTTTTTAGTTAGACTTGGAAGTTCACGTAAGCTCATAGGTTTAACTGAAAATCCTAATATTGTAATGGCTTCATCTAATAATTTATCTTCATTGGAGTTTAATTTAGCAAATCTGGAAATTCTCTTTAAAGATACTATGTCAACTTTTTCTAGTGATTCTTTAACGTAGATATTCATAAAAACCATTCTAAAAAATAATATAGAGTCTACGATGGTACCATAAAAAAGAGCATAAGGCAATCCAACTACAGACCAAAGTACAAGCTAAAAATTAGTTTTATTTTTTCACAAATTTATTTTTATGTTAATAAAATTTTACTTTAATTGCAGCCTTAAATGTATTGTTAAATTTAACTATATTGACAAAGTGGTACAAGTATGAAAAAGGTACTAATATCAAGTTTATAGTAAGAAATACTGGGAAAAACAAAAATATTAACTCGACTATGTATATGATAGACAGGCAAATATCATTAATTTTTTTGCTGTTAGTCATGGCCAGCAATATTTAAAAAGGTAAAGATATTAAATTAAATGGCCCTTTTAATAAAATAAATATGATGTGTAAAATACTTTATATTATTTTATTAAAGTAAATGAAGAACATACCTGGAGCACATACTAATGCAGTAAATCTTTTGCTACTTTTAACATATTTCTCATATTCGTAGACAATATAAGAAAATTCTACACTACTTCTCTCCCGAATTATTTCATAAGCTGATGAAAATAATTAATCAATATTACTATAATGAATATTAAAAAATATAGTTTATACTCGTAGATAAAATAGCAATTAATAAGTTCAACGCTAATACATTAGTAATAATCATATATATTATGACTAATATCGCTCCTAATTCTTAGTCTGAAGTAAATCCACTGGTATCAAAGTTACCAAGAATCATAGAAATAGTTGTCCTTACAGTAATAAAAAATGATTCGAAACTGGGGTTTGAATCCTCAAATAATATGAAAAATACTATAAAATATTTAGTTTTGGTGAATTGATAGATAAATAATAAAATATTGTTTATTTTAATATATTTTTACATGTAACAAATCCCATCATTATAATAAATAAAATTATCAAGAAATTAAGAATATCAATCATAGACATTTCGATAATTCTAATTATAACTCCAAATTTTTAAGTTATTTTTAAATAAACCAACAACTTCAGCCACCTTTATATGTATAATTAATCTATATTATGAAAACAATAGATCAGAATAAATAAAATCAAAATTACAATAAAAAGAGAGATGCAGCTTACACCTTTTCTAAAACATTTAATATATCTATTTTTTCTAACAGTGTAGTTTCTTCTGTATCAATTTTACCAAAAAATTCAATCCTTTTATATAAAACTTTTATTATATATGCATTTATTTTTTTATATTAAATTTAAATATTACGCAAAATAAACATTAAGTCCCAACTATATGGTATCTAACGCATGCATAAAATTATATGATACAAAACTCTTTCTTTTGTAAAGATTTACTATTTCGAAGACTGTAACGAACCAAGAAATTATAAAGTAAAAAGGTATAAATTTCATTATCTAAGTTTTATTAATTATTACTACAAATTAAAATATGATAAAAATATTTACATTTAGGGTATGTTTCAAATTTTCTTCATCTTTTTTTAATTCCTCCACTTCATCCAAGTAATTTGGATCTAAATCATGCAATGCATCCCAAATATTTTAAGTCTTTAATTTTATAACAACTTCATCCCTAAATTTCAAATTATTTAATAATAGGATAGCCGTCAAGTATTATAATTTTTTTGAAACCATTTTTTTAATAATCCTACCTTAATTCTTTTTTTTTGGTGTCTGAATAAGCTAAATATATTGTTTCCCCATATTCATTTTTCAAATCTACTACTATATGCTCTTCGATTACTTCTGTAACTTTGCTTTCTTTTGGATCTTTTTAATAAATCTAAAGATCATTTTAAAGTTAAAGTAGCTCTTTAGGTATTTTTGTGTGCATAACTCTCATTTCTTCAAAGAATTATAAAGAGAAAACCAATATAAATATTAAAAAGCAAATAAAAACTAAAATGCTAATTATCATTCTAAATAAAGAACTTGTTTTCCATATTCCAAATTATAACCAATTATGAACACCCTCAATTTCTTGTTTTTCTGGTACTAGGTATCTTTATTAATTATTTTATATATTTTATCAATAATTAAAGAAAATGTATAAACTATAAAATAATATAACATATTTACCCAAAAAAATTCTTTTTAGCCTCTAAAACAGTTTCATTTCCACCTTATTATGCCCTTGCACTAATAATTGATTAAGTGTTTTTTCCTTTTAAAGTTTTAAATGCACTACTACATACTAAAAAGTTATAATCAGATTTAAACTTTCCATTAAAATGCTTTCTTAAGAATTATGCGACAACATCGTAGTTTAGAAGGGGTTAAAAAAGTTCTTTTTTGGCAAAATAAAGTTCAACCTTTAATTTATATTTTAAATAAAATTACTTAGCAAATATATTTATTACAATCTAATTTATTTTTACTAGATTTTCTTTAGCTGGTAATACTTGTTTCAAATATATTCTTTCAAGAGAAAGAGAATCATTATTTTCTTCCATAAATTTTACAGAAATATCCAATAGTGTATCCCTGAGCCCACTTAAACGAACAGAGAATCTTTTAAATCTCGGAATCAAATCATCCACAAAGGTGCACAAAACAGAAGAAGTCTAAGTTATTATATACGAATAAATTAAATTTTAAAAATTGTAATAAAAATAGTGAAACAATAAATTTTTTACAACTTAAGGAGAAACAGAACGAGTTAATATTAAAATATTATTTTCTACATAATCTTCTATTAGCTCTATTATTTTTATCATATATTCTTCTGTCAATTTTACTATGCTTATAAATTATAAGAAATATACACCATAAACAAAAGAATCAGCCGTTCTATTTTTTTATTATTATTTAGTTAAATATATCAATTAATTTATAACTTTAATTAATTTTACTCCAAAGTTTCTAAAACTAAATCAAGAATAAGTTGACTTTCTATTGTCAAATTATATGATATTAAATATGCTTATAAAAATCCATAGGCTCTTTACTTAAAAGCTTCTCTAATTATTGAGAATGGAAATTAAATTTGGATATTATATTTTTTGCTCAATTCTATTAAATATCTAATAATAATAATTAAAATTAACTACTTTAAATTTGCTTTATGTATAAATTACTATGCAGCTTTATCGTGTTGCTCTTGAATAGATTTTATAATATTTTATTTAATTTATAATTATAATATAGAATCGACTTAGGTAAATAAAGGACCTCCTGCTAACAACAGCTTAGTTACTAGCCTAAAATTAAAAATTAATAAAATTAATTTTATCATTATAAATTATTGTAAATTTTATAAATACTTTATTTATCCTGAAGAATTATGGGCAAAAGCTACTTTTAACAAATCTCTGTCTGACGGATTAAGTTTATCAAAAGAGAGTGCAATTCTTTAATTAATATGTTTATATTGCATGATATGATTAAAAAATTTTTTAATTAAGGAATAAATAAAAAATTAATCAATAAATACCTTGCAATAATATATAAATCATATTCTAAAGCTACTTCAACCATTTATCTAACATCGTAGTTCGTATATATATTTTATTCAACATCTCTTTTATTCAAAATATTATTGTTTATCTAAAAATATATAATTACTTTATAAATGAATTACTAAATTAAATGCTTTTTCCTTTCTTTATCTAAATAAATACACATTAATTATTTGACTTTCTAATTTTCTTTCATCAATTTACTTTTAAGAATATAATATAAAATAATTAATCGATACTTATTTATTGCTTCTTTTAAATAATGAATTAACTTAAATTATATTACTTAGCTCTAACTAATTAATCATGCGTTTTTTCATCATGCCTTTTAAATATTATAATATTAATTTATCATTTTAATTTATTAAAACAAACTGTAGAAAATGTTATTAATACAAATTATTTCTATAAAAGAAACAAAGAAAAAACTATTTTACAAATACCAATACTTTATATAATTTAAAAAAAACAAATTTACTATTTAAAATAAGCATAAAAAATTATTTAATAAAATAATTATTAATAGTTTACTACGCGCCTTCTATAAATCCGATTAGATCATCACATATTACTGTTCTTTTAAAACTCTTTAGTTGCCTTTGAGACTCATTCTTATTATTTTACATCTGCTATTTTGAAGGATTGTCTATCACATGATCATCTAATATATCCCGCATGTCTTCTTCTATTTAGCTGTGTTAACTCTTTTAATCAAAGTTTATTTTATGACTCATTTCTATTTTCCCGTTTTTTTATTAGTTTTCTTTTTTATCACTACTCATTTTAATTTCTAAATAATTTTGAGTTAATATAGCTTATTAATTATAAATATTTTTATTATTATTATTTGTAATTATATTGCTATTATATTAACTTTTATACATATATAGATATTAAACAATTATTTTTTAATCTAAACATATTATTTATTATTCTAAGAAAAAAGAAGAAAAGGCTGGTACTAATTAATAATACATTATAATTTAAATAGTAAAATATAAGAAATAACTGGACATACATTCCCTCTATTATAAATTAGTTAAAATTGTTTATAATAAATGCTATTGTATTTTCAGTTGAAAATAAAATTAAATGGTTAATAAATTCTCATCTTAATAAATAATACTTATTGCATGTGTAATTATTATGGAATATAATTTTTTATTTCTACATTATAATTTGATAAGAAAAAGGTAAATTTAGAGAAAAGTTTAAATTCATTAATTTTTATTGTACATTAGATATTTATATATTGTTTTATATATATATATTTTTAATATCATAAGTTTTATTATTTATATCCTTATAAAACTAAGTGTTTATGATAAATTAAATTCTAAAATTAAAATGATTAACGCATTTATGTAATTAAATTAAATTTAAACAAGCATTAATTGACTTTTATAATTAATATATGTTAATTTCATATTTATTTTTTATTTTATAAAAATTAATTTAAATTCTAACTTTTTAATTTTTCTTCTTCTTATTTTAATAAAAATCTTAGCATTGCAGTTTCTATTTACTAATAATTATGACAATGAAAAATTCCGACATTTTAGGAAATTTTATGCATTTTACAATGTTTCAGAACTGAATTAACTCTACCAAAATCTATTTAACCATTGTGATCACTTAGCTTAGATAAAAGTTACTATCTATTTAAATGTTAATGTTGTGTTTATTATATGAAAAAATCTAATTTTTTATTATTTCACTTACCCACTTATAATTCTATTCATAGTAAGGGTTTCTTCAAACTAATCTTTTACAATTTCTGTATCTAATCCACTTATTACACTGCTACTATCACATATATTATTTATATTTTTACTTGATACTTTTTTATCATATTATACAGAATTTAACTATTCTTCAATTGAAAAATCTAATTCTTTCAGTCCCAAAGCATCTTCAGCTTTTTCAAAAGATAATGTTAATTTAAGATTTTATTTTGCAAATTTTGAGATTCTTTTAAAACTATGATAGTCTATTTTTTCTAAACTTTCCTTAACATAGCAATCCATGAAAGCCATTTTGAAAAATAATATGGAATCTGGAACAAATAAAATATATATTTAGTATGGCAATCCAAAAATAGTCCAAAACAGCATCTAAATTATTATATTTCTAATTTAAACTAAATAAAAGCTTATAAAATTATAAGTATTACTTTTAAACCTGCTTTAAAAGGATTATTAAATTTAGCTATATTTATATAATGATAAAAGAAAGCGAAAACAATCAATAAAATGTTAATTATCAAAAACAAGGGATAAAATAAAACAACTAATTCTATGATATAAATCATAGACAAGCAAATATTATTCACAGATATGTTGTTAGTGCAAGAAACAAACATCTAAAATGGAATAACAATCATATTTAAAGGGGCTAATGAAATTAAAAGTATATATTAATAATCTAATAGTTGTTTAATAAATATAATAATAATAATCAAACCTGGAGCACATACCAAAGATGTAAATCTCTTCGTGCTCTTACCAAAACTTTCATAATCATACACTATTGAGGAAAATTCTACTGTACTTTTGTCAAGTATTACTTAATATGCTTTATATTATTTAATAAAATTAAGTTAAATCTCAAAAAATGAAAAAATGTATTTAAATGTACTTGTTGACAATATGGCAATTAATAAGTTTAAAGCTAATACATTAGTTAAAATTAGATATAAAATCATTATAGCGGCTCCTAGTTCCTTCTAATCTGTGAATTTACTTGTGTCAAAATTCCCTAAAACCATAGATATGGTAGTTTTCACTGTTACAAAAATAGTTTCAAAATCTGGATTTACATCCTCAAATAGAATAAAAAACACTAGTAATAGGAATTCCATTAAATTAAAATATTAATAAAAACTATATAGATTAGTAGATTAATTAAAATTACATGTAACAAATGCCATTATTATAATACCCAATATTATCAAAAAATTCAATATATCTTTAATAGAAAGTTCAATTATTCTAATTATTATTCCAAATTTTTTAGTTACTTTCAAAAGAATTAGTAATTTTAACCATCTATTAAAATATAAAAGAATAACTTATCAATAAATTTTTCCACTTTTTTATATATTTACAAAAAGAATAACGAAATAGCTTGAAATTTTTCTATCTCATTTAATGTATTACTTACTTCTAGGATAGTTCTTTAATTATTATCCACATTATAGAAAATTTAATAACTAAAATAATTATAGATTAATATATAAATTAAAAAAAAGCTTAATATAATATTATTTTACGCTAAATAAATATTTATTCCCAACTAAATTGTATCTATTTTATGGAATGTATTTATTTTTACATATTTCTTCCTTTTATAATGATTTATTATTTCAAAAATTGAGTTAAACCAGGCTATTATGAAATAGAAAGGAACTATTTAAAATGTCTAATAAAATAATAAAAATAAATTATTTCGCCATGAAATTTTATTAAATTTATAAATTCAAGATACTTTTAATGTTTTATCAAGACTAATGGCATCTTTTATAAATTATTATATATGCGATACTATTTCTGGTTTTAATGATACCAAAAATTCCCATAGATCTAATTATTGCATAGATAAAACAACTGAATTACTTAAAAAAAAATTATATTATATTTATATAAAATTGTTTAAATAATTTTACTATTCTCCATCTTATATGGATTAAGGTAATTATTTAAAAACATCTTCTCCTCCATTTACAGAATACAGATATTTATAAATATTGTTTTCTATAGTTTTAGTAATTTGATTTTGGTGAGGATTTTTTTAATAATAATAAACATCATTCTGTAATAATATTGTTTCTCTGGGAAGATTTTTATGAAGAATTCGCATTTTTTCAAAAAATTATAATGATATTACAAGAATAAATATCAATAATCCAATATAAATAAGTATATTTATTAAAAGTCTAAAAAGAGAACTTGTTTTCCATACTCCAAACTAAAACCAGTTGTGTACTCCCTCAATTTCCTCTTAATTTGGCATAAGGTATCTAAAACATTAAAACTACATATTATTAATACTTATTATAAATTGATAAAAAACAGAATGATTGAATACCCAAATAGCATTTATTTATATTTATTTTTTATCTAATGCTATGTAGCACTAATAATTGGCTTAGTATTTTGGCCTGTTAATGTTTTGAATGCACTACTACAAACAAGAAAATTGTAATCGGATTTATATTTTCCATTAAAATGTTTTTGTAAAAATTCAGCTACAATCGGAAAATTCAATAAATCTTAGTAAAGTTACTTTTTATTGAAATATAACTATACCTAATAATTTACGGAATGTTTAAATATATTTTTGAAAATTATGATATTAGTATTATTTATACTAGACTATCTTTAGCAGGTAGCACTTGCTTAATATAAGTCTTTTCTAGGGATAAAGAATCATGATTTTCTTCCATAAATTTAATAGATAAATCTAGCAAGTCATTTCTGATTTAGTTTAATCTTGAATAATATCTTTTAAATCTAGGGATAAGATTGTCAACGAAATCGCATAGAACGGAAGCCGTCTATAGCGGATAAATAAAATTATTATTATTATATTAGAAAAGGATTATAAAAAATGCAAACAAAGTTTGTCTGTATAATTTGTTACAACTTAAGGAGCCACTGACAGTGAAAATATTAATATATTTTCATACAAATAATTTTCTATAATATTAACACATTTTAGCATATACTCTTCAGAAAGTTTAACAATTCTAAAGAATTAGAGGAAATATACTCCATATACAAAGGAATCTTAATTTCTACAAATAAAAAAATATTGTTAAATTAATAAATATACTAATTAATGTATTATTTTACTCAAGAGTTTCTAAAACTAAATCTATTATTTGTTTGCTGTCTATTATCAAATCGTAAGATATTAAATATGTTTATAAAAATCCATATTATTTTAAATAAAATGCTTTTCTTATTGTTGAGAAAGAAAACTCCAAATATATACTGTATTTTTTGCAAAGCTCAGTCAAATATCTATTATATTAAAATAAAATTAAAATATTAAAATAAAGAAATATATTTTTATGTACTAGGCAGTATTATCATTTTTTTGTTCAATTGCTTTTATAATATTTGATTTTATTTATGTTATCATTCCAGGATCGATTGAAGAAAATAATGGCCCCCCTGCTAAAAGGAGTTTAGTTACCAATCTGATAAAAAATAAATTGGACTTATATAAATATCATTAAATATTTACACTTAAATACTTTATTTATCCAGAAGATTAGTTTTTAAAAGCCTATTCAAGCAAATGAATGTCTGAAGATTTTAAATGCTATCCGTTCAAACCAATTCTATATTTAAAATTAAATTTTAATTAAAAATAATATTATTTAAATTAATTAGTTATATACCTAGCTATTATATAAAGGTCGTGATTTAATGCAATTTAAACTAAACTTTTAACAACATACTGATCAAAAGCAATATTATATTTTCTAATATTTAATTAAATTAGTATTAGGAAATAGATGAAAATTTATATATATATAAATAGATATTAGTAGCACTTTAAGAGATATTCTTTTTTTTCCTATTTTAAAAATAAATATAACAGTTTGACAATATTTTCGTCTGTGTCGATCAAATTCCTATATATTTTTATTACAATGATAATACTAGTTGTTTAATAAATTTGGTATTATATAAATAATATATTTACCAGACTTTTATTAATTATCTCTTAACTTTACTTTCAAAACTAAAAATAAAATAAAATTTAACATAGAATAGGTTAATGTAAAGTTATACTTATATATATATTGTAAATATAAAACTAGAAACAAAACATTATAATTTATAATAAATACATTGATTCTTCAATAAATTGAGTAAAATCTTAATAATTCTTTTTCTCCTCTATTGTTTTCTGGTTTTTCACATCTATTGACTATTGCAATTGTTTTCGTTCATAATTCTAATTTTAAACTATTTGGTCATTGGATATATCATTCATACTTGATTAATATTATTGTTCGCTATACTACTTACTACTTATGGCTTTTATAAATTATGGTTTTTCGTTCATTTGATTAAATATTAATATTTGAAAAATATAATTTTAATTTTATTTATGAAATATATTTTTTATTTCTAAACCTTTATTTTGATTTTTAGAATATTAAAGCTGCATCAGATGAATTAGTTTTAAATTATTAGAAAATTATACTATAATAAATAACAAATATAAATAAAACTAACTATGGATATAATTAAATATGATATTATAAAAAGATTTTACGATAATTTAAAAAATAAAAGATGTTATTAATGTCTTTTTTTCTCTATATAGGGATAGTGGAAATTAATAAAATAATTTTTGGTATTAATATATAGGTTATGGATAAATCTAAACTAATTATTATCATCAAATTGTTATCATATTAATATTCTAAAATAATATTGATAATTAAACTCTAATAAAAAATATATGTAAAATAAAAACTATAACTCAGTTATTTTAGTTATTATTAAATAATTTTATAGAAATAAAAGTTTATAGTTATTTATAATAAATGGTAACAGTTTTATATTTATAAAGTTAAGTTAAGTTAATATAATATAATTAATCAGAAAATTAAATAAAAACTTTGATAATATAAAGCCAAGAATTTCTATTTTGTAAAAACATAAATTAAATTATTTTTATACCATTGCTATAATATAGTATATATATAGTTATAAAATATTTAATATAAATGTAAATTAATATCTAAAATAATAGAGAAAACTAGCAATAAAAAAACTAATTATTAATTAATTTAGTTTAATTTTCAACGAATTCTTTAAATAATTTAATTTCCGGAAATAAGTCTTATTTCATCTGATCTTACCATATTATGAATAGCGTAAACAATTGCTTATTCATTATTGAACTATCCTAATAATTACTCTTAGACTTACTTAGATTTCTTTCTTCCATTAATTTATATTAAACCCCTTATGGCTTGTTCGATTTTTTAAATCATGTTTTTCATTTCGGGGGAACTAGAAAATCCTAATACATCTCCTCCTTTTCCTATAGCATTCATGGTACTTTCGGTAAAGAGTTTGTGAGCTTGATCTATTATATTAAAAAAATTATTATCATTTTTCTGATTATAAAATCGATATATTCTAATTAATATTACCTATGTGATCAGGAAGGACATCGTCACTCAAGTTTATTTTTGCTATAGATTCTGAAAGTCTAATTAAAGCTTCTAGTTGTCTGACAGTGATAGGAATGTGGGCCTTTCTAGATTTTTAATTCATACTTTCCTTGGCCTTTTCTCTATCAGAAACATATAAGTTAGTTATTTTTTGTGAAGATTCTTTTGTCAATCTAGGATCTATGTGAGATTTGGCATAAGTAATGAACCTAAAAATTTAAATTGTTTTAAAATAAGAATTCATTTGTGAATATTTTATTAATAATCAATTACTTGGAAAATAATTAAGGGTCAATCAAATCTTCTTATTACTACATTGAAACAGTTTATTAGTTTGAATGCAAGTTAATGATATGTTCTACCATTTTTTTATCATGTTATTACTCTTTGGGATCTCTTATTATGAAAATACAATCGAAACGAGAAAGAATGGTGGTTTATAATTCAATTTGTTCAGAAATATCTTTTTCATTACTATATGATCCGAAAATGGGGTTTCTATTATAAAAATATGTTTAATATTTAATAAATGTATGGAAAATTATAAAAAAAAAAATTACGCTGCAGCTAAAACAGAGCATCTAGAATTTAATTTGGTATTGATTCCAGCTTTAGAAATTGAGATGGTTTGTTGTTCCATAGCTTCATGAATAGCTACTCTATCTTCAGGCTTCATTTTATCAAATTCATCAATACATACAATTCCTCCATCAGCCAAAACCTTAGATAATGAGTAAAAATATTGATTTTTTATTTAATTAGAAATTATTTTTATTGATTACCATAGCTCCTCCTTCAATTTAGAAATCTCCTGAAAAGTTTCTAATAATGGAAGCTGTAAGACCCGAAGCCGAAGATCCTTTACCAGATGTATAAACAGCTACTGAAGAGAGTTTTTCCACGAATTTCAGGAATTGGGATTTTCCTGTTGATGGGTCACCAATAAGTAAAACATTTATATCTCCTCTAAGTTTTGTTTTATCAGGTAAAGTCTTTTTAGCTCCTCCAAAGAGCATACAAGCAATAGCTTGTTTGACAGTTTCCCTTCCGTAAATTGAGGGAGCCACATTTTTACTTATTTTTTCAAAGAAGTTGGGTTGGTTGGCGAAGGCCTTTAAATCTATGATTTCTTATTCAGTAAAGCTTATCTTAGCATTTTCTTTTTTTTTATTAATTCCCAAAACTTAAATGTATGGCAACTTAAGTCCAGAGGGAATTCCTTTATTTTGGGTTTATTTTTTATCTAAAATCTGTAAAAAAAAAAAAAGAAGATTAATAAATTTAATTCTGTTAATTTGTTCAAAAAACCAAATATTTACTTTGTAAACTCCTGAAATTCTTACAGTTTCTCCGGGAACAATTTTATCCATCAAATATCTGTCAAGAGTAATGGTAAAAGTTCTGGGAATTTCTCCAGTAGGAATTGCATCATGAGCTTCTTGAATTTTACAGAATTATTGATCAATTACGTTACACTTTTCTGATACGACGACATAGGGATCTTTGGGGCAGGGATCTCTTCCAACAGCTTCATTATTTCCAGCCTAGCATTGTCTAGGAATTGGAGTAGTTTCCATTCCAGATCCAATTTCTAAATGTAAAGTATGAGAGCAATTTTTACACTAAATAGCTAGGGTTTTAGCTTTGGTATAGGGTTGAGAAACTGAAACAACTATTCCTTCAATGGTCACTAAAGAATTGAGCTTTTCACTTCTCAATTCTCTAATTTTTATAGGAGTTTCGTGACTGATAATTTAAACCTACCAATTAGCTTTTACATATGCAATGCTTTGGGCGTACTAATAATGACAATTATTTAATTCTTTTAATATTGTTTTTGAATATATAATCGTTGTTGATTTACCTTGCCCAACACATCTTCGAAACTCGATAAGTATTTTAAGGGGTTATTTTTGAAAGAAGAGCTCACAACTTAATCGTGATCATTCAAATCTCCGATTTCTACTTCTAAATAGTGTTTATTTAAATCTTTTCTAGCGAAAATCATATCAAAATACTTTTAGGTATTTTCAGTTCTGAAATTGGCAAGGAATTCCTATAGTTTTTAAAGCGAAAATTAAAAATTGATATTGTTTTCAAATTGTTTGTTTATTCAATAAATTTACTTTGAATTTATCAGATGCAGATGATTCATCCATTAGCTAATCATTATCGAAGTTTATAGCATTTTAGTCAAAAGGATTTTCTTCATCATTATTTTCTATGTAATATACTGGTTAACCTTATAACATTTTTATTGGAAAGTACTATGTATTTAAATTATTATTATTTAATTTTTTTTTTTATATTTTTAAGATGTATGTAATTTAGTTTATTTATTTTATAGAAAATTAAATTATTTTTTTTTTAATATTAAAATAATAAATTAATTGATAAATGAGACTGAATTTTCTCCACAAAACTTTCCGCTACTACTTATAAACTGAAATTTGAATGGCGGGATTAATTATGCGCTACCGCTATTTTTATTAATAAAAACAATGTTTTTTTTTTGTACAACAAATTAATTTAAATATATATATATAATTAATTAATATAATGCTTGTTTGATAAATGTATAGTGTTATAGTTATGTTTGTATATTAATTAGATAAATAATATATTAGTAAGGAAAATATTATAAATATAAATAATAATCTTAAAAATAGTAAAAATATTAATAAATTATTTTTAGAAAATTTTAAAATCATCTAATGATAATGACAAAATTTACTAATATTTACTATTTAAAATGAAATTGCTTAGTTAATTAAATTATATATAATTTAAAATTTATTTATTGCTATTTCCAATAATGTCTAATTTTAAAAGGGTATTTACTTTTTAAAGATCGGAATCAGATTAAATATATATATATATTATAATGATAAATATGTGAAATGAAATATTTAAAATATCTGAATTACTATTGGATATTTATTTAATATATATACATATAATTATATTGATAATGAGATATATGTTATAAAATTATTTGTTTATAGAGAAAAAGAAAATTGTATAAATATTTGGGAAGTAAATTTAAATAAGAAATCTACATATTATATGAAATTAACATAACTAAAAAACTACTATAATACTTTTATGCTAAAATTGTATTTTTTAGCCCATAAGTAAAGTAATTTTTAAATATATAAAAAATTAACATTGATAATTTTAAATATATTCAAAATGACGCATCATATATGAACGATACGTAATAATAAATCCAAATATAAAGAAATTCGATAAATAAAGATTCACAGCATACAATCAACAAGATCAATAAATATACTGAATGACTCAATTTAAATTATTGAAACCTGAGAATATATAATATTATGAGATAATTTAAATACAAAGGGGATAATCATTAATAATATAAAAAAGAAAAATTTTTTAATATAATTATAGAATAAAACATATATTATAAAAGTCTACCGATATTGGATAAATAAAGTATAAAAAAAGAGTAAAAATTGCAATATAATTTTTTAAATTTTAGAGTTATAACAATAATATTAATTTTTATGAATTTTTAAATAATCTAAAATATTTATTGAAACTCTTAGATTTGTTTTATATTCCCACTTTTTGTTTTAAATGAGAAGCAATTTAATAGTTAATTTTTCTATTCAGAATATATAAACTATGAAATTATTATATAAGAAATAGAGAAAAATGCTTTTTTATTATAGATGAAAGTAAAATAAACAAATAAAGCAAATATAATATGTCAAAGTAAAAATCTTTTATAGAAATACACATATTTAAATATTACAGGGACATATACTTATTAATAAAAATTCCTAAAGGAATCTAATATCATTTTTATAAATATTACTATACATATTTATTATAAATATCCCCACTAACTCTTTTAAAAATTTCTAAAAAACGTTATTTTTTCATCAAACAGTTATTCCATGATCATATAAGGGAGGCACTTAGACATATTCAGAAGCTAATTCTCCATAGTCCATAATTTATTCATTTTATTCTATTCCGTCTAAATCGAAGCTACTTCCGTTCTTTTCACTTTCATTGCACGAAACTTCTTGAGAAGTTAAGGAGTTGGAAGATGAGGCATTGGCTTGGTCTAAAACATAAATTTTAGTACAACTTTCCATGTTGTTAAACTAAGAAATCAAACTGTGGGTGTAAGCTCCCATTCCTCCAAAGCACATCCAATCTCCGATTTCAATATGGCTAGGTAGTGTAACGTTTTTAGCAACAACTAAATTGAAAAATATAAAGATTAGTATTTATTATTATAAAAAAAAACAATTATTGTTACTATCAAGTCCGTCACAGGTGTGACCGTATATAGTAGCTTATACCTCAGGTAGTTTATTAGGCTGATCAATTTCAGTTTCAGTTGCGGCAGAGTCTTAATCATTGAAAAAAAGTCTTTTTCCGTTTAGAGATACTCCGTCAGTAGACACCTTGTTGAAGGCGTGATAGATTCCATCATTGATGTAAAGAGCTACGTGGTTCTTAGATATTTGTCTTTTTCCTATTACTCTTACACACATGGCAAAGGGTCTAGAAGTGATGAATCTACCAGGTTCAGCAATGAATTTGCATTTCAAAGAATCGTTTTTGGTGTATTTCAAAGACTCAGCAATGTTATTTCCGATTTGGTTTCCAGCGAATCCTCCTCCGACATCTAAAATTTCCATTGGGTGTCCAATTTATTTAGCAGTAAACATACATTTTCTAGCAGTTCTCAAATAATCTTAGAAATTGGAGGTTCCGTCATGTCCTGACCCAGCATGGAAGTGGATTCCGTGAATTCTGTATCCTAATATTTTTTTTTAAATTTTAAATTAATTTAATAATTATATTTTTTTTATATAATTATCATATTATTTTTCTTTTGATTTATTTTAATTAGGTGTTTTTGTTTTTTCAATTGATGTAATTTAATGTCAGATGACTAATTAAATTTATACTATTTAATTATTAGATCGAAAACAATGACCCAACAAATATATTAATTAATTAGTAAATAAATAAAAATTAAACCTAATTGTTAATTGCATCTAATGTTTGTAACATTATTATTGTGAAAAATTAAAAATAAGTATTTTTACCTTAATCATAAAGAGCTTAAAATTTCTATTCAATTTCTTAGTGGGAGTTCATGGCATCACCAAATTTATCGGCAAAACTAATGATGTTTTCTTCTTTTTTCTATTCGTCGACTGAAATTCTCCATAAAACTCTCATTTCAGGAGCAATTCTCTAGATTTTTTTCATCTCTCCGATAGTGTCGGCAACAGTGAGTCTAATTCCATTTTAGTAGGCAAATTCAAGGTGTTTTTCGCCTATAAATTAGAAAAATTAATCATGTTGTATTTTATTTTTATTTCAATAAATTACTTTTGAAGGGGTTGGAGTAAATTATTTTTTCGGGGTCTACTTGAAGTTCTAATAGCTTTTCTAATTCTCCTTTCGAGGCGATATCAAATCCACATCCTTCATTTTTCAAATCTTACAAAATGCATTTAGTAGAATTACATTTTACTGCGTATCTGATGTTAATCCAATCTACTTGCTTTTTCCATCTAAAATTAAAAAGAAAAATTATTAAGATTAATATACAAATAATGGATTTTTATACATTTTTTTCACTTTTAGAAAGTGAATTAATTTTTTGTTTTATTAAGATAATTATTCAAACAACTAAAACAAAATGAGTAGATAGAATATCTCCATTTGACAAAATTTTAATTTAAATCAGTTTCCTTTTTAATATTCAATGAAAAAATCCTATGATGAATGTCAAAATCATGTTTTAATTCTTCAATTCGAGTAAATTTTCCCTCTATAAGATCTGAGATATAGGGGGATAAAATTATACTCATAAAGAGAATTAAATAAGAAAGTATTGCATTATCCACTCACTCCAAGACATCAAATCTCCCCCACATAACTCAATTAAAAGGATATTATTAAATGAACATTTACTCTTAAACGATTTGAGACAATCTAGCAGGGTCGTACACTAAAAAAGAATCCTAGTAGGGATCTGATTTAATGATTTCTTCAATATGCTTAATGGTTGATTCAGGAATTGGTTGATTATCAAAGCCTTGACTAACATACAAGTTGTTAGGGAGTTCCTCTGAACTAGAGTTAAGGGATTTTTAAGAAACTTCTTTTTCAATGATTTAGGCCTCTTGCCTAGTTGAAATGTAGATGATTTCCTCCACCGAGCCTTTGTCACTTACGATGTGAATCGGTTCTTTTTATTATTTGTTGTTTGTTTTTTTTTAAGAGGGGGGTTTTTTGGGGGGTGTTTAATTTTTTTAGAAAATATTAAATATAAAAACAAACTTAATCAAAAGAGCTTATATACTAAATCAATAATATATGTAAGTGTAAAACAATCCATATTACTCTTTAATTTGAATTCAATTTAGTCATTATTTGATGAGTATGATAATTTTTAGTGCAAGAATTCATAGCTATCTGATAATTTCTATATTATTAAAGAGTCAATTAAATAAAAGTTTGTAATCTTGAGCAAAAAAATTACTTAATGATAATTATACTGCATTTAAATGTTGATTATTTAATATTATTAAACTACAAATCATTTTATATTAACTATCAAAAAATAAATATCATAATTATTATATATATTCGTAATCAATAGTTTTTGTGGTGGCATTTTAATAATTTTTTTTTTTTTTTCAATAAAAGGATTTTTAAATACTTCTTTGAAATTCTGTTAATTTATTAATTCGCTTTCATACGTAAGTTACTTATCTGTAAAGTTTATTTATGATTGCAATTTAATTAAATATCAAACTACTAATAAAAAGTAATTCACATTTTTATTCAATTAATATTGGCATCATTAATATTCAGTAAAAGAATAGGAAGCACAATTTCGTTTCTTAAGCTCAGAATTCAGCAAATTTTTCTTTTCAAATACTACCTGTTTCCATTCATCAAAACTATCTCTATTGTCTTTCATCAGTTAATATTTATTTTAAATGTTATCAGCAAGGTCATAAGCTTCTTCTTTCATTTGCTCTATTTAAACTAGTGATTTACTTTTATTTTCGATAGCTTATTAAAGGTGTATCATTTTGGTTTCAAGTTTTGTTGCCAACGGCAATAAAGGATCAGCTAAGTTATGTGTATGAATAAGGTAAGAAGCCCTTTTAAAAATAAAGCTTTATTTCTTAAGTAACTCGTTTTATTTGGGAAAATTTTGTTTGGAGATCTATTAGTCATACGTACTATAATTAAAGTGACTTAAATCATCACTAACGCTCTCATTATCTTGACTTTTACGACTGTTATCAATTTTTATATCATCTTATAATAGTACTACCTAGCCAAATTCCATATCATTAGATTATTAAAGACTTACGTGTTAAAAATTATTGACAATTTTGGATTTAATAATATTCATTTTATTGATCTCAAAATTAATTTTTTCTACTGGACTTTCAAAAAATGAATTCCAACACTTTGATAAATAGTAATATGTGTTCACACGAGAACAGTCTTCTAGAAGTTCAGGGGTTACATTTAAAACATAATTTAGTGTAAACCCATCTGCTTGATCATTAAAAAGACCTTTTTAAATGTTTAAATAGTAAAATAAGTGAAAATTATATCTATTGTATGTATATTTGATTTGATGAAATATAAACTAAATATGTTTGAATATCCAAAAATTATTCATTTAGAAAAGTAAATTAACAGCAATGTTTTTTGTAACAGAGTAGATAAAATATTAATTTTAATTGTTGATATAATCTTTAAATACATTAGTATTTTTATTGTCTTTTTTTAATAATCAAATCCCCTATTCATTGTTTCAATATAATTAATAAAAATTAAAATAAATTATTTAATTTAATTTATAATTCATTTTATGTACATAAATCATATATTTTAAACCTATAATATGAATTAAATTCTCGATAACATTTTAAATAACTTTTAAAGCTTCAACATATTGAATTTATTTGAAAATTTAAAAAATTTAGAACAATAATCTTCCCTCAAGCACGTAGTCTTTAAAAATGATACCATAAGTATTTGAATAAAAATACTATTTTATTAAAAAATAACCGTGCAAAAATCTAAGTGAGATGTTGTAGAAAAATAGTAAAAATAAAATATAATTTTTAAAAAATTACTAATGAATAAAATTTAAAATTAAATTATTTCAATAAATTTCTAATTTTCTAAAAATATTAAACATGCCTTAAATAAAGGAACTTTGAGAAATTAAATCATAATTTATTTATCATAATTTCTAATTTAATATATTAATATGAGTATGAATAAATAAAAAAACACAAAAACTATTTTTACGTAGTAAAGCAATCTAATTATATAATTGGCTGCTTAAAAATGACTCTTTTTTAGTACAAATTTTTATAAAAAATGTCAATCAATAAATAAAGTTATTTTAATAATGATTGGAGTGTAATTTAATAATTTCTTTTATTAATAAATAATAATTTAAAAATTTAAATTTATATATTTAATACATATAATATATAAAATATTAAATCTAGATATTTTAATATACCCTAATCTTATTACAAACAATTTTAGATAATGGTAATAGAAATGAATAACTAATATAATTATGGCATTTATTAAATTATTTATATAACAATATATATGTTATCTTTTAGTAAATTATTATTACATAATAACATAAAAAAGCAAAGAATATTTTATAAAATCTATCTATTAAAAATATTAATATTACATAAATTTTAGTATTGAAAATAAATTTTATAAAACTAATATTATATATTTACAAATTATTTACACCATTAAATAAAATTATAAAAACTGTTTATTTTTTATATTAATTATTTATAATTTGCAATATATTAATAGCTATTTTCTATATATTTGTTAAAAAACATTAAATTTTATAGATAAATAAAAGGATTAATATAATTAAAACAAATTTTACTTAATATTATATAAAATATTATAGGTGTAATTTATACCTTCTATTTAATCCTATTTGTGTTCTTTTTTGCCATTTTATATCATGGAATGATGGTGATGATGTGCACTAGATGCTTTTTTGTGATTTTTATTGTGAATTTTACTGTTATGTCTTATTTTTGTATTTTTATCAGTCACCTTCGAATTGATTTAACATACTAATAATATTGTACAATACAGTAATAATAACAATATATTTGGTGAATATCATAATCTTTAGTGAATATATATTTCTGCAAAGTATTTTTAATATTTCTTTTATTATTTTTTCTTCTTCTATAATAATTATACGTTGATGATATTTAGTATTGCAAAAATTAATAGGTTATTATTTGATTAATTTTATTAGTTTTTTAATTATAAAATCGTTTTATAATAAAAAAAAATTTTCATCACCAATTGTAATTTATTAATCAGATAGTTTATATGTTATATAAATTAAATATTTGTTATAATATCATAGTTTATCATATTTGCTATATACAGTTTATAAAATATCTTATTTACATAAAAAACACTATTTGATTTCATCATTAAAGCATTTTTTACATAGAATTTAATGATTGCAAGGAGTGAATATAATAGTTCTCTATTTTTTATTACAGTTTAAGCACAATAGTTATTTTAATATTTTGTTGTTAATTTCTATACTTTAGTTATAGTTATATTCAAACTATTTTTTTTGATCATTTATTATATTTTATAATTTTGTTATTAGATTATCTCTTGCAGAAATCTTATTTTATAATTAATGTAAACATTGCAATAATTCTTGAATTTATTATTGACTGGAATTATCACTTTATTATTTTAAATTTTAACATTAATTAATTTCCTTATTAATGTAACTATTTGTCGAATCTAATGAAGACTAAGAAGAACATTACTATAAAACACTGCTAAATTAATTATCATTGTTTTATTCTTAAGTAATTTATTTAGTTTTTTTCTAATTCTTTAACTCAAAAAATTACTATAGTTGATCTAGCTATTCTTTAAGTTCATTAAAAAAATACAAATTCTGTTCATAATGCAATTAGCTGCTTTACTTTTATTAGAAAATCTATACATAATTATTGATGTATAAAAAATTTTGAAAATGGATATCATCTTTATAAACTGAACTTTTTAATCCCATATCTTTATAAACGAAATCAATCCAAGGTTTGAGTATTTATATATATACTAAATTAGAAAACTATTAATCTTTGAGACATATTTTGAGAAAACTGGAATCATACTTCTTATTAATAATACATGTTTCCCAATTCAATTTCTATGATTTATCTTAGTTTTGAGTTTCTTCTTCTTCTTTTTCTTCATTATGTTATTCTTCTTATTATTCTTCTTGTTCTTCTTCTTCTTGTTCATAACGTTATTCTTCCTCATTTTTTACTTTAATTTCTTATTATTTATTTTCTGCATGCTATTTATTTATTATTTAATTTTACTATTAATCTTGTTCTTCTTAAATAGAATTTTCAGAATCTTTTTTAGATGATTCAATTATTTTTTATTAATTTGCTTCACCTCTTTATGTATAATTTTATATTTCATTTTCTTCGGTTTCCATTAGCAATACTTTTAATGAAGAACAATTACTAGATTATTAATCGTTTGTTTTTAACATTTTGTAAGGTAATTCCCCTTAGAATTCATTTTAAGTTTATGATCCTATTTTTTTATAAGATATATTTTGCTAAAAAAGAAAATTTTCATTTTAAATTTATTAAGTGGACAAATCCATTTTATTATCCTAAATGTGATTATTATTATTTAAATTATGGTTTTGCATTTTATCATTATTCTTATTCCACTAAAAATGGCTTTACAAAGAATTATGGTTTTTAATAAAATTTTAATTTGTATTTGCTTCATCAATACACTATATTATATCTTCTCTTACTTTTTCTTTAGTATTTTTAGTGAGTATATTTTATGAATGTTCAATATCAGAATCTGTATCTGATTGTGTTCCAAAGAATTGTGATGATACACTTTAATTTAGTTAATTCATTTTCAATTTTTTATTTTTTATGATTAATAGTGGTGGTTTAATATTACAACAAATTTTATTTTTTTCATATGTAAATTTATAGTTTCTAATTTGGAGCCATAATTTGTGTAAAAGGGATAATTAAAGCCACAATTTAATAATTTCAAATCAAAAAAAACTGTAAACCGGTTAATATAATTTTTACCAATAACTCATATATATTCAGATGAATTTGCTATATTGATTTAAATTAGTATATAAATAATATTAATATGAAATTAATGGATCATTTTAATTATGTGACAGATACTTGATATTCTAAATTCTCTTGCATTTTACTATATTTGCTATCGTCATACGGTGATTTATCAACAAATGGAGCTTTATATAGTTATTAGGTAAAGCTTTAGCTATATTAGGCTCCCTATTCAAACAATTTAATATAAGTCCATCCGAGACAAAACTCTTCCTCATTTTCATTTTCTCCTGACAAACTTATAGAAATATATATCTGGTCACTACTAATGCCCATAGTTTTTAACTTGTCTATGTCTATTTACAATATAGAAGGAGTATCTTAGAAAACTATATAATTAAATGATTAATCTTTCTCAACTAAATCATCTGACTAAGCTATACATTCTGAACCATCGATTTACGGAATTACACCTTTTGGTCCGACTATATACTTATCTGCCCCAATTGCTTCTTTTCCATTAAAGGAATTTAATTTTATTGCTTTTATCTATATTTGATATTTTCCTTTAATTTCTTCTTCTTATTTTTGTATTAAAGATGGTTGTTAATCTTCAACTTTTTAAGTTTTTTATTCTTAGGTTTTTAATTTATCTGCTTGATTATCATTCTTACTATCTTAAGCTTAATTTACTTCAAATTTTTAGCCCAAATCTTTTTTATTATTTATTTATTATTTTTGTAAATCTTCGTTACTTTAGTTTTCATCCTCTTATATATGACTGTATTCATTGTTTTCTCTATCTACAGATTCCTTATTCGGATAATTTGTGGTACTGATATTTAGCATTTACTCTTAATTTATATCATGATCTTCAAACTTATTAAAATTAAGAGGAGCTCCAAAATTGGGAGACTAACCTGTATATTTAAAGGCCTTGGGACTCATTTCGGATCTATTAGTCTCCCCCTAATTCTTCATACTTTACTAATATGTAAATACATAGCTGTTTTTAGGGTTAGACTTAAAATGTATTCCTGACATTTAATATAGATAATAAGGCTTTAGTTATATTTGTTACTATTCTTCTTTAAACTACTGTATTTCTTCTTTGCTTACCTATCATATTAATCGTGAAAGACAAAGTAATTGAAAATAAAATTAATGAGAGTTTTAAGTTACTTTAGGGGGCCAATTTTTGGCTCTTACTCTTTTAATATAAGGATCATATTGACCATTTAATTTTTATAATTCTTTTTGCTTTTGATATTCAAGATAATTATTGAAATCTGATTATCCTCCGTAGGTTTGATCTAAATCTTCGTCTAAAATGTTTGGAAATTCTGACTTTCTGTACTATCTTTCCTTAATATATGGATCATCACTATTTCTTATTCTGTGCATATCTTATTAAATTTCATTGACCAAATTATTAGAATTAACTACTCTTCTGTCATTCATATATGTTTTTTTCATTACTGATTACTATTCCTTTTACATTTACTCCCTACGCATTCTCTCTACTTCTTCTTAATTCTTTTAATCAATATCTCTCTATCTGGCCTTTTAATTCTGCAAATATGGAATCATGTATTCTGTATGAAAAAGAGCCTTGCCAAAAATAATATTATAAAATTCATTTTAAATAATATGTTTTAATTTTTATTATTTTTAAATTTACCTTATCATTATCAAAATCTCCATTTATTCTACAAACCTTTATTAATAAGTTAGTGGTTAGAGCTGGTTTAAGTGGCTATTCAAAAAGTTAATCAACAGAATACTTTGAATCATAAAAAGACATTTTCCATTTATTTTCTAATAAAATTTTGGCTTCACTATATATGGGAAAAATAGTCCAATATCTTTTTAGTTCGCTCATTGATCTAAATAAATAAATAAATAAATAAATAAATAAATAAATAAATAAATAAATAAATAAATAAATTAATATTTTAATTAATCCTTGAAATTATTATTTTTCTAAATATAATAATATGTATTATATATAATTTGTTTATTTTTGAGTGTGATTTATTAAAATAAGCAGTAATAATATTAATTTGATTTACTTTTAGTATGCCTATATTTCTATATACATGTGCAATTCTTCGCTTGGAACCATATTTTAAAACACTTCTTTTAGATATATTTTCATATGTTAGTGAATTTCATAGTATTTCGTATTACTTTAAGGGTCAGGTTTTTACCCCTTTTTAAACATTCCATATAGTATTCTAACTTGACTAAAAGATGCTTCCATTCTTTTTGAAAATTAAAAAGGTCAAATAAAATTATTTTAAAGCTATTTATATAATTTTACTTGTGAAAATAATCTATTCTGAAAGTAAATGATCTATTTTTCTTGGACGTAACAGGATTTTTGGTAGCAGAATTACTTCTCTGTGTTGAGGAAACTCTTGTTTTTTTTTCTTTTTCTAATTTTTCCTTTTCTTTTCTTTCTTATTCAATCTCTCTTTTCATTTATGGTATAGACTTAAGTTAATAATACATAATTAGAATTTTTTTTACGAAAGTACTTATTAATTTATTAATAATATATCCTTTTACCTTGCTTAGCATTACTTAAACTTTATTCATATTTTATAAAAAAGCATTTTCTTCTTCATCTCCTTCTTCAGCCTCCAATAGAATGTTTGGATCTTATAAACCTTATTAATTTTACATATTTTGCTATTATTACTAGGCCTTATATTGTGGAATTAACTTATCTAAATCAGACTATTAAGGGTTTGGTCCTAGAACTGCTTAAGCCAAAGGAGAGCTAAAATCATTTAGCTGTGATTTTATGACTTCTGCTTTATTCATAAATCTAATTGCCTATTGCTAATTGTTTAGATTACTATCATTAACTAAAGTACTATTACTCATTGATATGTTTTATAAAATATTTTACTAAATTTGGGGAGAAGATTTATTAAAAATTTAACCTTAGTTTGTCTTATTATCATTATATCGATTATTACGAGCATACTAATTCTGTGGTATTTAATTGTTATCATTTTTATTATTATATAATTATTAGTTTGTTTCATTTTATGTCATATAGTTGCTATACCCTTATTAATGTTACTATCCTTGAAAATTTCCGTTTGATTGGTTATAGTTCTAAGGAGTAGATTAATAGTTAGATAACATATTTTATGCTGAGATAACTAGTGAGCCTTTCTTATGAGAATTATCATAACCTGATTTTTAACCCGTAAATTTTTTGTGAGACAATTGTGGGATTTAGCTTCCTGTCTCTTATTATGATTAATAAGGCCCCTATTGGTTTATATATCCAGGTGTTTAGCTATCAATGAATAATAAAAAAAATATTATAATATTATTTATATGTATTTTTTTCATAAAAATAGATATTTAAATTCTTTTAGCACTAATTACTTCTAATAGTTGTATTGTTAATTAGAAACAGCATTTATTTATCCTGAATTCAGTCTATTATTCGGAGTAGTTTCATATTTATTATAAGGGTGCATTATAGGCTGAGATGCTGTTCTTGTTGCCATTTTTTATGTGGAGTAATTAAGTTAGTATAGGGTATTGTTTTTCGATTTAAAAAAGATTAATAATTATATAAAAAATAATTTTCTTTTCGAAGTATTGATGAATTAGAAATATTTAATAAATAATTATTATGTTTTCGGATTCTTGTAATTTCAATTACAAGAACTAATCAAGTAAATTAAAGAAAATATGAACAAATAATTATCATTTATTCTTAAGGAAAATCAGTATTAAATGTTTTATTTAATATTAATATAAATATTATTAAAACAAATATATATTATTCGATTTTAAAATAAGAAAAAAATAAACTCATCGTAAAAAAAAATCATTTTCATGATTTTTAAGTTTAAAATATTTAATATTATTACATTTTAAACAACAAACATAATAAAAAATCATATAAACTTTATTAATAAAAGTGTAAAATATAAATTATTATTTTTTAATTAAAAAGAAAGAAAGTTAAAGTAAAAATTATTAAAATAACTTATTTGCCTTACTCATTAATAGTAAAATTTAATAGGTAGAGGTTTTATTATTTTTTAATAATTAAATTATTATATTGGTACATGTGATAAAAATTATTATTAATTATCATCTAGATAGAAACTTTTAACATATGTTAAATGCTTTATATCAAGTTTAATAAATGAATAAATAAAAATAAATTTTCCTCAATGACTCGTGATTGGTTCTTTATTAAATTTATTTTCATATTATTATATTTCTTTAAAATAAAGCAAAAATTATGTTTAACATTGATTAATTATTTCAAAAATAAAAATAAAAAAAAATTCCAATAAAATTATAGCTAAAATATAATAAAATAAGAATTTTAAATACTTTTTAAATTCAACTCTATAAAATTAGATTTAAAGTATCATTTTTAAATAATAATGTCAGAAGAAATTGACGCAAGAGTTTTAGCTAAGTTTGAAATAATTTAAAAGCTCGGAAAGGGGGCTTATGGTATTGTCTGGAAGGCTATGGACCGTAAGTTAAAATAAGTAGTAGCTCTTAAAAAAGTTTTCGATGCTTTCCACAATAGGTAATAATTATTAAAATTAATAACTAAATTAGTCATTTGATTTAAATATTTTTAAGTAATTTTAATATTTAATATTTTTAGTACGGATGCTTAGAGAACTTTTAGAGAAGTAACTTTAGAATGATTTTACATTATATTCATTAATTTGAAATCTATTACATTTTTTCAAAAAAAGATAATGAAATACTTATATTTTTATTTTAAAAAGGTCATGTTTTTACAAGAATTAAATGGACATGATAATATTATTAGACTGCTAAATATAATCAAAGCAGAAAATAATAAAGATTTGTACTTAGTTTTCGATTTTATGGATACTGATCTCCATGCAGTTATAAGAGCTGGAATATTAGAAGAAATTCATAAAAAATATATAGTTTATTAAGTAAATATAGTTATGAAAATACAAATACTTATGCTTTGTCTTTACGGATTTTACTTATTTTATTTTTTTAGGTATTGAAATCATTGAAATTTATGCATTCTGGAGAACTTATTCACAGAGATTTGAAACCTTCAAATATTTTATTGAATTCACTATGTCATGCTAAAATTGCTGATTTTGGGCTTGCTAGATCTGTGGCCTATAACGAAGAAGAAGACTAAGCTCCTGTTCTTACAGAATATGTGGCAACAAGATGGTACAGAGCTCCAGAAATTCTACTAGGTAAACTCACGGAAGGATGCAAATTATTTATCAATTTGTTTAAAATTATTTATATTTCTAGGGTCAACTAAATATACGAAAGCTGTTGATATGTGGAGTGTTGGTTGTATTTTGGGAGAACTTATAATAGGAAAAGCTATATTTCCCGGTACTTCAACACTGAATCAAATAGAAAGAGTGCTGGAACTTACAGGAAAACCAAAACCTGAAGATGTTGATTCTCTTGAAAGTGATGTGGCTAAAAATATTTTGGGGACTATCAATACTGCAAGAAAGAAAAACTTCCAGACTTTCTTCTAAGGGGCTTCAGAAGATGCCTTAGATTTATTGAAAAAATTACTCGTTTTTAACCCCAGCAAGCGTCTTACTGCTGAACAGGCTCTCAATCACCAATACGTTGCCGAATTTAAAAATCCAGAAGAAGAAATCGTTTGTGAAAAACCCATTTCTATTCCTATGAATGACAACAAGAAGTTTTCTATTAGAGATTATAGAGAAGCCCTGTAATTTTTTATATTTTTTATTTTTAAGCTATTATTAATTCGTATGTATTTTTAGATATGCAGATATCAGCAGAAGAAAAAAAGAATAAAGACTCAAGTGGTAGGCTAAATATTTATAAAAATTGGGAGTCAACCCTGAGTAATTACTTGATAAAAATAACAACTCCTAACAACAACAATAAATGGGAGGATAATAACAATAATCAGTTGGTTAATAACAATAATAAAACTCATAAATGATGGGTAATGGTTCAAAAGCAGCATAACAATAATAGACTTCACAATAATAATAAATGAATAGGCAACCTCAGCAATATTAAAATAATATTGACTCTAATTTGTAGCAATAATAATAGCAGTAGTAATAGTAACTCAAATAGCAATAATATTAATAGTAATAATCTTAGGGGCCCAATAATAGCTAGTTGAATTAATCCTAGAGCAGTGTCTAATAATAATAGCAATAATTGCTTCAATAAATTTAACAATAATAACAGCAATAATAACAAATGATGCAATAATAACAACAAAAGTAGTAGTTCCAGCAACAATATTAATATTAACAAAGACCCAATTCAGGTGCGTAATAGTAATAACTTTACAATTATTAAAACCAATAATAGAAGCCGATGTATCAGTAGTATTAAAATAGATAAAATCCTTAACCAGGACAAAATCCTAAATAAAACTATGGAGCCAATCCTAATCCCACAGGAATGCAAAGATAGCCTTAATAGGGAATGTAGTAAGGAGGATATAACTAAAACTATAACAATTAAAGACCAGGAACTCAAGGAATGGCCAACAACAATGGATTTAATTACATGACATACTCTTAACATATGAAATAAGGTAGTTATGGAAATGCGGGTATGGCACCCAATAATTAAGGAATGGCTAATAAAGGCAATGTAAACAACAGTAGTATGTAATAAGTCAAAAAATGATGAACAATTTTTTGAGCGTTTTCATTATGAAATTTTTAGATAAACTATTACTTCATATAATATTTTCTTTTTTTCAAGCTTACTTTTATTATTATACTAAAAATAAAAATTTTTTCATAGTATTTATTAATTATTTTACCCATGTTCATGAGAATAATATTATTTTTCTTTTTTTTTTAAAAATAATTTCATTGTTATTACAATTATTTCAGAAAATATAGCTTTAAATTATTTATAAAGATATTGAAGTCCTTGTGTATTTAATTTTATTCATTTAGAAATTAAAAGAGTTCAACTTATAAGTTATTCTAATATAAAATACTAAAAATAAAATTTGTGTATAATAAGAAAAATTTAAAAAATAATGACTTAATATAATTATAAAATAGTATACATACTCATATTCTTAGCATTCAATATTTAATACATATATTCTACAGTAAAAATAATAGCCCCAAAATAATTAATAGAAGGAACTTAGACTAATTTAGATCCATATCATATTTCTAATTTTGGATTTGTTCCTTATGGATCCATATTCACAGCGCCTTTAAAAATAGCTAGCCCATATGATGCCTGCACCCATCTTTAATCGATCGAAGTTAAAAATCCCAAATAAAAATTCATTCTTTTAGTATAAAAATCCGATAATTGTAGTTATGTATAAAAAGTGAGAAATGCGTAAGCAATAGGAGCTAACATGGTTATTTTTGTAATTATTCATATTAAAATAGTATAAAAGTTTAATTAATAATAATAATGCAATTAAATATAGGCTGATAATATTTAAGAAAATGTATTAAAAGTTGTAATTAATGATGTTGAAGGAACGGGATAGAATATTAATATTCCCTCCATCCTTATTAAGAACGATTAGGGATAAGAATTATTCAATAACATCTAGAGAATTTAATAGAATAATTAAACAAACAATGAAGAGCAAGAATTATTACTACAGGTTGCATTCGAAGTGGAGAAGACAGAAACTGTTGATTTTAAGCTTTTTATTGATTTAAATAACCCCAATGAATTATCTTTTATTTATAACTTTAAAAAAAAATATTCTTACATATACAACTAAGGTATAAATCAATAAAAATAAAATAAACCATATATTATTAAATATATTTATCATAAACTTCAGTAAAGTTTTAACCTGTGTATTATACTGAAACGTGCTAAAATTGCAAACCTTATGACAAGGAAGTAAAAGATTGCTTAGGTGGAGGAAAATATTGTATAAGTGACCCTGATGGATCTGGGCCAGTATAGCTAAAATTTATTATTTATTGATATAATTGTTTAAATAATATAAAATATATAGGCTACAGGAAGAGATATTTTATATGAATAAATTAGATAATTATGTATTTTCAATTAAATAAATGAACAAACATGGTGGATATATATGTCAAAGTTCTAAGAAAAGTGCAAATTAAGAGATAATTTCTTAGAAAATTGTTCTTATCAGTCTTTTTTGGAAACAATAGAATACAATTCAGAAATAGATATTAAGTTAAAATTATGCATAGCGAATAGCTACTAAATTGATAAAACAAAGAATAAATTTATTTAAGTAATCAATTTTTTATATTATAATATTTTAATTAAAATTTTTTTTTTAATAAATATAGGAAAACACAATATTGTATGAAAATAATGATATACTTTAAGATCACCCATATATAAACACCTGGCCTGCAATAATGATTAATAATTAAATTTATAATGGAGCATTATATACAAACAATGTGATGGAAGGTAAATATTAGCCAACTTCATAGTATTTCTACTTTTTTCGCATAAATTATAACTTTTCATAATTTAGCACTATGTGCTAGTCTAAGAAACCCTCCTAGACAATGTTCAGAGTTCACTCATCCATTTTTTGATCCTAATAACGAGGTCGGAAAATAAGAACCAGATACTGATATTTTTAATGATAAAGATGTAAATAATAAATAAAAAACAAAAGGAGACAAGCTTTCAGTATTTTGGATTTCAATAATAACAATAGTGTCAATATTTTCATGTTTAGGACTTTCATTTTTATTTTATATAATGGGGAAAAGGTAAAAAATTTATTATTTAAATATTTAAAAATATATTTTCATATAATTTAATAAAATTAGATATTTCATAAAATAAGAAGAGGACAATGATTCGAAAATGAATGAATTGGTTTCTTAATATATATAGTTTTATGAAGCTAAGGAAAGAAAATAGAAAGAAAAGAAAATAAAAGAACCTAGGAGCACATGCATATCTGAAGAAAATGAATCTAAAAAAACTGAATTATAATTTTAATTAGATTTAAAACACAGTTAATGTGTTGATAATAATTTATGATTTAAATTTTTGTTTTTATTGATAACTTTTATCGTTCTAGTTACAAACCTATAAAATACTATATCTTATCCGTTTATTAATACATTTATAAATAAATATATTTTCATGAATAGCAACTTTTATTCTATAAAATAATATAGCATAGTAACAATATCTAAATTTAAAGAAAAAATATAGAGAATAAGTATTTTGAGAGAAAAAAATTTGAGAGTAGTATTAACATTAAATATAAAATTCTTGGATCGAAAATATATATAAGAGTGGAAACAAAAAAATATAAGACATATAATAATATAATCATAAATAAAATAAAATAACCAAAAGGTAGAAAATAAATAATGTTTAATATTATTTTATAATTAATTTTATAAATAAACACTAAATTAAATAGGCCAGCTCCGAGAATATTCTCATGGAACAAAGATTACTATATACCAACTACTTTGAATTTAAATTTACTTCTAATGTAGATTTTAAAATCTATGTGTACAAAATAAACATTAAAGGAGATCTTGATAACAAAGATTTGGAGCTCAAATAAGAAAAAATGACTTCAGATTAATTCAAAGAATTGAATTAAGATTTAGTTAAGCTGCTATATAAAAGGGATGAATAAAAAAACCCGATTTCTTTCAACAAGGTATGATAAAATTCTAATTTTCGTTATTTTATTTTTTGTTTTTTTTTCATAAATGGTACAATAATTAAAATCAAATATTTTAAAAACTAAACTTTTTCTTTTCTTTTAAGTATGCAGAGTACTCTGAATTGATAAATTTTTGCGTCTATACTCCTAATGATTTAAAACTCGGAAAGACTGAGTTACCCTTGGGAGAAATGGTAATAAAAGAGCAAACGTATAAGTAATTTAAAAATTATTAAAGCTTGACTTATGAAATCGTCAAATAATTTGAATCATAGGGGTTCAAAACTTTGGTCCCTTTTATATAATCAATAATTGCTTTATTTAATTATAGTTATATTTTATTATTATTTTAGAGTATCAGTATCCTAAAAAGAATTCCCAATCGCATTAAAAGCAAGCCCCGACAAATAAAATAGTGTTGCCGAAAGCAAACAAGTTTTGGGTAGATTGACCAAAAAATTTATGTCCAATATATAATTAATGAGACTAGGAAGAAAATATTTTGATTAAAAAGGAGTAACCCATTTTTAGTAGCATGAACTTATGCTAATGCAAGGGTATGACACAAGTGTTTCAATTAAATCACAAAAAAGTAAGCATTTATTTAATAGAAATTTTGTATTTTTAAATATGTAATTAAACGCGCAATATTAAATGAAAATTGAATAGTAATTTTAATTCTAAATTAATTTTTATTCTGTTTTTTTTTTTAATACTTATAGTTAATTAAAAGCACCTATTAGTATTAATTCTCAATTTAATTATAAAAATTCTCATGATTTAAAAACATTTTATATGATAATGAATAAAAATGGTTTTTAAAATAAATATAAATTTCCTCCAAACATAAATTAAATTTAATTAAATTTTAAGTTCTCTTGCAGGTAGATTCTTGCGTCAAATTAGTGAGATAGGAAACTTACCTTAATGTGATAAAAAGTTTGAACCCTGAATCTGAAGAATTTTCCTTATTAGTCGGAGGAATAGTGGTAACCAGCTATGGAGACAAATAATTTTATAGAGTAAGTGAAGTAGATTTTCAGCAAACTCCTCTTAGTACTTTTAAGAGTTATGATGGTAAAGAAATAACCTATATGGATTACTATAAGGAAAGATACAACATTAAAATTCAAAACCCAAACTAACCTTTAATTAAAGTAAAAAATATTAAAGCAATAAAATGTATTTCATAAATTTAAAATTTAAATTTTTTTTTAGTCTATTAGAAAAAGAAGGGGAAAAGGTTTAATTTTAATAATTTTTAAATTAACAAACCAATTATTACATTTTATTTATTTTTTAATATAGAGGTCATTCTCTATTTAATCCCTGAATTATTAAATCCTACTGGGGAAACTAAGGCATAAAAAGCAGATTTCAGATTGCAAATTGAACTGGGAAAAGTAAAGCATGTTCCTCCCAGAATGAAAATTAAACAGTGCTAACAATTTTTATAAAATATTAAAAATGAGAAAAATTCGAAAATAATTAAACATTGTAAAGAATTATTTTTCAATAAAATTATAATATTTAAATAAAAATATTCTAAATTAGGGGGAATCAATATAAACGATCAACCCATATCTGTTTAATATGAAAAAATTAGACCTGGACAACTTGAGCTCAAATCAACAAAACTTAATATTGAGACAGACGATTTAGATCGTGGTACTTAAACTGAAATGCTTCAAATGCCATTTGGAAGAGGTATAGATAGACTTTTGGTTCTTTATGTCAAAAGATCACAGTAAGTATGTGACTCTTTCCTTAATTAATTTAAGTAATCCATTGATTATATGAGATTTAAAATAAACAACGAACCCAGGTAACTTATAATATATAATAAAGAGAATAAATAGAGCTAATAAAATATTCATAAACAATTTTTAGATGCGTAGGAGTAGATGATGGTCCTTTTTCCAACTGGTAAAACGTTATTGACTAAAATAGTGAAGCCTAATTGGTGATTTGTATTTTACCTGGTGCCAAAAAGAATGGAAAATATTACAAAGAATTAAAAATGTAATTTCCAGAATTTTTATTATAATTTTGTCTTGTAATTTATTTGGTTAGACATAATTATACATTTTTTAAGATATTTAACAAACGTAATTGGAGTCTTTAGTCAATGTATTTTAGAAAGTACTATAAAAAATTAAAAAGGACTTAGGGTAGTTTGCAATAAATTAATTTTAAAAATTACTTCAAAAACTGGAGGAGTTCCATATAGAATAACAGAAATGCCTGATAGATTTACAAAGCCCACCATGGTTTGTGGAATAGATATATTCCATTCCGTAAATTATATAAATAGTGAAAAGAAAAAAAAATATCATTAAGAATGTATATATATTTATTAAAATAATAAAGAGAACTCACGGGAAAGAATCAATTTTGGGATTTGTAGCTACCGTAGACCATAATTACGGAAGAGTCTTTACCGAATGTATCATAAAAGATCATGACTCTGAGCTAAATGGGCAATTGACTCTTCTTATAAAAAGAGCAATCGACGCTTTCGGAAAAACTAATGGATGTGTAAAAGATAAATATAATTTGTTAATATAATTTTATAAACTATTTATCATTTTATTTAACTCAATAATTGATTTATATAAAGGCTCCTTAAAATATTATTGTTTACAGAGATGGAGTTTCAGATGGATAATTTTAAGCCGCCAAAGATCATGAAGTTACTGCTATTTAGTAAGGAATTAAGATATATGGTAAATAAAAGAATGTAGCTTTATGTAATTTAACATTTTTTATTTTAAATAGGAGACAAAACTAAAGATACTAAACTTGTCTACATTGTCGTTAATAAAAGAGTTTCAACCAAATTTTTCAGTTGCAATAGGGGAGATTTAGAATCTGCAAATTCTGCTGAAAGTGGAACTCTTGTTGCCGAAACAGATATCAACACCAACTGTACTGACTTTTTCATTGTAAGTCAAAAGGTTAAATAAGGTGTTGCCCAGCCCTCTCACTACACCATTTTGCACAATGAAATTCCCTCAAACCAACAAAATTAGTCTGAAGTAAGAGACACTGTTCAAGATTTATAAGTTATTACTTATAAACTTTGTTTCCTTTATTTCAACTGTACCCATGCTATTAAAATTCCTGCCCCCGTCAAAGTAAGTGCAATATCATGCTTTTTTTATTTTTTTATAATAAATAATTTTTTTAATTTAGCTCGCCCATAGACTTTCCAATTATGTTGGAGATAAATATAACCCTCGTTAAAGAGAAACTTTTATCATCCCCAAGGATAATATTACAGTCTATCGTAGTTAATGGTTTTTATGATTAAGTTTAGGTTTATTTATAACGGGTTATTAATATAATAAATAATTATTAAAATCAAATAAATAGAAAAAATTGGAATTATATATTATAGTAAAATAATAAGAGAAGAAGTTAGTTTAGAATTATATTTATATGAGCCATATTATTTATATATAATTTAAAATAACATTTTTATATATCTTAATAACTATCAGATTTATTATTTATTTGTGTATGTTTATAAATTGGAGTTATTTTAAATACATATTTTATAGAATTCTTTTTGGTAGTTAATTTCTTATTATAATTAAAATCATTTTATAAACTTATTATAAATATATTAATACCAATTAGATGAAGCAATAAAAAAATATAAATTAAATAAAATTCCTTAATAATAATAATAGTAAATTAATTCTAAAATGAATAAATATACTAATCCAGAAATACTAAATGAACTTGAACATAAAGTTATGTTCAATTTACTTGTGATTTTTAAGGATAATACAAATTTTCAAATTTACTCTCTATATTTCATAGAAAAAATGGTTTAACTTAAGGAGTAATATAATATATAGATTTTTTATATTAATTACAATTTTTTAATTCTATTAAAGTAAATTATTTAAAACTTAGCGTAAAATTCTATGAAACCTTAATTTAAGACCTGGCTTCTATATTAAATAATTCAGAGTTTGAGCTAAATACTTAGAAACTAGCTTTTAAAGTAAAAATTATATAGAATGCACCTAATTTAATAAATAAAATAAATAATTTATAATAGTTTCTTAATATAATGGTTATGTGGTTTTGTCAAGATTATGAAGTTTTTTAATTTTTAAAAATTAAAATAATATAGAATTTTTTATTGTTTAAAAATTTAATTTAAACTTATAAAGATGAGGAGTTTTTAGGTAAATTATTCTTATTATATTTCTTGTTTATTGCTAATTGCATTCTTATAAATTTACTTCAAGAAATGGTTATAGAATGCATATTTAATTGGAAAAAAGAGAACTAAAATATTGAATTATTTTCAGATTTATTTATATATGCCCAACAGATAATTAAAATAAAAGAATTTCAACCTAAATAAGACTGTTTTTCCAGATCTATCTAATTTTAAGAGTTAAGTTAAAGTCGGGGAATAATAAAATAATTGGTTTTGGCTGAGGAGTTAATGATGCTTATTTTTGAGGAAATTGAAATATAAAATAAAAATGACGAATAATATATTAATAATTAATAGCAAAGTAAGCATATATTATTTATATTTTTTATAATTTAAAAATTTTTTTATTCATAAATATTTAGAGATTTATGCTATTTCTCAGCTATTTTAGTAGACTGCTTTAAATATTGAAAAAAATTTAAGTTATTTCAATGGAATTATAAATGAAATTATAAGAAATGATATTTATAAAAAAGTGTATAAAGTTTCTGACCTATCTTAATAGATTTTTAAAGATATTTCTTTAGTTACGAAAGGATTGGTTGACTTAAACTACTTTAAAAACTACTATTTATATTTCTTAGCAAATTATTTTGAAATAGAAATTGCTTCAGAAACGGAAAGGAATCAATAATAATAATAATCGTAAACTGAATCATAAATTTTTTATCCCTATAATAATAATGTTAGTAGTACCTAAACAAAAAAATAAAATAATTAAAATTAAAAGGATATTTTAGAATAGACAAAGCAGGTTTAATATGAAGAATAGAATTTCCTAAATAATATAGAAGGAAAAAGTTAAAATAATGATAAAATAAATGATTAAGAATATGACACTCTTTAAGTGTCTTTAACTGATACAAATATAAATTTTAATTCATAAAAGTAAAACTACTAATAGCTATAGGAAAGCCCGCAAATTTAAAAAAGTAACGAAAATAACTAATCTATTACTAAACAAAATACCTCAATATCTAACTAAACTTTGAACATTCAAAAAAGAAATCATACAGAAAATTTAAGTTCTAAAGAATCATAGGGTTAGTTAAGTTTATAAGATTTAGAAACTGACCCTAAAAACCAAATCAAAATATTTACACAGGGTGAAAATAAGAGTAGTATATAGTCAATAATATAGTACACTGATATGCAAATAGAAAAGTCTAGGAAAATTACTAGCAAATTAGATTAATTAAATCTGAATAATCGTCGTTGTATTTCAGCCAATCGCTTAAACACGTAGTAAAGTTCTTTAAATGACTCCAAAAACTATACTGAAAATTATTTAAAAACCGAATAATGTAATAATAGTAAAAATTATTCTTCTACCAAGAATGAGCAGTATATTTAAGAAATATTAAAATAAAAAAAAGAATATCAATAATTTAAAAATTAAAAAATAAATAATAACAATAATCTAGTAAGCGGTAATAACCCCTTTTCTCAGAATTTAAGTTCAATATTTTTTCATCCACGAGATAACTTAGCATTATAAGACCATTAAAAATAATTTTATCTAAAAAATTAGCAAATTTAATAACCAACTGAGAAAATATAAAACAATTAATATGATTAAAATGCAATTAAAATAGTGGAAGATCATGCAATGGATATAAGTCATCTTTTTCAGCCTGTTAATTTATAATAAGTCTAATAAAAACAGAATACTCCAATAAAATCATCACTGAATAGTAATTAACATTATATGACAACACTTCGCTAAAATACACCTTAAAAAATAAGTAGTAATAAGGGATAAATAGTAACTAGTAGAGTTGTAATAAACAATGGAAAAGGAATAAGATCTAATACTCCATGTAAAATAATAGAATTTTCTTAGCCCTACTAGCAATAAAGTAAAAACTAGCCATAGACAATGTATACTCCTAATAATAATGGTAATGTCATATAAAAAATCGCATCATACTCAGAAAATAGAGATCATTTATCCAAATAGCAACACTAAAACTAGACTGTTTATAGTGAAAAGAGGCCTGTTATTAATAAATTCAACTCCCAGCCACCTGTTTAATAATAATAACCAGACTTTTATTAATATAGTACCCCTTAAATTCAATATATAAATGCTAATAAAATATAGTAAGACAGAAGAATAACAGACCTGTAGTATTAGTAAATTCAAATGCCTGTGAATGTAAGGCCGAAGTCCAATAATACATTTCATTATGCATCTAAGAATATCATGGTTAACCAAAATATTTAAAATATGAACAAACTTCAGTAAAATAAGATGACTAAAAATTTTTCAACTCATCAAAATGGGTAAAACTGTTAAAGTAATCCCAGTTAACCTGTATAAATATATTAAAAACCAAGTAATTAAATTAAAGTGTCTATGCAAAAATAACCTAATGGCTATTAGTAGTAAATTAATTCTTACACTTATATGTAATGTTACTGAGTAATATAAATGATATCGTAATATATTATTTTTCATAAATTTTATATTATAAATATAAATTATATAATTTTTAATTCTATTTATACTATTATACAGAAAACTATAAATTAATTTCAAATCATTTAACTTGTATTTAAATTAAATATATTTTCTTTTTCTTCTAAAAGCTTAAGGACATCATAGTTTTGAGTTTATATATTCAATAAATAATAAATAATTAGTAAATCATCCATATGTTAATTCTTTTCAAAGTTAAATTATAAATTTTTCACTTGTTTTTGGAGAAATAAATCTAATTAATTATCTATTTTAGATTTCTACAGTAATTTCGATAAGTTATATTATTTGCGTCTTATTTGAGTAGAAAAAGGAGGAATCATTTAGACTAAGCATAGATCTATGTCATTAGAGAGAATAATTAGGGTATCGATCACATGAAGGTAAAATCTCAGTATAAATAAATAGCTTGGAAGATAAGCACTAATCCATACAACTAATGCTTTAAATGCTGTAGAAAAATAAACTATAATATCTTTATCACTTAAATCACTTAGCTGTTATATGTTATTATACTAAAATTAAACAAAGGTTTATTTTGCAAAGTATTGTTCATGATTATTTGCTTCATTTTTATTTAGTTAAAACAATACAAATATTTTCTATAAATTTTGCAAAATAATTGATTTCAAAACTATTTTTGAATTTTGGTTTAGTTATTCAATTTCTTTTATGCTATTAAAGTTTATTATTTATTGAAAACTCAGGATATTATCTAACTGATTTACTACAAAATTTAACCCTTTTTCTTCTTTAAACTTTTGCAAATTTCTCATAAATTCTGTTAATAATTTAATATCTATATGAGTCTAATCAAGAAACTGCTCTTCTTAAAATAAATCACATAAATATTCTTCATAACTTTCTTATTATAGCAAACATATATAAAAGGCTTTCTTATCATTTAATAATCCATTTGTATTGTCTTTCAATACACAAATATTTTTGTAATCGGAGCTTAACACTTTTATTTATCTAATATCTATGTTATCTTAAAAATTATATGCTTTAACTATTTATTATATATCTCCTTGGTAATAGTAAGCAGTTCGCTCACAATTATTAATAATAAAAAAATCTTCTTATTTTAACTTCAATAAATATATATTATTTCTTTATATTAAATTAAAATATGAGATAAAATCATGAATATTTTTCATTATAATAGAATTTTTAGATATTATAATTTGTTTTCTCTTATTTTCCTTTATAATGTTAAATTAATATATCCTATATAATTGTTCTCTTATAGGAGTAGAATTATTTAAAGTTTAATTCGATTTACACAAAAGATAAAATGTTTAACTTTTTGCTATATTTCTCAATATTTGTAAATATAAATAATCATTTCCAGTTGATAATTACTGCTTTATCCATGATATGTTTTCCTTAATTTTACTAATCTTTTTCCATAGACTGACAATATATAGTTTTATTATGAAAAATCACCATGTAGGTATCATTTAATAACTACGATGGGTTATTAATTCTAAAATTAAGCTAATATAATATAATTTTTATATTTTTCCCAAAAATTTACTTATTCCAGAAATTCATCATAACTATTATACTAAATTTATGACTAATTTTATTCTATTCTGTGCATTTTAATAACAAATTTTGTTAATTATATATTATTTTTTTCATTTATATTGCTATATGATGGGTTTTTAATGCAACTAGTTTATATTTAACCATATTTTTTTTATCCATATTANGTAATTATTTATTTTTTATATTTCTACAGTTGTTGAATTCCATTATGAATCATTAATGTTATTTTTATTCGTCTCCGATTGGAATATAATAAGCATCTAAATGCTAATAGGGATTAGTTCTTTCCTTTAAATCTAACTTAATTTCTTTATGAGTTTGACTATAATCGAGAATATAATTCATAATATACTTTTTTTTAATAATTGATGTTGAATAAATATTATATTAAATAAAAAAACGAATAATTAATTTGATTTATAAACATTCTATTAATAAATATTATGTAAATATATATATAATATACAAATTAATTTGTAATATATTCTGTCCTGTGTATAGAGTATTATAAATTTTTTACCAATTTTATAATTCTTAGAAATTTTATCTTTACAAGAATGCACTAGATATGATTACAAATCATTTAAATAATAGATATTGTAAGTGAAAAAATCCTTATCATATGAATTTTCTTCTATTATAAAGTCTGAAATAGCATATTTTATTTTATTAGACTGATATCTAAAATCCAATTATATAAGATACATACCTAAGATATTTTTTAATTACACCATAAAGGAGTTATGCTAACTATTTAATATATGAATGTATCCTATACACATTGGAAGTTTTATGTATAATATTTTTGTCAGTTTTTCATAATCATAAATAATGATAGGTTGATCGTCAGAGGTTGTTATTATCAAATCAGTATTATTGCCATTATTATTGTCTTAAATTTGATTTTAAATTTATAATATTTGTATATCATTTATTTTTCTCTTGTATTCTGTGCTACATTAGTTTTCATTGCAATTTAAAGCCTGCTCTTTATAGAAAGGGTGTAATATTTTGGTTAAATGTTTAAAATCTATTCCACATAATTATATATGCTTCTTATGAAATAGCATAATACTTGTATTAAAATGAGCAATTTTATTACACTACTCTTTTTTTGAAAAAATATCAAAGATTTACAAATATATTTTGTTTGCTGATATAATTCATAAGTTTTCTATTTATTTTAAAATAATAAAAATTAATAGATATACAAAATATTCAATTTAATACATTTTCCATTGGTTTATACTTAAATAGATTAAATTTTTTACACTTCATAGGGAAGAGTAAGTCGAGATATGATTTTGAGAGAATCTAAGTTTGGGGGGGAGGGAATACCCATGGTCAATAAAATTTATTTACCAGGGATAAAGANTGCTACCCTTTGAAATTTACAAGGGTAGCAAAACTTATCCATGGTCAACACACTATTTACCAGGGATAAGTTTTACTACCTATGTAAATTTACATATGTGCCAAAACTTATACGTGGTCAACACACCTTNAACCAGGGATAAGTTTTATTAAACTTTATATTTTTCATTACTATAAATTCTTATATAACTTTACTATTTTCATAAGGGAAAATACAAGATTATATAAAATTTATTTAAAAAAATCATTTTTTTTAGAAATATTTATTAAACATTATATATAAAAATATTCTAATTTTATATATATTATATTATGAATAAAAGTATAACAATATTCAATTTTATTATTAGTATAATATATAATAATCCTGCTAACTATTTATATAAAAAATGTACTAACATATATAATTATAACGTTTAATATTAATATATATTATAAATATTAAGCCAGTTATTAAAACCACTCATAAATCATTATGTTACTTTCATTGAAAAAAAATTACAAATCAAAGATTTATCAAATTGTTTAATTTTGTTTTTTTCCGATTTTTTACATATTTTGAAAAGTGCTTTTATTATTTTTTGAACACTTTACTTACTTTTTAAACCAACTTAATAATTTTTTCACAAAACAATAATAAGTTTAGATATACGTATTATACATATGTTTTTCAGCTGTTTTTTTAAAATCAAAATTGTTTTTTTTAATTAAATAATCATAATTATTGTATAAAATATACAAAAAAAATACCATATAATTAATACATATACTATAGATACAAAATAAATTATTAAAAAACCTAGCATAAAAATTTTGATTTGTAATTTTATTTTGAAGAAAGTAATAAATATGTATTAAAATTATATAAGAAATTAATATATTTACCAAACCTTATCTATAGTTTAATAATTTATTTACCAGAGATAAGTTTTTAAAACTTTATAAATTTCCAAAGGTAGCAAAAATTATCCATGGTTTAATATTTTATTGACGATTGATAAGTTTTGGTGCCTATGTAAATTTCTAATTTCTTAAAATTATTTGGCTAAAATTTTGACTTTTAGAATAATAAAATATTTATAATGTTTTAGAAATCTTCAAAGTTAATAAATTCATTAAACTCTAAGTTAAATCTTTTCTTGATTCTTTATAAATTTTTTCATTTCATTAACATTCTATNCTATGTAAATTTCTAAGGGTAGCAAACTTTATCCCTGGTAAAAAGGTATTGACCATGGATATTCCAACTATTTGCAAAAGATGGGATATTCAAATCATTAATCTCTCAATTAAATTTAATATTTTTTATTAATTTCAGAGTTTAAAAATCCCAACAACTTTAAAATGGCATATATATAAAATGAAATATATTTTATAAATATTTTATGATTATATTAAAAATATATTATTTAAATTAAAAATAATCTAAAAATAAACAATAATTTGAGATTATTATATTACAAGTATTTTAAACATATTTTATTTAAAGATAAGATGTATATTATTAATTTTAATAGGATTAGATTAGATCAGATTGATTTTAATTCTATAGATTTAATTAGATGATAAAATAAGTGCAAATCCATTAAAAAAATCATAAACCTATAGGAATTAATCAAATATAACATTAATTAATTAATTAATTAATTAATTAATTAATTAATTAATTAATTATTATTCAAAGCCTTCAATATATATAGAACCGAAGTATATAATAATATTATGTCTTTAGTATTATTTATTCTTATAATTTTTATTATTTATATGATAAACCATATGCTATATTATTCAAAAGTAAAATTATAAATCAAAAAATTTATATATAGATAATTAACAACTAATTATGTATCTGTGGTATGTATTATAATTTTATGATATTAGTAGTTTTATTTTTTATGCGTAAATTATGATTTTTTATTTAAAAAATAAGATTGAAAAAAAATGAATGTTATGCATACAAATGAGATGATGATAAATATTTTTCCTAGTAAAATAAAAATTAACTTTTTATTCTTATTAAATGAAATATTTTTAGCTCTAAAATATTAATTATTTTAGATATACTTATAATTATAATAATAAATATTTTTAATTTCCTCATATTTATACTTTTCAATATATTAACATATACCATTTAAGGATATATAATTTTGTTATGAAATTTTGTCAGAGTTAATAGGAGTAATATTTAAAAAACGGAGTTTATCGTATTTTAACAAGATTTTAATATTAAAAGGAAATATACCAATTTGTATGGAATTTTAATTCGCTTCTGTGAAATTATATATATGGAGAATATTACAAATAATAAGTAATTAATAAAATCATAAAAATATTATTTATATTCTAATAAAAAAAGATTCAAATAAATTTTAAATTAAATCTTACTTATCAAATGGAAAAAATAATAGAGTCTGTTAAAAAAAATAACGCTGAAGAAATAGCTTAGATTGAATTATAATCTTCTATCGCTCTACATTTTAAAGAAAGGCAAATAAAATTTCTAGCCTAAATACTGAAATAATTGTATTAAAGGTAAAGGAAATATTAATACTAATGAAGACGAATAAAAACTAAAATCCATAGAAAAAGACATAAAAGGCTTAAAATTTGATAATTCTTTATAAGAAGGAGATCAGCTAAAATAAATTTCAAATTTATAAATAGTTTAAGATGGAACAATGACTGATCTAATTATATCTCAAGAGGAAGTAGTTCTTATTGAGTATATTAAATTTAAATGATATAAGAATTCTAAATTAATAATATATTTTCTTTTTATTTAACTTTCAGTGTATGGGCCACATGGTAATTCAGAATCTATATCTACAAAAATAAAAATATAAATTTAATTTTATTTTTTTATTAAAATTTAATTTATAAAAAAATTCATAATATAAAGGTGTTCTCCTTGTCAAAGACCAATGTAGCATAATTAAGAAATGTTAGATAAAAATCCTTAGTGGAAAGACAAGTAAAATTAAATGAGATATTTTTGACTTTTTAGATTAATTATATTATCTTAATTTAGAGCCAGAATTATTGGAATTTCAATGGATAAAGAAAATGAAGTGGTAAAACAGAGAATATAAGATAAAAAATGGACAAGTATCCAAAACTTTCGAGTTGAAAAAGGGTGGGATTAAGATCATGATATAAACAGATTCTTTCAAATAAAAGGAATTCCTTTTGTTATACTGATTGGTCGAAATAATAAAATTGTTTATAAGGGGCATCCTAGTTCTATTTAAATAGAATCAGAAATAAACAGACTTTTATCAGAGTAACTTAATTTTAATACGGCTGAGCATTAACATTTATAAATCATTAATAAACTATATTGATTTTAGAGAACCTTCATAAGAAGTAAGTGGAACTGAAAAATAAAGCTGTAGTTAAGAGAAGTCTGACCTTGAAAAAGATATTTATGACAAATTTTACAAATTTTTTAATGAAAATCTTGGAAAAATTCTTGAAGAAAACAAGTCATTTTTAATGAAAACTGGAGGATAGTTTTCCTTTAACTTAAAACAAAGAAACAAATTAATAAATGGATAGGAAAGCTTAATTTTTGATAAACCGACTATCTAAGCGAAATGCGATGTGAAATACAAAGAAGAATTTTTGAAAATCCTAACCCCTCTGTTGAATATCGGTGATAGGGAAAAGCATATGAACTTGAAATTTGATTTTTTTGATATGAAGTAGACCATGTTAAAATAACTTACAATTCTTTCCTAAACTCTCTAGGAAAATTAAATAAAGGAATTTCAATTTGCAGTTCAAAAAGAATAAGAAATTAAATACGATTATTAATTGAAACAATTAATTTCCTCCTAAAATACAACTCTTCATCAATACAATGTTTTAGACGGTTCTAAATTGAATTACACTCAAAAATAAAAGTTTAGCCAAACTTTGCAATAAAACTTTTCTGAAAAAGATCACGATGAAATTAAAAGTGTTTTTGATATTTTAAGAAACGGAATCGTTTCCACCATGTTAAAAAAGCCTTTTCAACCTATTGAACATTTAAGAACTGAAGAGCAAAGCACTGCTACCATTCAACACGAAAAAGGATCTATTTTAGTTGTAGATGTAAACAAATATTATTATTTATAGTAAAAATTATTATAAATTTATTTATATTTTAGATCTGGGCTCCTTGGTGCGGACCCTGCCTAAGGTCATTGGAACACACTAATCAAATGCTTAAAAAACTTTAAAAAGAATAAATTAAAGTTAAGGCTATTAACTTAGAGTCTTTTACTTCAGAGCATAACGGAATTCAGTAGATTAAAGAATAGGGCCTTAATGAAAAGATAGAATTTTATTATTCCGAAAGCGACATGGGTTTCGCCCAAGCAAACAGTGAAGTATAAACATATTCCCTAAAATCTATTCCCTTCCTTATAATTGTTGACAAATTTGGGAAAATAGTGCACACAGGTTCTCCTCCTTCTAACTTAGAAGAACAACTTTTGAAGCTAGTTGCTTAAGAAAACGAAGAAATGTAAGAGGAGGTCGAATCAAACCTGTAATCTATTAGGAAAAATTTCCTTGACAGCAAAGGGGATAATAAAACTCATTATTATGATGCGAAAAAGATTTTGGGATCTGAAATTCTTGAAAAAATGGATTCTCAAGTGTTAGAAAATCTCAGCAGATTGAAGTATAATCCCAAAATTACCTTGTAAAATAGCAGAATTCAAGTCCTTAATTACAAAGGAGAGCCCATTAAAAAGCTATTTTAAGTCCCAACTCTTTAATATTAAGTTGTTGATTATGATATGCCTCAACTAGAGCCCATTGTTTAGTTTTTCAAAGGATAGTGCCCAAGTCTTTAAGTGAAAGAAGATTTAATAGACACTGTTAATATTCCCTTTGAAGATGAATGTCAAGAATGCAAGAATAAGATCGAAAAAACTTCCCCTCATTTTTGGTCTTACCACCAAAAGAAGACTTACTGTGTTGAATGTGGAAATACCGAATTTAGCTAAGATGATAAAAAAGGAATTGAAAGATTCAAAATTCCGCATAATTTGGTAAAAAAAAAAAATAATAAATAAAATAATATTATTAAATATAATTAATATTTTTAGGCCTATATTTAAAACGAAAATAACCTCAAAAATATTGAAGTATATAAATTCGGAAAAGATATTTAGCCTAAGATTGGAGAAGAGGGTAGTAGAGCTCATAGTTTTGGCTGCAATTTGGAATAAAAAAATTGTACATCAGGTAAGAATGGACATAGATATATTTGCCTGAATTGTAAACAAGGACCACTTTAATCTGGAGGATATTTTGATTTTTGTTAACCATGCTTTTTGGAGTAATAATAAAGTAAATAAGTGATAGAAGGTCATGAACATGATCATACTCTGATGAGAATTATGTTTTACAATGATTATTATGATTTTTGAAAATTTTTTAATATCATAAAATTTATATGGATTTCATATAATTTATTATTTACCATTTAAAATTGAGAGAAAAAAAATTTATATAATTATAAATGCATTTAGGAAGTAATTAAATATATATTAAGGTGTCATAAAAATTTAAGAAAATAATTTTAGCAATTAGTGGATAACTTTTTAAAATTAGGAAATTATAGTATTTATTCTTTATTTTTTAATAAACTGCATTTTTTCATTAAAAATGCAAACTATTCTCTTCCTAATATTATAAAACAAATATATTATTATAAATAAAATCTAAATAATTAATAATAATAATTACTTTTAACAGTAACTATATCTTACAAATATTATTATATTAAGCATCCTTATTAAGTTTATCTAATTAAATTAACTATATCTATTCCTTTTTTGCTTATGGTAAGAATATCTGCTCCATTTTCTAGTAGTAAATCGATTATACTCCTATCTTCACTATTATGAATAGCCAAAAAAAAAGCAGCACATTAAATTGGGGTATATCCAAGCTAATATTTAACAATATTAACATTTTATAAGGTAAAAATATGAATTTATATTACTAAATTTTATTCATTTATCTGATCTACATGACCATTCTCCAATAAATATTTCACTAAAAAATATCGGTGGTTTGTGCATGCAGTATGCAATATGGTGAATTTTTCATTCTTAAATTAAATGTTAAAGTTACAAAATATAATTATAATATGGCTATTTAAATTTAAAATAACTACATTTTTTTCTTGGTAATATTTTTTTATATCAGTATCAGGAAACATTGTTTCAAGCTAGCGCAATGTTTCTTTATATTTATTTACGTTTCCCATACACACTGCTCTCTTAAAATCATTGTACTTTTAGAAAATATTAAATAAAATCTTTTTATAATTTTTCTTTTATGAAAACAAATAAAAATTTACAATAGATCTGAACTAGTTTTCAAGCCACTTTTATTATGTAATTGTTTAGATTTCCTCTTTCTTTTGTCTTAAAATTGTACCAGTAACTTTTTAATATGAAGCCATTTATATTTGTTATATTTATTATTTTTAATTTTTAATTGATTTATTTATATAAAATGTGAGTATAGAATTTCCTAATTTTTTTTTTACTTATTTTATAATAAAATTAATCACATAATATTTTAAGGCAAGAGATTTTTATTAGGTTTAATCCAAATCTGATTAAATATGATCTATAAAAATTATAATTAATAAATTAAAAATAGTTAAAAACATCTATTACTCAAGCATGAAAGAAATAATAAATATAAATATATTGACAAAAATAAATAAGTTTTTATTATAATATATAATAAATATAATTAATATTTGAATAATCAGATTTTTTTAGATCTTTATGATTTTAATAAAATACTTCCCTTTCTAAGTTAAGATTAAGAAAAAATAGAATATTTTCGCTAGTCAAATTCAAAACCCTGTGAAATAATTGAATATCTTTTGTCACCCGAATTTTTCATAAAATCTTTTGAAGTACTATTTTATAAATATTGACTGTTATTGTTTATACCACTGATATTTTCTAATTTGCCGTCTTCATTTTCTAATAATAAAGGATTTAAATAAAATAATAACATTAAAATTTTATTATTTTTTTTATAATACTTCTGGCTGAGTTAATGCCTAAATTTTTATTTGTTATTAGTGTAAAAGGATCTGAATCTATGTTTTCATCCCCTGGCTGGACTATTTTATAATAGAGCTAATGACTGGGAAGCCCGTCTCCTAATAGGCATTTTCTTTCTTTACCTAGCTTGCTTTCACCTTGGACCTTATTATTTTAAAAGTATTTAATAAATGTTGATACACTTAATTAAAATATTATATATATAAAAATTATTACCATTATATCTTCAATTTCTAAATTAAAAATATTGTTGAAATTTTACTTTTGCTCTTGTCTTTTTTTGCTCATTTTAGACTCAAAGGAAGTCTAAAAAAGATTTGTACTAGTTAAATTGAAAGAAGTCATATTTAAATGGGGCAAAGATTTGTTAAAAGATTTAGACGTTTAAAGGAAATTGTTTTTATTGCTGCTGGGGTTGTTTGCATTATTATTATTACTTAAAGATAAATTACTTACAGATGTTAACAAATAGTTAGCGTTATTGGTATTTTGGTTGCTAATAGATGATTTTTCAGTAGTTTTTCGAAAAGTTGTCATAGAAGAAGATAAAGGTAAAGGTTTTCTTATCAATTCATAATTGTTTTAATCATAATGGGTACGTATGAGAGAACCATTAGTTTCTGTAAGAAATTTCATTTTGAACTCTGGAACTGGAATACCGAATTTGTCTAATAAGGGCTTTCTTTTTTCATTTCTTTATGAATATAAAATATAATATTAAAGATAATGAACAAAAATGAATTAACAAATCTTACTCTCTAAGAGTACTTTCCCAATAGCAATCTCCGATAATTTCAGAACTTTCTTTCGTTTTCTAAAGTAAATCCTTCAATTCACATTTTTATCTGTGATACTCTGAACTTCTAAGCAACAACGTGTCTCCCTAGTATTATTAAAAAAAAACAAATTAATGACATTGTTTTCCCAAAAATTATTTTATTTAATTAATACCAAAATTCTATCAGAAACTGTGGCTAGTTTCGATGCGGTTTCTTCCCAAATTTCTGTTTATTCATCGTACTTATTCAAAGTTCTCATTTGCTTATTTTTAGCCATATTTCTTAATGTTTTGTGACCCAAGTCACTTGAAGTAGGTATTTATATCACAGAGTCTAGTTAATATTCTCTGGCAGTTTCCATTTCTCTTTACCTAATTTGTGAGTCAATTTTCTGTAAATTCCATAGTAGCTATTGTTTTGTGATTTCAACTTTATCCATGTCTGATTTTTTCAATTTTGCAGGACCCTTTCCAATATAACTTTGTCTTCTAGACAGTGAAGTACTAGTAGTGTTCATAAGAACCGATGATCTTCTATCATCTTGGGTCAATTTGCTTGGATGTCTACTATTTCTCATTGCTCTCCCACCTTTTCCCTACGACAAGATAAGTAAGTAAGTAAGTATGAAAATAATTAATTACAGTGTGATATTAAATTAAATTGAATACCACAAGTTTTCCTTCAGATTTATTAAACCAGTCTGATTTTCCAATTATAGAATACTATAATAATTCCCCATATTAATCATATCTGGGACCAACTAAATAAAAAATATTTTTTTATTTATTTGATACATACATACTCACTCACTTATCTATTATAATTAATTAAGTTTGCTTATTACCTCCAAATAACTTTCCATCATTTTAACTATCTCCATCTGCCACTTACAATGCTTCAATAGTTTTTCTATTGAATATACTCTTTGAAACATCTAATTTATTTAAATTATCAGAAGAATTTGTCTGTATGCTTAAATTAGATTTATTTTTATCGGCATTTTCTTCAGTCAGTTTCTTGGTACTTCTCTTTTTTTTTTGAGGTCGTTCCAAAAATACTCTTTTTTTTTATCCACTCTTTTATTGTTAATTATCATTTAATTCATTTTGCTATTGTTGCGACTCTGTATCTATTATCTTTTCGTTTAATTCACTACCTTGTGCCTACTTTTCATTATTATTTAGATTCTAACTTTTTTAACTCAAAGAAAACAATTTATCTACACCTTAGCTTTAATCTAAAACATTATCATTATCATTATCACTGTCTTCTTCATCTTCTTAATCTTCATCTTCTTCCCATTCATCATCCTATCTTTCTGAAATCATGTTTAGATTCTTTTCATTTTAATAATTTTTTTTCCCTGGTGGAAAATGTACCGGCTTGTGGGGTTAAAATGTAGGAAATCGCGAAGGAGACATAAATCCTTTATTTTTTTTATCCTTTGCTCCTTTAATATTAAAGTTAAAATATTTTGATATTCTTCAATAAAATTTATTGTAAAAATAAAACTTATTTGTATTGTAATTTGTTAAATAATATGTTTTTCTCAATATTATAAAACTGAATAAATTATATAAAATAACTATTTTTACCCTTTTGTTTCATGAAAACTTTTGATTACTCAGGCTTTTTCTATTTATATTTAGCGTCTACAATAATATGCTGTCTATTTATTGTGTTTTCATAGTTTTTAGGACTGTCATTTTTGGAGTCATTCTCTACTTTAAACATGATATATTTCGGTTTTTTATAAAGCGTTTTGCCATGTAAGCTATTCACTGTAATTCCCTGCTGATCCATAATATTTTGAAATTAATCAGCTATTTTGGGAGTGAGAGACATGTCTTTTTTCTTTTCTTAGAGGTCTCTTCTTACTAATTCTTTTACAACATCCATGACTTGTCAATTTATTTAAATTTAAAGTGTTATTTTTTTATTATATTTGATAATTTTATTTTGTTAGTTTGTGTTTTTAATTGACTTAATTTTTAGGTATTACTTTAGTTTATTATTATATTAGTGCTTACTTACTATGGGTTTATTTTTCCTGAATATATTTAAGATAAATATAAGCAAGAATATTATTTATCACTCAACTTTCAAATAAAATAAGAATATAATAATTTTTTGCGTTTATTCATTTTCCAACTAGTTATAACTAAAATTACAAATAACGAGCTGAAAAATTATAATGCCATTTTTAAATTATTTTTAGTTATTGCATAAAATTATTTCCAAAATACTAAAAATCCAACTCAATAATAAATAAATTTGGCAAGTATTCATACATTAATAGGAAAATTTATTCCAAAATGTGATGTATTAGTTTTAATGAAAGCTAATATAAGTTTAGTATTTTTTTATATTTTTTTTTTTATTTTCTAGACTATTTAATAGTAATTTACATTTTTATTCATAAATAAGTGTAATCAAAATATAATAAAATCTATTGTTATTTTAGTTGAAATAGACAATAAATAAAATTAATAAGAAATCCTTGATTTTTTCATTCGATGAAAGACAACAGGGGATAGAAAACCAACACTATAATTGCTATTAGTTCATAAATAGCCGCCATTTTAACTAATACTATAATAGTACCTTTTGATGTAATAAAAATACGAATTTAGGCTTCAAAATTATATTCATAGTACCCCGATATATATACATAATCTAAAAGCCACATAATAGATGCCAAAATACAAACCATTAAAAGCGCCTATTAAAATGTAGTGAAAAATGAAGGATATTATTCCTTATTTAGTGGTGCGAAAACCAATTTACTTTTGACAGCAGCATTTAATTTATCAATGTTTTTATCATATGAACATTTAAAGGTGTGGTTTTTATAGTAAATTACAAAGTTTTCAGAAAATCAGCAAATTTTACAAAAGAAACATAGGAAAGAGCATATTTCTATATTTTGCGCTTCTATTGTGGCGCAAACAATTTCTTCCACCATAACATTGCCGCTCGAGTATTTTAAAACCCACCAACAATCATTTAAGTAAAATAATAATGCAGAAATCAGCAAATTAAGATTGGTTAATAGAAGATAGTTGTAATTTTTCACGGAAATGTACGCTGCCTATATAGCCAATTTAACGAGCAATTTGATATTTTTTTCAGTCTATTGGCCTGTTACAGAAGAAGTACGACAGCAAATATATATGGGTATAAGTACTTATAAATGTCAAAAAAATGAACAAAAAGATTGCGATAACAATAATACCAAAGAATATAAATTCTAAATGTCTTCCAGAATCAACTAAGCAGAAGAAAAAGGATTACCCAAATTTACTTTTGGTTAATAATTTTTCGCTAATGTCGTTTCTGGTATGTGTGGAGGAGGACTAGCTGCTCTCGCCAGTTAGCCCTTTGATGTGATAAAAACTAGGAAATAACTATGTACCTTGTAAAGCGATAAGAGGAATATTCAAATTTTTAAAGAAATTTATTCGAATGAAGGTATGAAGGGACTATATAGTGGAGCAGTGCCTAGATTGCTCAAACTCCTTAGTTATGGAGGACTGATGGTTTCTCTATACGAAGGCAGTTTTTAGATTTTATAAAAGTTTTCTTATTTTGGAGGTGGAAATGCTTCAAACGAATCTCTATTCTGAGATTTTAAATCATATTATTAAACTATAATTAATTTTTTACAATTTTTAAACAAATTGAAAATAACATCCCATAAAATATTAATTAAAGAATTCAAATACATTATGTATAAATTTAAAATAGATTTATTTACAACTATGAATTAAATAAAAAAATTATATAATAATATATATATACATTATTTTAATAGTATAAATTACAGTATAATTTAATGTATGCCATTTATAAATTGTTAAAGAAACGGCAAATAACCAATTAAAAAACTCAATAAATGTGTTCGATTTCTTATTATTTATTTATTTTTTACATAAATTAATAAGTTCCTTCATAGACTGAAAGCATACAACTCCCATAAACCATACAAGATATAATACTGGGTCTTATTCCTATATACAGTTGAGAAATACCTTCATTTTTTATAATATCAGCAATCATTTTATAGGTATTATTTCCATAGTATTTATCCGAAAACACTTGCTTCCTAGTCTTCACTATATCAAGTGGAGCTGTTATAAAAGAGGCAAAAATTGAACCAATAGACCCAGAAATTGCATTAATGTAAAATATGTCACTAAAACTCTTATCCTTGGTGTCCTTTCAAAGAAATTTACAATTAAAAAAAGTAATTTAAGATTTAATTTTATATTTATTTACATAGTGCGATGTAGAATCGTAATATCCTAATTTTTTTCTCATATTTTCTGAAATTGTCCAATAAATAAAATGAAAAATAACATTTTTTTTAACAGTGACCAAATATGCAGAATACAGTTTATTTCCTAACGAAAATCCTTCTGCCTTTGACTTTCCTGTGTGACTTTATTGAACCGTTTTCCAGTACTCCAGGGGAAACGTTACTGTAGTAGATAATGCTTAAGAAATACTTGAGGCCAAAAGAGGCACTATTATAAAATTTGATGTGCTTTTCAATAACTCTTATTTGATTTTTTCATAAGTCAAAAACATTGTGAAATTCGAACCACAAGCCCTCATTAAATTGTACTTTAACCCATTAAAAAATGTTTTAATTCCTTCATTTCTAACTATATACATAAACGTTGATGAAAGAGAACTTGGATTAAAATTTAACTATTTATTCAATAACGATTTTTGTAGTGAAGCTTTTTACTACCTTATTTTTACTACTTCAGAAGGAGTTATGGCAATGTTGGTTACTAATGCGGCTGCCTGAGAACTTATTATTATATGCATATTATTTCGTGACCCGTCACTTTTGTCTGTTTGCGGTTACTTCATTTTCTTTAACCTTTGTATTATTGTCTTTAATAATATTATTTAATGTTTTTAATTAATTGTTTATGATTTTATTTTATTCTTTTTATAGAGAACTTACATTTATTTATTAGAGCTATGTAATATAAAAATTAAATATTTAATAATCAAAATTAAAAAATTCTGTGAAAAATAATTTTTACATTTTAATATTCATAAATAAATTATCTATAATTCAATAAAACTATAATATAATTAATATACTACAAAAAAGTATATCTTATAATGCCTATTAGCTCTTAAAAATATATAATAAATTTAATCTGAAGTAAATATTCACTCACATATTTACCATGCAATTAAAGCAATTATTAGTTTCAAGGCATTTTTTATGATAAATATGAGTGCAATCTGAGCAAAGAGAAGTATTAAGAATATCAAAATTAAATAACTTATCTTGTTCATTGCAAATTTTACATGTAAATCCCTTTTTGGAGCAAATGTTGCACCCAATCACATGATTTTATAATAAAGCATAATACCTCTGACAGGTAACCATCAAAGATCCATTGTTTATTTCATAAAAGTTTTTAAGTGAAAACAAATTTTATTTTAGTAGTAAATTCTTATTAGACTCTAACAAATCGTCAACCAAATACGGATTGCAAATCATATCATAGAGTAAATGCAGACTTCTTTTTAAAACCATAAAATCATATAATTTTTTGTTTTTAAAGACTATGTCCGAATCATATTCAAATCGCAGAATACATTTGTCAAACAAAAAGTCAATGTCATGTTTCGCCTATTTAGATATTTTGTAACTTTTGCAATCAAAATTCTTAAGTACTTTCCATGGTAAAATTCTCTTTTCTCTACTCAAGCATTGATCACATATATAGGCCTACAATTATTTAATTAAGATAAACCAAAAAAACAAAAAATATATTATATTATGATAATCTGATATTTCAATTTACTTAATTGTAGTTACAGAAATGAGCATTATTACACATAACATATACTCCTTGGGAAAGTTTTTATTTGCACAAATGGCATTCATAGTTTTATTCTGCCAATGTGTAGTGTTTTTGGGGTTCATGTTAAAATTGGAAATTCTCATAAATGGTTTCATATTCTTTTTCATAAAGATGAGCACTGTTTCTTTTATGGTGTGAAAGGGAAAAATTATGTTGTCCAGCATTCTACCCATCTCCCTAGACAGCCGAGGGCTTTAAATAAGAAGGAACCATTTCTGATTATAAATGATTTCCATACCTTTCTCTGTATAATATATTTACGTTACTTGGTCTAGCTTCTTTGCACTCAAGAAATTTTTCAAAGTCGATTTTGCTATTATATTAATTTGAAATATATATGAATAATAGCTTAATTTTTATTTTTTTCATTCATTCATTCATTATTAATTTTTTTCATACCTGGACATTCTCGGATATTGTGTTATTGTTTTTTTAGATACCTATTTTTCTAATTTTCCATCATTTTTCGAAGAGGAATGGGACCCTTAATAGGACTAAATCTCATTTTACTCTTCTTCATCTGAATTTATATTTAACTTTTCTTCTTCATCTTATTTTTAAACTACTGATTCTCTGAAATTTTAGTATTCCTACTTCATAGTAGTTTTGGCTTCATTCGAAATCGACGGGTTTTCAGGCGTTTCTTACTATAAAGAATACTTGCTTCCCTGTCTTATTAATTCTTATTGATTTGCGAAACTCTAGCCACTTTACTCTCGACTCAAAAGCTGAGAATTTTCATCGTTGTCCACCTTTTCAATCTCTAGTTGCTCAAATTAAGCGTAATGGTCCGCCATATTGTTGTTGATTTGGTAATCAACTTCATGCAGAGTGTTTATGCATTGAATAATTTCATAAAAATTCTATTTTACATACGAGTCTTATTCATATTCCTATAAAAAATCTGGGTTTTCCCTTATCATATTGAATAAATTCTTCAGCTATTTTGTTGTGAACTCCAATAAGAGCCACTGAAAGGCTTTTTCTCCGTCTGTCTTCAAAAACTCCAATTAATTAACAAATCTTATTGTCAATCTATGTTCCATTATATCTGAAAACAGAAGCCAATAATTTGGGTATTGCTTTAATCCTATAAGTAAATATACAAATAAACTTGACTCCAAATAGAATTTACTTTTGCAAACAAAACCATTGTAAAATTATTTTATAGTACCTGTATTCAATATCTTATTTACTGTGTCGACCATTTTTCTTACTTCTTTCGAATCTGAACTCATTGCGAGAACCTGGTCTTGCTTTTATCTTCTAAATTTTATGTACTGCACATGAAGCTACAATCGTTCGACAATGTTGGAGATTTGCATTTTTAAATTTTAAATAAATAAATATCAAATTATTTTTGTAGTATTCTTTATTTCACTAATTTGTTTAATTTTTTTACAATTTTTTCTGAATAGTTACTGCTTTATTACTTAAACACTATTTTAAATTTGTTATTAAGTCATAAATTAATTTTATTTACAAAAAATATCTATATATATTTATTCTAATAGATTAATATTTTCATAATATAATATTATAATATTATAACTTTTTTCATATTTTTATTAATATTAAAAAAAATTCACATGACTGGCGGATATATTTTAGTAATTTAGTTTTAATCCATATGCCATATCAAATACATTTCCCCTTCCCTGGGTTTCAATTCATATCTTCCTACCTTTACATCAAATTTTTCTTTGGTTTGTAGATCTATATACACAAAATGACCCTCCATACTCCCCACCATAGCTAAAAATAAGCAAAAGATATAAACACTAATTTAAATGTACTCAATATGTCATAAATTTGCTGTTTTTTATTTACTTTTTAGAGGACAGCAACTCTCATATACAAAATCATCTTCTCCTTTTTAAATTGTAGGTTAATATCCGATAACTCCATCCCCTTCTACAATTTCTTCTTCTCCATTTTACTTTATGATCCATTTTCGTGACAACAATTGATACTTTTTGCCATCTGGAATGCAATTATCTGATATTCTGATTTGGTAAGAGTAGAAGAAGGAATGAAGGGACTAATTCTAACCAGGGACAAACTTAACGGATGACCTCACTCTAATTCCATTAGTAGTTTCATCACTGTCTGGTTGGTTGACTGAGTCAAATAAGTCTAGATCTGATGTTTTATATATTATTAGAATTATGTATATGAATATAAATAAAATAATAAAATAAATTTATATTTACACATGTAACCATCTTATTTTCTTACTTCGCATCTACCTAATCGTTCCCAAAAGGATTACACACTTGAGTCCACCACATGAATTATTTTCACTTATTCATTTAAAGACTGCATCATAAAAAAGGCGTCACTTCGAGCATTTTCTATTACTTTATTTATATTTACATATATATCTATGTGCTAAGATATGCTAGCAATGGTGTGAAAACATTTTCCATTTATCTATTTACTACCAATATTAAAAAACTTCCCAACATACAAATTATAAAATGAAAATGCTCCCAATAATTCATCATTCTAGAGAAATGTATATAAGCCATTTTTAAATTTTTGATTTTTGATTTTTAAGAAATTTAATTAATTTACTTCATTCAAATCCTAGATATATTGAAAATCAAAAGTTGAATAAAAAACAAAAAGATCTAATGGGATTTTGCACACTATATTTTATTCTCTGTCCTTTTCGATTTTCCCATAGAATTTAGTTGCTATTTCCTTTAAATTTATATTCGCATCTGAATGCATAGACATTTCTATTCCTAGTTTCTCTTGCCATAAGTTAATCAGCATCTTCTTTATGAACTTAACCTTTTATTAGCAATATTTGAACAACTGATATTGTTGTTAATCTTATTCGGAACTAGGGATAAGATTTATCGGTTACAAAGGTTCAATATTTTCGTGAGAATAATAATAATTTTTGTTTAAAATCCTCCAAACAGGCGATTGCTTTTTGTTGAAAAATTCTTTGAAAATTTCTTTGCTAGCCAAAGAGAGACTCAAAAACTCGTGTATTTTGAGATAAGATATAATATTTAATAAAGGTTCAGTTGCAATGCTTTCTAAATTTACATTGCTTCTATTTTATATTTCCATTCTGTAGCAAATGGTTTAAAGAGAGATATTTTTATATATTTATATATTTTGGAATGGAAATATACAATTTTTGATTTCTTTTAATACTATATATTAAGAATATTTAAGATTATTATTTCTCAGAATTATTTGTCACATAACATAAGAAATCATAACCTTTGAATTATATTTTTAATAGTAATTATTCCTTTATACGATAAAGGAATTATTAATTAAAAAATAATTTAAAAATTAAATATTTAGTATAAGTATAAGTTATTTTTTTTTCTTTTGCTTAATTTGTGGCGGAGAAGGAGGTTTGTACTCACTTATCCACTCTCAGAAATTTTATGAGTTATATAAAATAATTAGACACATATCAATGAAAGGTCACCAATAAGTGTCTTCATCATTTCAGCTTTTACATGAGGAAAAGCTTTCTCATCAGGTAAGTTGATTTTGATTAAAATTAGCTGAAATTGAATTTATACAATTCAAATGTTGATAGTAAAAAATCAAATTTCAATCACATTAAATATTTGAATTAAATTAGAAATATTATGGGTTGGTTATAAGTGGATAGATGCTAAATAAATAGAATTCTTTTATTAATATTAATTTCATTTCAGATTTTGTTTTTAAAATATAATCTACCTGATTAAATCTTATACATAAGAAATGATAATATATTTGATTATTTAATAAGATAAAAAATAAATCATCAATCTAATCTAATAGTTCTAATAATTAAGGGATGTGAAAACAACAAAATTATACATATTCAATGTTTTTTAATATAATGCTAATAATCTTATAAAGATTTTAATTTTGTAGAAAATTTTATAGTAAAGCAGTAATAATTTATTTCTTTTGCTAGTTAACATTTTTAAATTTCTTACTCCTAATATTTTCTTATTCATTAAGAAGTTAAATATATATAGATATATACAATTTTTTCTTATTATAACAATATAATTAGTAAAGAAATAATAATATGCAATTTAACATAAGGCAATAGATGATTTAAAAATTCTATCTATTAATAAATATAAAGAATAAAAATACTTATAGAATTATTATAAAAAAGTAAATTTGTTTATTATTTAAATAATTGATCATTCTTTAGCGTTAGATCTAAAATAAAAAATATATTAATTAATTTTTTAATTATATAGCTTATAAAAGTAATTATAAAAATTTACCCTTCAGAAACTACTCCACAGTCAACAATAACGATGTCTTAGACAGGCTTGTCTTAATCTCCAGTAGGAGAATTTTCTAATTTTTCCAAAAATTCGAGATTTTTATAAACTTCTCCGAATACAACATGTTTTCCATCTAAGTGAGGAGTGTCTTTATATAGAACGAAGAATTGAGACCCGTTGGTGTTAGGACCAGCATTAGCCATTGACAATTGTCCTCTTTTTGTGTGTTTTACGTTGAAGTTTTCATCATTGAATTTTTCTCCATAAATTGATTTTCCTTTGTTAAATTTGAAAATTTTTATAATGCCCAATTTACAACTTTAATTTTAATCTATAAATACCTCCAGTTCCATTTTTATTGGTATAATCTCCTCCTTAGATCATGAAATTCTTAATGTTTCTGTGGAAAATGCAGTTTTTAAAGTGGGTTTTGCATAATTCTTTGAAATTTTTGGTGGTTTTGGGGACAACATTATCATATAATTCGATTTCAACTCTCTCAGCTTCAGCTTCTCCAATTTTAATGTCCATAAACACTTTAGTGTTGTTAGGATTTGAAGGATTGTCAACAATTTCGCTAATTTAGACATCTTCTTTGTCATCGTACATAGATTTGGAGAAAAGATTTCCGAATTTTTATTTTTCCTGTTGAAAAGCAAAATTTTATAAGATTACTTCATAAATTAATAAATCAATCAATCACTATATTTTTACTTCGGCTTTTAATTTTTTGATCTTATTTTAAACTGATTAGAGTTCGGAAATGATGGCATTGTTTTTGGAATCTAAAGAGTAAACCAATTTCAAATCGACTTTGGCATTTTCCAATTCTCCTGCAGCATTGTAAGCCTATCCTCTTCTGAAGAGAGCTTTTTAGTTTTCAGGTTCTTATTCAAGAATTTTGGTAGTTTGGAAGATGGCCCCGGTGTAGTTTCTTAATTTTAAATAAACGGCAGCCAAATTATTTCTTACAACTCTTTAATCTTTTTGAGCTTGGTCTTGGTCATACATAGTTTCTAACCATTCAACGGCTTCGGTGTAATGTTAAGAAGCTTCTTTGAATTGTTGTTTTTTGAATAATTCATTTCCGGTTTATTTTTCTTATTCAGCTATTTTTAATGAATTAAATAAATGATTTTTATAATTAAAAAAATAAATAATAATTAAATTATTTACCAAGTTTATATCTTTCTTCGAAAGGATAATCTCCTTTTTCTCTAGTCCATCCTAACATTTCAACTTCGAAAATCAAAGTAGCATTGGCAGGAATTTTGGGAGGAGATCCACTGGCTCCATAAGCGTAATCGCTTTTCAAGGTGAAAACAGCTCTTTCTCCTTTTTTCATAGTTACCATACCTAAGTCCCATCCTTTAATGACCTAAAATTCAGTAAAATTATTTTTAAAAATTTAAAATCTATTTTTAATTATAGTGAAGGGTTATTCCATTATAATTATAATATTACTTATCCAACTCCAACTTTAAATTCGAAAGGGTTTTCTTTATCAGTGCTGGAATCAAATTCAGTTCCATCTTCAAGTTTTCCAATGTAAGTTACTATGAAAATAAAAAATGTTTGTGAGATATTAATAAACTTATTTTTAGTATTATCTTATTTACCTTGAATGGTATTTCCATCACTGGGAGTTTCTTCTCCAGTTCCTTCAACGAGGATTCTTTTAATGACTCCTCCATCTTCGGTAATTTAAATATCTGACATCTGTTGTTTACTATTTATAAAACTATTTTTATTATTATGAAAGTTATTTTTCTTAATTGTATTTTTGTTTGCAAATTTTTATAATACTATTATTTCTTAAATTTTTAAATTAATAACCTGTAACAGGATATGTATGCATATATTATATAATGCTTAGCAGATAATTCTCAAATTCTTATAAAGTATATTTAATGAATCAAGAATATTCTGGAAGAGTATCATTATTTATATTTAGTAGAAAAATTAGTTAAAAAAAAAGTACAATATGGTAATGAATTTATTAAATAGTTATTTTTACTTACATCAAGAAATGTAGAAAGAATATAAAGTAAAATAAATTGATATATTATATATAAACTTATATTTATTTAAACGAAATCACCATCCATTGGGGAAGTTGTTAATAACAATTTGTTGTTCTTGCTAAGTTATAAAAGATAATTTAAAAAATATAAAATTAAAATATTACTATTTACTTTTTATCCATTAGTAGTATATCCAATTTTAACTTTCATTGCTATTCCTTTTTCTCCTTATTTTGAGTTGGTGATTTTCATGTTCTGGTTTTAAAAATAAGTATATATATATAATATCTAAAAAACAAAATATTTTGTTATTTTACTTGAGTAGTTTATCCTTTAGAATTAGGAGGAATATTGGAAGAATTAATAGGGTTCAACTCAAGTTTTAAGTGTTTTTAAACAGCTACTTGGAAAACTATTCCACTTATTTAACTTCCAGTTTTATTATTGAAACTGGTATCTATAGTGATTTATTGACCATTCTAAAATGATATGAAATAATAAATGGTAAATTAGAAACTAAAACGATAATGAAAATATAAAAATTTATTACCTTTTAACATTTCATTGCTATTTCAATATTGTTGTCCGAATAAGCAGTAGTTTAGTATTAATTATCATTCTAAGGAGCTTATTACTATTAGCTAGATTGAGAAGGAGTGGAAGATCCCATTCCCATCAAGTCTCCCATGAGATCATTATTATTATTATTGTTGTTTTAATTATATTATTATTAGTTCTGTTGTCCCATTCCCATGTTTTAATTTGTGTTAGAACCTCCGTAAAGGTTCAAAACATCCAATCCCCCAGCATTTTATTACTATTGGTTAGATTGAGGTTACTAAGAAGAAGAATTATCAAAGACATCGAATAAGTCCATTCCAGCATTTGATGAAGCTTATTATTATGCAGGTTGGTTTGTAGAAGGAGCTCCAACTCCTAAAATGTCATCTATATCTAGGGGATTAGAGTCAGCTTAGGCCTAGGAAGCAGCTTGATTTTATTGTTGCTATTAAGCTCCAGTGGATGCAAAATCATCAATCTTAACATCTCCAATGGGTTTTCTATTATATTATAAAATAATATATTTATTACGTTTTAAATGTTAAAGGTATATATATATATTTGAATGTGTGTAGATTTAAATTTACGCGTTCAATCCTTCAACTCCTTCATATTCAGGAATAATATCTAAAATAGCAGATCTATATTGGTCCCAGTCTGATGAAATGATTTTAAGATACTCGCAAGCTCTCTTCTATACTTCTGCTGAAGTTGAAGTTGTACAATCTTGAATAAGGGCAATAATTTCGGATTGAACATTGGTGAATTTTGAGTACAATTTCAGTAGACAAGTTAACCCATATTCCTTGATAGTGGAGTCCATGTTGACTCGACCAAATACTTTTCCGATCAAAGAAACTATTTCTTATTATTAAACAACAATAGGAGTGTTGTCTTCAGAAACGGCTTCTCCGGAAATTAGTTTTTATCCAAATTCTCCTAATAAGTACATGGCGGCCTATAATTATAATAAATTGTTTATAAAAAAATAATATTTATAAATATATTATATTTGAGTTTATATATTCATATTTGTCACTGTTAATTTACCTTAGCTAAACCTTGTTGATTAGTATTTTCTTGTAAACTGTAATATAATTTAACTAACGCATAAGATTAGAGATCAGGAGTTGAACATACCAAGTGAATTAAAAGGGAAATAGATTCTTCTTTGATGTAGTTACCGGCTAAAGTTAATACTTTGACTACGGTATCAATATACCATCTTCTATTGGGGCTGTGCTTGTCAACAATCAAACAGATCTAAAATTTTCATTATTTACTTTACTTATTTTTGTCATACTTTATAATTTATTTATTAATTAATAACCTTTAAGGTCAATTCTCTAAGGAATTCGGGGTCGTTAACATTTAACAAATAATTTAATAGCTCCTTAACAATTCCCTTGATGTTGTTTTCATTGGTAATCAAATATGTTAAATCAAGTGCCAATTGTTTAATTGAAATATCATTTTCCTTAAGACATTCCATTACCATGTTTTTGTGTTTAGCAACAGCTGCTATATCATGATTCAACACTTTTTTCAACATAAATAAGGAGCAGTACTTAGAGTTGGCGTCTTTGTGAGATAAAAACTTTCCTAAAATATTGATTCCCAATGTTTTTAAAGATTAGGTTGACTCTATTTGCATAATGGTGATGACACACTCATATAAAACAGCGTTTCCAGTATTTTTATTGGGAGAAGTAGTACTAGCAACCTAAAAATTCAAAATATTATGTTCTAACGTTTCTCAGTCATATTTATTTTAGTAAATTTAATATTAATACATTAGCTAATGTGTCACTAACTTCATCAGACAATTCTTTGTTTCCTTAAGCTAATAATCGGAAAAAAATCAAAATTTGAATTTGTAAATAAGGGTCCGAAATTCCAGAAACATCGAATTCTACATTAAATTTTTGGAGTAAATTAATGAAAAAAATATATTATAGAGTATATTTATTGTGAATATGTGTGTACCAGCAGAAAATGAGGAAACAAGACCTTTCATTACTCTGATCATGGGGGTAAAGAATTTCTTGAAATGTTCCTTAGAATTGGGATCAATATAAAGAATTTCTTCTATAAGACCTAGGGTAGAAAGTAAGACTCCGTGGTGTCTATCTTCCATCAATTTGTCTGTTTTTTCTATGATTTGTTCGATGGTTTCAGGTAATTTTTTAATAATTTTAGTACAAGCCAAAGCAGCTTTCTTTTTAACGAAACTCGTTCCTTTACTCATTACATTGAGGACATCTTTAACCAAGGTTCTGCACATTTCAGTTGTACATACTTCACTAAGAGCAATTAAGGCCAAAGAAATCACATAATTGGACTAGAAACAATAAAAATTATTAATAAAATTTATAGAGACAACAATTTTAATATGCATAATATTATTAGTAAAGCTTTTTACAGAGCTATTTAAATCGTGATGAATTCTGTTGGTTGCCATCATAAGAACTTCACTTTTTTCGTGGAATAATTAGGTTAACCCTAAATATCCTATTCTTTTTTCTGTAAAACTATTAGCAGTAATTAAATTGAGGCATTCCATTTACCCAAATTCTGTGTCATGTCTAATTTAAAGTAATTAAATATAATAATTTTACACTTTTATTATAAATTAATTAAACTGTATATTTATTTATTTATTTTACCCCAACATATGGATAAATAACAATTTAGCGACATTTCTTGGTCTATATTCAGCTTCATTATTCTTTTCAAATAAAATAAAAATTATTGAAAATATAAAAAAATTACAGCAAACTTAGCGTGCTTTAATGATTTTTATATATAAAATTTTCTTATAAATTCTATAAAAGTTACGCTGAATGATTCTCTAATTTTTGCTTTTTCTTTTTAAACTAAAGCTCTTTCTTCAGCTTGAGTTTTACAGGCTCTGATGTTTTTAATTAAATCTCTCAATTTGGTGCTATTAGAGCTACTTGAAGAATTTTATTAATTTTCTATGATTTTTTAGATCATGTCTGTTTCTTTGCGATTAGAAAATATCTGATATTTTATTTGTTATTTGCTTTATTTATTTAATATAAAGTTTTATATGAGTTTATTTATTTATATGTTTGATTATTTGTTTATTGTGAATATTTATTAATTATATATTATGTTTTGAAATTTTGTTTACAAGGTTGTTTTAGAGCTTTGATTTTATTTAATAATTAAATTATCATAATATGTGTAAGATAGTAGATGATTAATATTACATGAGTTTAATTGTAAAAAGAACTGTGATTTATTATAAAATCTCTTATTGATAAAATATATTTAATTGATGTTTAAATTATTTATTTCTATAAGCCTTATATTTTAAGTATCAAATAATTAAATTATAATATCTATATGAATTTATTTATATATAAATAAATATGATATTGTATTTTTAACATGTTAAATATTATTAATTATTTAATCATATTTATTATAATTTAAAAAAATCATATAAATATTTTTGCATAATATAAACACAAGTTTAACATTTTAAATAAATATATCCTTTTTGTGTGAAAATTGCGTTATTAAATTTGTTTTTATTCACAATTTACAATCTATATAATATATATATATAAAACTTTGAATAAATAATAAAAGTGGAAAATTTATATATCTATTTTTTAAAATATTATATATTATAAAATATTTAATTTAGGTTATAAAAATACTCAAGACTTATGCAAAACTAATAGCTTATTTTGTTTCCAAACTCCATTTACAATTTATCCATTAACTAAAAAATAAGTACCATACCCTTCTATACTATCGTTAGAAAAATTTCCTTAAAATCTTTCCCCATTACTCAAATACAAAATTCCTTAACCATTCTTAACATCACATTTAAATTCCCCAACATATTTTTCCCATTTATCATTTAAATTATCAAAATTATTGAAGTCAAAATGGACATTTGTAATTTAGGGATTTTCGTTCCACAACGTACCATGCCCATGAAATTGATCCTGAATCCAATCTCCTTAATAAGCTTTTTATCCATTTTTATAAAATAATGTGCCTTTCCCTTCACTATATAATTTATTTGAAAATTTAAAATAGTTTATTGTTATTTAAACTTTACATTTTATTATTAACCCAATCTCCCACATACTTTCCTCCATCCTTGTAATAAAAACTTCCATATCCCCTTTTTATCTTATCTTTATTGGTAAATAAGTAGCCTTCATAAAAAGCTCCATTAGGAAAATCTTATTTTACGTATTGCTCAATATTGTTTTCATTCCCATAAGCTGTTTTAATATTTTCATCTGGGATAGTAGGAATTGTATCAATGTTATTTTGATTTGTTTGAAATTACAACTTGTTAGGTTAATTTAAAAAGTCATTTTAATCTAACCTAGACGGGAAAAAGTTTTAATTTGTTGTCTAAAAAAATGGTAAATTTTAATAATTATAAACTTCATTAATGCTATTATTATAATTACTAATTTATATTTTTATTTAATTTATTCTCCACTGTATTAAAGCTTTTTCGGAGTAATTAAACAGGGTTAAGTATTATTATTCGCATAATTTGATTGTAAGTTATACTTATTGGCATCAAGTTCTGATATAATGAATCTAGGATCGATTGTAACTTATTTTTTTAAATTAGTATATCCATAGCTTTACTAAATGGATCGGTTAGATTCATCTGTAAGTTACGTAGGTTTAGTTTAAGTTGTATTTATTACTTATTTATTAAAAATTTTTTCTTCATAGTTTTTTCCATTTTAATTTGATTAGATATCTTTAGACAAATTATAATCATTATTAAAATTTGAGTTATTATGATTTTTTTTCTCTGGAAAGTGGCTTTAAGTGACCATTTAAGAGTTACATATTACCTAAAGTTATATAAAATCTGGTCTTTGATCTACTTAAAAATTCAGCATTTTATCCACGATTTCATAAAGAGAGTCTGAATATAATATAGATATAGTTTTTTAATAGTGATCTAATTTTCTTTTCGATATTAAACATTGCTCATAATTATACAAATCCTATACAGATTGCATATTTACCATTTGCAAAACTATCACTCCTAAAGTAAAAACATCGCTTTTGTATTGATTATGATTAGGATTCCAATTTTATACCTTTACTGCCTTTTAAACAAATTTTATTTATTTATAATTTACATATAGCTTTTTTATATATAAAATAAAAAATTACCTCCAATAATTCCGGAGATAAGTATATTCCTTTGTTTTCTAATTCGCAATAATCTCCAGCTGCAATCACTTATGATAAACATGTATCATTATTTAAAAGATATTTTTCTGCTATTTTATAAGTATGTGAAGGATTTATGAATATAGTTGATGGTTTTAAATTAGAATGAATCATAGAATTTTCTTGCAAATAAGCCATTCCTGATATCATATCAGATAAAAACTTCCATAAATCCTCCTCTAAATAAGTTTATCTGTACAGCTTTCGTTGTTCTATTTCTTTATCCAATGTTTTGCTTATATGTTCTATCTGTAAATAACTTCTAAATACAGTTCCACATAATTCTTATTTTTCTTAAGTACTAAATCCTGTTGATAAGGAATTAAAAATAATAAATTGTTTTAAGTATAATCAATCAACTTACCTTATAAACATATCAAATTTGAATGTTTTAGTTCTAGTCTCTTCTTAAACATTTCTACAGTTTTTATATTGTGATCATTGTTTGCAATTATGATTTCTTTCAATGCCAAGTATTAATGTTATTTTAAATTGTACAGTAGTTATATTTTCCCGTAATTCTTATCAGAATATTCTTTATTTATTATTTTGCACTGCTTCACAAGCTCATCATACTAAATTCCATATATGTGTCCTTAACCATTTCCCATTTAAATTTTATTTGATTGGTAAATGATAAAATAGTTTATTTTATTAATATTAATATATTATCTTATTATTTTAGAATTTTTGTTAAGTTTAGTCAATATGAGAAATTATATATTATCTGGAATAAAATTCATATTGAATATATATTTTATTAAAGTTGTTTTCTAGAAATTATTAATTAATTAATAATTTTACATCAATAATAAATAATTTATATATAATAATATATCTAACTTTATAATTTGTTAAATAAAATGGTAATAGTCTTATATATTTTTAATAGAAATGACATTTTTTTATCTATGAAGAATTATATTATAATAATTAATTATTTGTTTTTTTTTATTATTATCATTATATTCCGATTTTAAGTTTAGTATATTATGTTTTAATTTTATGAATGCTTTAATAAAACATAGATAGTTTTCATATTCATAAGTTAACAACATTATATTATTTTAGATTTATAATCAAATTAATAAATTTCATTTAAATATGATTTCTTCATACTCATTCACCATATCTTAAGGATTAGGCGTTTGAATCAATTATTCTTAAGTCAATTTTCTTTATTTTACTTCATTTTCCATGAATTTCTATTTAAAAATTGATTTTTTATTATTATTTTTTGATCTTTAGCTTGAAAGAGGTTATGAGATAATATGACTCTAAAAAAAGTAAGCAATAAATTAATAAAAATAGACAAAATTTAGTAAACAAATTTAGTTTTACTTTTAAATAAGAAAAAAAACCAGAACTTTTCATATTACATGTACTGTCAGTACTTTTATATTCGTGAAGAGCTTTCTTAACCTACCCCCAATATCTTTTAGCTTTCTTTTAGGAAGCTAATTTGTTAAATATAGGCTAAACTGTTTATTATTATTTTTAACTCAACTTATTTTGTTTTTCTAATAATAAATATAAAAATTATGATTTTATTTCATTAGCAATAAGGCAAAATGTCAAAATAAAAAATCCCAAATTCATAATTATTATAACATAAGGAGTGATTTTATTGATAATTTAGAAATTATTTTGAGATGTGGAGTTCATAATGCCCACCAAAACCACTGATACCTATAATATGACTAGGGAAGATAAACTGTAATAGTTTAAATTCTTGGTAATATACGGCTTCTTTATAAATATGAAAAGGCTATAAATATGAAGGGCTCCATAAATAGCAGTTTATTATTTAATTTTTGAATCATAAAGCACAATCGTAAAAAACACAATAACACTTTTCTAATTATTAAAAAATAATAAATAACTAATCTAATTATAATAAAGTATAAGTTATTACCAATAAAATTGAGACAATTTCAAAATAATAATATTGTTATTTAAAATCAAGAAATAATATTCCTGCGGAAAGCTATTAGTGATATAAAGAAAACTATTATTTTCTTTTAATTCTAGCGAGTAGCAGAATTAAAATCAATGGAAAAATAAAAGAGATAATAATTAGTATCAATGTACTGACAGGCAGAACTACCTATTTAAAGAATTGAGAATTACATTCTAAATCAGAGTCAGCATGAGTATATTCAATGCCGTCTATTTATTAACAACTTAAAAAATCAGAAAAAGATTTCAATGTTCCGGGTTAAATAATAATATAAAAACATAAAAAAGTTCCTTTTATTAATGAAATCACTCTTTTCCAGTCACTTTTTTTTTTAAATAATTTAGCCATGATTTAAATTAATATTGTTAGAAAAAGGGTTAATATAAGTCCTACTCCTCCTAAAAGCTAAAAATAAAATTTTTGTTTTTCTTTTCCTATCGTATAGTCCTTCATTAAACACATGAAAGAACTTCCAAAGAAAGTATCTGGATTGCTTGCCATTAGTACAGAAGATTTAAAATTTAAAGGCAAATTTATTTTCCCAATAGTAATAAAATTCATTAATTGGAAGTGGACCAAAAAGATTTTAGTCACTCCAGAAATGATATTTAAATTTTAAATTGGGTAAAAAAAAGCAACTCTTAAAACTTTTTGCAATAGGTTGGTATTAGCTTTTTTTTTAATTTTAGAAAGTTAATAAAAAATGAATAGCATAAACGCTAAAATAAATCCTAATAGGGTGATAATTGTTATTCCATCACTCTTGCATATCTAGCAACGACTGCCTAGAGGAGCATATCCATTTTCTAGATCACAATTTTAACATAAATACCCTTCATAGCCTTCACTGCATTTGTCATTTCCCAAACATGCGCCAAGTTCTTCATTGCATTTATAAAATACGATACTATCTTTATTCTTTCTCCAATACTAAAGAAATTTGTAAAATTGACATGTGTATATAAATATATATTTTTAAAATTTACATGTTTTTTAGGAAACATTGGAATATATCCGCCTAAGCAAATAGCTTCATCTGGACAATAGGTGCAAACCCTAGTCCCTCCTTATATTAGATAGGTTTTTTCTGGGCAGAGTTAAAATTCAACTCTTTATAATGAGTCAATTCTTTCATTTTTAAAATATCCTCCAAATATATTTTAATTTTATTAAAGAATTCCATTATTTAGATTTTATTAATCATGTTAAATTTTCCACTTATTTTTTATAAATTCATTTAACAGTTATTGGGTTACTCCAAGCACTCTCATTGCTGGTCCTATATCCGCGGTACAATTAAAAAAAGTAACATTTAATAATTACGAATCTAGCAATTATTTGTGCTAGGCTTTTAATAATACTCCTGCTCCACTGGAAGCCAAGGAGTTTTTAAAAATGGTGTCAATAATTTATAATTTTAATTAATAATTTTATATGTCATTGTTGTTAATGACATCATAATATAACGACCCTCCTTAAGAAAGATGGTAATCTTCTTTTTTCTCACTCTAAGATTAATGATGTGAAAATACCACCATATTTTTATCAAAATAGCATTCTTGGATGGTAAAATTTTAAACTATTTAGGTAAATATGGCTCCCCTGTATAAACTAGCTTTATTGTTATAAAATTATGTATTTTATATATTGAATATTTTAGTATTCTATACGTAAATAGCCCCTCCTTTGCTATTTAAATTCGTAAGATTTACTAAATTTTAGGTAAATTTAGAATTCTGAACCTAAATTGTATCTATATTTTATAATATAATTCCTCCTCCTATGGAATCTGCTGAATTATGTTTCCATGTAGAATTTTAAATTTGCAATTTATCTGCATCCTATATATACACAGCATTGTGATTATGTTTAGAAATATAGCTTTATTAGATGCCTATATACTGTGAATTTTTTATATAAAATGCACATCCTCTCGAAGTACCTCTATTTTCTATAACTATGTTTTGATTGAATAAAATATTGTCTATTTATGAGAAAAATCCGCCTGCTCCATAAATAGTAGCAGTATTAAATTATAGAGAAGAATTTATTAGGGTTGCATTTTTTATTGATTCCATATAAATACCACCGCCATGGTTTTTGGCTATATTTTTTTATATTATTTAATTTTCTATGAAAATATTTTCTGATGTTTAAATAAATAATCCGCCCCCACTCGTACTAGCCATATTTAATTCTATAGTATTATCTTATAAAGTTATATTTTTACTAAATCTAAGCAATATTCCTCCTCCTTTGCCGTTACTCTCAATTTAATTATTACTAATTGTACTATTTTAAATTAAAATATCTTCTCCTTGAGTAATCCAAAGTCCAGCCCCTTCAGAAGCTTTGTTTTTTTTTATAATGGTATCTTCTATTTACACTCCCTTACAACTATCAATTACCCCCCCACCACCACTTTTTACACATATATTTTCTTAAATGTTTATATTTTTTAGACTAATATTTTTTGATTAATGAAAGAAAAATCCGCTTCCAATTCTTCCAATATTATTTTTGTAAAAGCTAGTACTTGAAATTTCAACGTTTGAAGATCTTCGAATTTATAAAGCACCTCCCGACCTAGCTTAGTTATTAGAAAATATACCATTTCTTATTACTATTTTTTCGGAATTATATAATTTTAAAGCTCCATTTTCTTATAGCGCTGTATTATCAGAAAATCCTATCGTATTTATATATATATCTTCAGATAGTATAAACTATATTCCAGGTGTTTGACTAGATGTATTATTATTAATTTATAAATCCTTTAGTTGTATGGCAATGCAACTCTAAAAAGTAGCCACACTTATTAAGCTAATCTAATTATTTATTAATTATGAGTTTTCCATTTTAATATATTTAGATTTTTCCATATATACGCATGCTGCTTCATACCCAAAGTTATCTAAGCATTGCATGTTTTATATTAAGAAGTTAGTAACTGATTTTCCATATACCCCTATCCCTTATATTTTCAGATTCGTAGAGTTTCTGATTATTATATTTTTAACTTTTATATTTTGTGAGTTTTAGATAAATAAGCATCTTCCATCGTTATTTTCATATAATATTTCATTAATTTAAGCAATTTATACCTACTATAAACTAATACCCGAATTGATTCCATATTGAACTTTCTCTAATGTTATTTTATAAAATTTTATATTTATACTATTTATTATCATAATTCCAGCTTCAAATTTAAAAAAAATAAATTATATTTAGAATTATATAATATATTTGTAAATTACTTCCTTAATAGTTTCTTAATAAGATGTTGTCGAATATAATATTATTAGTGGTTTAAATTTCTATGTCAGCATTATTTGTTTATTGTCCAGCTGTTGAATCAGCTATTGTAATATTTTTCATAATGAAATTTCCATCTTAGCATAAGTCGTAAAAATTATCAATACTAATTCCAGAAATTTTCTAAAGACTATAAGCGTTTTAAATCAATAAATTTTCAATTAATATATAACCTTTATTTTTCAAATTATACTGGTCTATTCTTGATTACCCAAAACCATCAATCTATAAAGAGCTTGCATAACTAGCTTTTGGGTTAATTATTTTATTATCTTTAATATATAAAATAATTGGATAATAAATCATTAACCCTGCAGTTTAAATTGAAGATTTACAATCAACAAAAGTATTATTAAAAATATAAACCTTTGGACATCGAATTATAGATAATGCTCCCCCAAAATTACCATTTGATTTTTCGAAATAACTATTTTAAACAGTAAAAGAAAAGAGAGAATCTATATCGCTATAATCAGGAAAAAACTAATTCTCTATTACAATTTCCCCATAAAGTGTTTCTAGTCTATATTATGTATTTTATACTTTGATTTAATCTATTAATATATCAGCTCCAGTTTGTTTTTGAAAATTAATGCACTTATAATTATTAATTAATTATAGAATTTAATATATCTATACTTATATAAGTTAATTATTTTTACTTATCCTGAAAATTACCTAGTATTATCAACACATTTTATATTTAATATTTTAATTTATTTGGATTTATTTTAAAAGAATGATACACCTCCCCCTTAAAATGCTACATTTCTAAAAAAAGTAGAATTTGAAATTAGAATTTCTTCAGAAAATTAATTTCTATCAATGAACACAGTTGATTTCTGGTTTTTAACAAAACTAATGTTGCAGTTATTTAATATCAAGTTTTTACCTTAATTTTATCTGACTAAAATTGATGAATAGATTTATTCTTAAATATTTTAAATATTAATATTATCAAATTTAANNTATTAAATCGAATTTTTATAGATATATATTAATATTCCCAGTTTTTATTCTTTATTATTCCATGAGCATTGATTTATAAACACTTAGTCAGTAGCATAAGATATTAATAATTATGATAAAGTGTAATTTATTTATAGATATTNTATATAAATATTTTTTCCATATAATATTTAAAATAATGTTAATTTTTACAAAGGTATTCTTTCTATATTATCGAGTACTTGAATTTATTTATTTTAATCAATTTTTACCCCTTAAATTTCTATATCATAATATTTTTGACAGCCCTCAAGGTTGATGTCAATATGATTTAAAATACAATAAGTTTATATATCAGGGTCTTAAGGAATTATATCAATATAGTCAGCTACAATAGAAAATACTACTTTTTCAATATTTTTATTATTACTATATAGTGATTAGCATTATTCTAAATTAAATATTATTTGAGATAAATCTGAGACCATTTATAAGTTTTATTCATTTAAAAAACTATCTGGAAGTTATTATTTTACTGATTCATTACAAGGAATTATAATTTTTTGAGTTTTTTCTGCTTCATTTAGAATGCTAATAAATTATAAATTTAATATTATTTATATTAATAGTATAGTTTAGTATGCATACCTTTAACATTTCATTTTCTAGAGTATAATAATATGAAACACGATTATTACATTGGATAATTTTAATATAGTTTTCATCATTTTTATTTACTTTCAAGTTTTTAGTTATAATAATTATTAAATTTTTATAAGGATAACCATATTAATTTCATTAAATATATTAATATCCTCGTTATATTATATACAATAATGTTCTTTTTATTTAATTTTTAATGAATAATGTATGCATTAATAAATTAAAAGATTATATAAAATCAGTAATTTAAATAGAAAATAAAAATAGTATATATTATTTTATTAATATCTTTATTGAAATTTTATTAGAATTTAAATTTACTTTTGCATTAATTTTTAGTGAAAACTAATATTACCTTTCATAGAATTATAAAAATAAATATATAGTATAATTCTTATTATTTAATTGATAATTAAGTTTATGAATTTTCGTTTATTGACAATGTCTTTTATTAAGTTTTTTGCTTTTACTTTAGTCATATTGTTAATATAAATTTTATCATTGTTGAAGTTATATTAGAATTTGCATTTATTTAATCAACAAATTTTATTAAAAATTAAAGTAAGCCAGGTGATTTGAATTATATTTTTTTATCAAAAGGCTTTTATATGTAGATATTAATATTTTTCAATTATTTATAAACATAATAAATTCTACATTCTATATATTATAACAATTTTTAAAAAGTCTACATAAAATAGATTAATATTCTTTTGATAATATAAATGTATAACATACAGTTAAAAATGATAAATAAATTTTAATTATTATATTTGTTTAAAATTGATATAATTCATTTAAAATATAATATATTGTAAATAATTAATTATATGTTAGAAGTAAAAAATAGTTAATTATATGTTAGAAGTAAATGAAAATTGATTATTATTACCAAAATGATTTTCATTTCTATTTTGATATATAAATATTAAATAACTTACTCTTCTAATCAATTAAACATATATATATATAATAAAAAGGTAAATGGTAAAACCTTATATAAATATATTAAAAGCATTAATTTTTTATTCTACAAATTATTTTCTAATAGTTTTCATATTCATGATAGCTATTTCTATATGAGTTTTAATATAATTTTTTTAAACTTGAATTTTTTGATTCGATTGTTATTATTATTTTCTAAATTGACGAATTATTATCTGTATATATATTTATCAGTATAATTATTAATATTATTTAAACACATCTAATTTGATTTAATAAATAAATAAATAAATAAAAAAAAATTAAATTATTTTAAATTGACAAAAATGAAAAAGATATTTTATAGCTACAAATATGTTTTTCTACTATTTTATGTAATTAAGCTATGGTAAACTATCTAAAAATATAACAAAGGTTATATATTTTTTATTTAATAATTTTTTTATTTATACTTTTATTTTAGTCAATAATAAGAACTTAAAAATTTTTACATTCCTTGTAGTGAAGAAGTAGGCGGATTTTTAAATAACTCAGAATTAGTATCTAAGAGTGATATTGTTCAAGATAATACATAATTTTTATTTAAAAAATTTCAATGTGATGCCTTGTATCTAGAATATCCATAGATAAAATATATTAATATAAACCTTGTAGAGTTTTAATCTTTACAAACTTTCACTAGTTATAATTAATCAAATGATTCGATAAAATTTTGTTAATTAAACTTAATTAATATTAACTTAAACGACTGTAACATAAATTATGATATTAAATTTACAACTTTATTGATTAACTTAGAGCAATAAGTGATTTTACCTTATAGTACAGACTAAAGAGGAAATCTTTATAATATAAAAATATAATTACTTTTTTAGAATAAAGTGTTTATAGAAAATATACGGATAATAAATATAGATTAGATATAAATTTATAATTCTAATGATTAAATTATTGTTTAAAATGTAGATATATCAGATTACAATAAACGAATTTAATAAGAACTCATAATAATATAAAATAATAATTCTGAATAAATAACAGTTTCTAATTGTAGTTTTAAAAATATTTTCAATAAATATAGGGTTTTTAGATTTTCTAATAATACAAATTCTTATACAATAATATAGAATAGTTAGTTTTTAAATGGATTAGCATATACAGGATTTATAGCTCAATTAAACGAACAAAAAGATTTATTAGTAAAAAATGTTTTAATAAAAGATGTAAAAGGAAATAAAGGAGTTGGACTCATAATTTTTTAAAATAAGGAAGCCAAAAATTTAAAATCTACAGTGTATTAACATAATATCAATAAATTAGGGCGGGGTAAAATTAATATTTTTTTGATGCAAATAAATATTCAAAATATATTTTATTTTTAAATTTGTAATTTTATATAATATTACTAACTTCGAAATAAAATTTCAAATCATTAAATTTTCAAAAAAACTTCATTTTGTTTTTTTTCAGTTTTTTCTGCATATTTTGATTAATGCTTTTATTATTTTGTCAACACAATATTCTTTTTTTTTCTAAAAAAAAATGATTAATTCATAAATATACTTATAATACATATGTTTTTTAGATCTGTTTTTTTGAAATTGATTTTCATGATTTATGAATGAAAAATAAAAATTAAATATTATAAAATTAAAAGATATACCATAGATACATAATAAATTATTAAAATACCTTGCATAAAAATTTTGATTTGAAATTTTATTATGAATTTAGTAGTATAATTAGAAAAAACAATACTGTAAATTAATAATTTAATTTATTATTATTAGTGTATGCTAGCATATGCCATAGAAGATCGATTAGAAATAGATAACTTATTGGTTTAAAATAGCCAAAATTCTATATATGTTCTTAGCAATGTAAAACAATTAATAGTTACAAATTCTCTATTTTAATCTTTGACTGGAACATATGGAAGCATACATTCAAATAAGTGTAGACATATAGTTGTTCATAATTCTACATTTATATCCAACACAAATGCTGGATAAATTTTATTATTAGACCCTGTAAATGTTGAAATGATAAATTTAAAATTTGAAAATAATCTTAAAAAGGGTGGTGGACTAATTAAGATATCAGGATAAGGATTAACCTAATCTATAATAAGTTTATTTTAACCACAATATTCTCAAATTCAGATGTATAATTTATAATTTTCAACAGAAAATGTTATTTAATAAAGCATTATAGCGGATATATCTATAAAAAATTATGAATTTTGTAATCCAACTTTTAATTCTTGCTAATTATCAAATTTAAAATAAAATAATGGTTTGGAAAAATTTATAGATATAACTGATGCCTCACACATTAAATTATCTAATATTCACCTAACTAATTTATATTAAAGAAGTAAACATTTGTTTAATTATTATTATTATAATTTTATTTTTTTTCATATAACAAAATTATTTTTTAAGATTCTATAGTATTAGTTTCTGTAAAAAATATTTAGCTGTAAAATATTGCAATTCAGTAAAATAAATAACCCTCAAGTACAATAGTCTATATCCATGATTCTAACGAAATAATAGTATAAGATGTATTGCTACGAGATAATACGGGTCAGGGGATTTTTATTAGCATGAGCCAAAATATTGTTTTTAAAAATATTTAAATTCAAAACTTAACGAGCATTGATTAATAAGGAATAGGATTTTAAATTGAATACACAAATAATTTAAATTTTGAGAGTATTTCTATAGAAAATTGTTCTGGATATTCAAACACGGGCTTTTTATTGAAGTCAGCAAAAGATGTATCATTTCTTAAATTATTTTCAAAAAATAATAGAGCAATAGAATAGGCTGGTGGCGGAGTCTTTATGGATGTAGAAAATCTCAAGATAGAAAATGCTGAAATTGAAAACAATTTAGCTCATATAGCTTGTGGAGGTTTAATATTCTATCAAGTTAAAGACATGAGAATATCTGATTTAATATGCAAAAATAATTCAGCCGAAGAAACTGGAGGAATTAAATTCCAAAATGTCGAAAATTTATAAATTTAATAGTCGGAATTTAGTTAAAACTCAGCTAAATAGAGTGGAGGAGCAATATACTTTTAAGAATGCCAAAATATAATTATAGATTAAATCATCGTTCATTAAAATCAGATATCAACCTAAGGGGGAGGAATTATATTCTATTTTTCTAAAAATATAAAAGTGTCTAATAGTAAGATTAATAAAAATAAATGCTTATAAACAGAAGGAGGGGGCTTTTATTTTGAAAGCTGTGAAGGAGGATTACTTTAAAATTTAGAAGTAACTGAAAATGAAGCCAGTTAAGGAGCTGGAGCTGAATTTTAAAATGTTGTAAATTTTAAAATTTAGGACTGTCTTTTTAGTTAAAATAATGGTACAATAGGGGGAGGAGTATCTATTTGCTATTCATAAAATTTCCTTTTAAATCATACAAGTATTGAAAATAATAAAGGTGGCTAATACGGAGGAGGCATATCTTTATAAGGATGTGATAACATTACCTTAAGTGAGGTCAATATTAAAAAAAATTCAATAAGTGCTGGTTAAGGTGGTGGAATATATTCTTTCTAGAGCAATAATGTTGTCATCAAGCAATCATAGGTATAAAAAAATTGGGCTTAAAAGGGATAATAGGGAGCAGGTCTTTATATTGAGACTTCTAATCAGTTTAATATAACTTTTTCTAAAATTAATTAAAATTATGGTGTAAAATATGGATCTGGACTGTTTATTTAGAATGTTGAAAATATGAATCTCATTTCAAATTCTATATCTTAAAATAAATATAATAATAATAATCGTTTTTGTTACATAGGAGGTGGAGCTTATTTTTAAGATATTTATTAATTGATTATTTAAAATAACACTATTGAGTAAAATGAAGCTATTATTTAAGGAGGAGGACTCTATTTAAAAGATATCCACATTTTCACTGTAGAAAACTCTTAATTTTACTATAATTAAGCATAAAATTAAATTGTTGATCCATCTAATAATTAACAAGAGGAGGATATACAAATATAGTAAAAAAATGAATATAGAGGAGGGGGAGGCCTTTACTTATTAAACTGTACTTATTTTTCTGCATTGAATTTGAAAGTTTAAAATAATTCGGCTTATCACAATGGAGGAGGCTTTTTCTTTAAAAGCGTTAGAAATCAGACAATGAAAGAAATATTATTTGATGGAAACAAAGTATTTTTCAATTTTACACTATAATTATAAGAAAAAAAAAACTGATTACATATTATCAAGAGGAGGATCAATTTTTATAGATAATTATCATAGTTAATGGACTCAAGAGTACAGAAAAGAAATCACATTGACTTTAAAGATGTAAAATATTTCTTTTTCTAATACATAGGCATCTTCTGGAGCCGGAGCTTTTTTATTTTTTGATTCTCAAGATTATAACTAAGAAGTTGTTATGCAAAATTTAGAATTTTAAAATTGTATATCTGATTTAGGTCCCGGCATGAGATTAATAGGAATGGAAAATACTTTTATAAATTAAAAAAAAAACTACAATTTTCAATTTAAAAACACTAATAATAAAGGTTTTCTTAGTGAATCTTTAGTATTTTAAGGGTATTATCACAACGAAGTTTTACTTGATAAAGAAGATATTGATTTCTAACTATGCACTTAAGGATCTTATTTGAAAAAAGGAGGAAAAGAAAAATGTTCTAAGTGTAAAGAAAATGGTATATGTTTGGGGGGATATACATATGTGTAGCCAAAAAAACATTATTGGAGATAAGACAAAAATTAAGACTAATTTTATCAGTGTAACAAAAACACCTATTAATGTTTAGGCTCAGACTAATGTAGGGAGGGTCATTAGGGTTATTTATGCTAATAATGCTCATTTAATAATAATTATGGCACTAAAGGAAGCAAATGTGAAAAATGTGATGAAACATGGATAGTTTTCTTGAACTATACAGGCATTTGCCTTATTTTAATTATTATAGTTATGAATTAAATTAAAGGAATATAATCTAGAATCAGAAATTAAATACTCTGTAGATCAATATAAACGTTATGGAAAATACCTATGAATTCTACAGAGTTAGCTTCAGGTGCGATAAAAATATTTATTTTTCATTTTTAAATGGGCCAACTAATTTTGATAGGAAATATAGATTTTCCATTTAGCTTTGCATCTGTTGTTAAGGCAATAGGAAATCCCAATAAAGTTTTAAGTTAATCCATAAGCTGTATTTTAAACTATAATGGGATTTCTTAAGAAAAAATTGGATTTTAAGTTCAATTAATGGGCCTAATTTTCTCTTTACTTCCTCTTTTTTTCGTAATAATTTTTGTAGCTTTCATATATTCCAGATTTATGCTAAATGTTAGTAGATAAATATATTTTAGCATTTTTAAATGTACTTTTCTAAGTTACTTTATTATGATGTAGCCAGGCCTAATTTAAAATTTGATGGAATTTATGATATGTCGAAGTTTCAGTGGGGTTGAATCAACCTTAGCTGATTCCTATTTAGTATGTGATTCCGACTTTTATAAGGGATGGGTTTTTCCTATTGGATTTAGTGTAGTTCTAACATTTGGTTTTATTGTTCCTGTGAATTTAGCTTATAACCTAAAAGTAATTAATAAAAAAAATGAATTAAATAATATATATAAACAATTGTCTTATGGCTTATTATATCTTGATCTCAAAAAAGAAAAATATTTTTGGGAAGTGTTGTTGTTTGCTTTCAAATTTATAATTATTATCATATAAACCACTTTACAAGGAGATATTATAATGAAGTCTATTTTAACTTTAGCTCTCCTATAAATTTATACAATATTTTGTATTGTAAAAATGCCATACAAAAATAAAAAAATTAACTATTTGAATTTAGCTTCATTAGCCCTTTATCAAATATGTATGTTCTTGATTATTGGAAATAGTGGGATCAGAGATTACAAAGATAATTTTTATTTTTTTACTGTTTGCGCAATATTTTCAATAAACGTATTGTTTTTGATGGCTATAATTGTTATTGGGTTTTAAATAATGATAAATTTTAGTGTAAGAATTTATACAAGTAAACAGATGATTGGAGATAAAGGAAAACTAAATTAATATATCTCGAAAGTTTTATAAAAATAAAAATTAGCCAAGTATAGATGGGTCAAACTTATTAAAAGTATTAATAAAATGATTGAATTAAGAAGACTTAATTAAATAAATGACGATAGCTAATTTTATTCTAATAATTAAAATTATATGGCAGATCTTAAAATTGTATTTATTTATTTTATATTTTACTTTTATTTAAATTTATTTAATTATTTTTGGGTTGTAAGGCTTATTCCAAAATTGCTTCTAGTTAAAAGGATTATAAATTATAACAATTGCATACTTAATTTGAGAATATTGAAATTAATGATGAATATATTTAGACAGATACACCTATTTTTTCACCGACAAAACTCATGATTAATAGTAATCAAAGATCAAATTTATGTAAATAAATTTATTATTTCTATCTTTTTTAACAAATTTATTATTTATTATTTTTTAATAGTTTCATCTATTAATAACACTTAATCGCCCAAATAATTACCTTTATTTAATTGATAAAATTATGAACAAAAAAAAACTATAGATCAATATAATATTATATATATAATAAATATAAAAATTTCATAAATATGATAATATAGTGATAACTTTTATAATTGAAAAAGTAATATAAAATATATATATCTTATAAGTTAAAATTTAATTTAGTATTATATCAGATTTATTTTATGGGGGGTGGCAAACTTATAGATTTTCTATTAAAAGTCTAGAGTGAGTTCTTTCGCTAAATAATCTATTAGATTTATTTCTCTTCTAATTGATTGAGTTCCTAAAATTATTAAATATGGTGAACATTAGGAAATTAAACTTTATTTTCATTGTTTTAGTAAAATATGTTAGAATTTTATCTTAATCCTTTTTGATTTTCATTTTAATTATTTATTTTTCTATTTTTTTATCCAAGATTCAAATTCGAAGACTCTGAAGGATCAAATAAAGAACTTGAATTTTCTGTGATAATTTAAATTTTATTGGGTTAATTATTATTCTTTTTGTTAAAAATTAAATTTGAAGATGGAGGAATATTTTCTTTATCGTTCATGAATTCATTTAAAGATTATTTTAACTCCCTACCTTTTTTGATGTTATTGTAATTTTAATTTAACTTTATGCCCTATATAGCAAATCCATTTTAATTTAGACTGTCTGTGTTTATATTGTAAAAGGCATTTTCAGGCTTTTTTAATATATTCTTATTCTAATTTAACCACTCTTCCGGTTTATAATAGTTTTATCTAGCATTGTTATTTTTCTCATTTGGTTTATTATTAAAATATAATTAAGATTTTTGTATCCAATTATCTGTAGTCCTATTTTCTTCATTCCCAATTCTTTGACTTTTTAATTGAAAATGTTAATTTACAATATTTAAGCTTTCTTGTTATTGCTAGTTTTTCTGTAATTAAGGAAGGTAATTAATTGTGTTTATTCTCTTCCTATTTTTCAATTAATTAAATTGCAATTTACCATTTAAATTAATTCCGGGTTGTTACTAGAATATACTTTAGTTTTCAATTGCCTATCCTTTAAATTTAAGTAATTCTTTCTATTTTTATGTCCTGCTTAAGGTTTTTTACGGACTGGTACTGCTATCATTGCTTTTAATGCTTTTTTTATGATATAATCTTGAAGAATTCTATTAAATATATGATTCCTGAGCTTTTCTAAAAATGGGATAAAGTGAAATCGCTACTTCCTTACTCGGAATATGCCAGTGGCCATTATATTTATTATCGAAAATAACTTCATTTTAAAATCCACTTTAATAAGTGTTGAATAATTATTGAAAATTAGTAAAAAGAAATTCAATTTAGTTTTCTCCTTCAAAACAACTATATTATTATTCTTCTTCTTCTTTCTCTTTTGCTTTAGAAGACTGTTATTGGGGCATTTCTTAATAAATTTTAAACGTCTCTGAAACTTATCCATATGAAAACGGTGAGTGCTTATCTTTCGGGTTATTATTCATAATATTTCTTGGAAACTAAACAAACAAAAATATGAATTAGTATATGAATTTAGATTAATACTACATTTAATTTGTCATTACTTCTTATTTCTCTCTTAGTTAAGAAGAAATTAAGTCAGCTATTATAGTTGAATTATTAAATGATGCTTCTTATTCCTATTTCATTTATGAGATAGTATTTTTTTATTTTCAGGTTTTTTTTTTTTAGTATAATTTAATAGGAGTTGATTAATTATACAATTAATTTTTAAAAGTAATAGTTTATTTTTTGGAATTAATTTGGAATTTAATTTAAATATTGCTAATTTGCTGTTAAATTATCGTAATTGTTAAAATACGCTATATAAATTATAAATCACTTAATAAATATTAGTATTATCAAGTTTTGACTTAAATGTTTATTACAAATAAATAAATATATTCCCTTAATCACTTATTTTTATTATGTACAAAATATATATTATAATAATATTATTAATATAAATTAATAAATAATTATTTTAATTATTGTAATTTATGCTTAAGTTAAATGTTCGACTATCCAGTGAAATATCTAATATTTTTTTTTCTTTATAGAAGATCTAAATTACTCAAATTTAGATCAATAAAATAAGACTTTTAATGACTAATTACTCACATTATCAATATCATTTAGTATATTAATTAATTAACAGTTTATTTGCTCACAAACGAAAGTAATAAGCATTATATTAAATAAAATTATTATTCCAATTATTAATTTCTCAATATATATTATTTTGCGCATAAACCAGACAATATTTGTAAAGAAAATAAATAAAAAACTAAAAATAAACAAATATTAACATTATATTAAATTTCAATAAAATGGAACTTCCATAAAAATAAAAAAATCTCAATATTTTTGTTAGCAGTGGTAGTATAGGAAAATTTTTATAATATTCTTCCCTTTAGACGTTTGAAGAATTCAAATAGCTTTGCTCTTAAGAATTGGGTAAATAATATTATATAAATTTGTAAAAAATGAGAATTATAGTTCATTATAATGCATTTTTACAATTACAATACATTTGTTTTATAATTTATTTTATTTAATTATCTTTAAATATACATTTACATGACATTTTCTAAATTAAAATTTTAAATTTAGGCTTTGGTGTGAAATACTTGTATGATGAAAAATATTTTTAAATAACAAAGTAAGAAGATGTCCATGCATCGAATAAAATATATGCTACAAGTGTATATTATTTATATATAGCAAATTTTAATTATTTGAATCAATAAAGATTAAATTTATAATGATGAATGAAATGATTTTAATTTTATTAATATAGGAAAAGTAGTCAAGAAAAGTATTAAGAGATTAATATTCGCAGGGTAAAACTAAAATAAAAGCGAAATCATTTATTCGTTTGGCTTAGCAAAACAAGCAAAAAATTGTGATTTTAGGGGATTCCATGTCTGGTAAATCTAGCATTGTTAACCGATATATAAATGGATCGTTTTCTGAAGATTATGACCCCACAACACTTTAGGATAAATTTACAAAGAATATAATGTTGGAGGGAAGTGTTGTTTGTCATTTGGAAATTTGGGATACATCAGGTATTATATGCTTAATAATTCTATAAAAGTGTGAACAAACATAATTATTTATTTAAATTTTTTTTAGGTCAAGAAGATTTAAATAATAATAGACTGATGTGGATGTCGGAAAAAGATGCAATAATTTTTGTTTATTCGATTGATTAAGAAGATTCATTTAAAGAATTAAAAAAACTATTTTAAGTACTAAATTAAATATATAGTTAGGGCTTTGAGCCTCCTATTATAGCAATAGTAGGAAACAAAGTAGACAATAGTGAAAACAGAACTATTTAAAAGTAGTAAGGAAAGAGGATAGCAAAAATGCTTCATGCTTCTTTTTATGAAACTTCAGCAAAAACCAACTTTAATATTTATAAGATGTTTGATAGAATTATCAATAAAATTTAGAAACTTAGATTAAAAATGTAGTATTCTGTACAAGAACTTTCCCCGAAGGGAGATTCTGTCGAATAATTTAGCATAAAGGGATAAATAAATAGCTAAGACATGGGCTATATGCAACCGATTCCAAACACCGGAGGGAATATGTGTCCCCATTGCAAAGCAAGAATCTTATTAAAATAATCAAATAAATAGAAAAAAAAGAGTTGGGATTTCAATTTGTAGGATTACAAATTATTTGAAAACAATAAAAAAAACAATTTAGAATCTAGTAAATTTAAAAGTGTTGATTTCAAGCTTACTAGCGATGAATAACTTGAAGAATCGGAAGATTAGACAAAAAAATGTATAAAATGTAGACAAAGTGATGTAAAAAATGCAATAATTTCATTTAATCCCAAAAGTTATTCTTGCAGCTTGTCTAATACTTCAACAGAAGGGGAATAGTTTCTTATATAAGAACACAGAGATGGAAGTTGTTGCACATGTAATGTGTTTTGAAAAACTAATTTTAATTGGTACTTATAAAGCAAGATTCACTTTGTATATATATATAGTATACATTAATTATAATATATCTTAAGATGTAAATAAATTAATTTTATTAATTTATATCAAATAATAAAAGGTTTTTAGATTTATAAAAAATAATATTCTAATTAGAAAAGGTTATATTAAGTCATAAATATAATTATTACTGATTTATATTATTAGAAGCGATATTTTAATTATATTCTAAAATTAGATAACTATATATTCTTATAAGTAATTTTAAAATAATAAATTATGGAAAACTAAATTAATACAATGCATTTCTATCTTTAATTAGTTTAATTAAAATCTCAAAATATTGAGAACATACATACATAGTAATAAAAATATTTTTAATTAAACAATAAAAATTTAATAAATCATATCAAAAAATTGTATTTATTATTTTTGAAGTATTTTTAGTAGTTTTTATATTTTTTATTTCTCTTTTTATTTTATTATTTTTTCTTGTTTATTTATATTTTTATATTTTTAGTTGTTATATTTTATTTAGGTTTTGTATTTATTTTTGGGTTTTGGTTTTTGGTTTTTTTATATTTGTATTGATTTTTATATTTGATATTTATATTCTTTTAGCTTTATTTCAAGCATTATATTTTTATAGTTTTTATAATTTTTATAATTTTTTTATATATTTTTATATATTTTTTATATATTTTTATATATATATATGGGAAGAGAGGTTGGCTTTGGCTTGTTGCAATTTTTCCGACGCATAGTAATGTTTTCTTGAGATAGAAACTTAAGGTTTAAAAACTGTAAAACGGGTGGCTTTATGTGGCAAGAAAGGCAAGAATAGGCAAGAGGTTGTGGAATTAAAAATTGTTATCGAGTTTCTATCCAAGTTTGAGTTTTACTATGGCTTTAAAATTGCTGAACAAGCTAAGCGCATGATGCAATCAATTCCCTTATTGCTAAAAATTATGATGTTGTGCATCCATAACTAGCGTACGCGAAATCCCCCAAATATGAGGTACGAAATAGACACAAAATTGCTTGGAGTGGACTGTTGAATTAAAACTATTCCTGTGTCATCTCGTGTAATTGCACCACCATGTGGAAAAGAGATATTTTTTTTTTTTTGCTAAGAATTAGTTAATCTTAAATTCTTTGCAATTATTTTATTAATATTAATTATATTTTAAATATGTAATTTCCTTTAATTAAACAATTAATAAATAAATACACACACAAATTAAAATTTAAATTTGAATTAAAACACAAAATAGTAAAATTAAATATTAAAATATATACACACACTACACCTATATATATATTTTATATAAAAATGAAAAATAATATTAATATTTACATATTTAATTAATTTAAACACTAATTTTATAATATTCTCTTCATTATCATTTTTTTAAATATTTGAACTTTTTTTAATGGTGATCAATAATTAAGTTTTGTTTAAATAAGGTTTTTAATATAAATTTTTCGTCTTTAAAAGTGATTAAGAAGTTATTATCAAATAGACCTTGTCTTAATAATTCTACATAAGAGTCATCAGTCATTTATTTAATCAAATCATCTTAGTGTCTTTAATAATTGAAGAGTATATTTCTTGAACTGGGAATTCTGTTTTGCAAATTTTTTTATGATAAACTTTAGCATAATTACTACTATTACTACTATTGTTATATTTCTATAGGTAAACTGGTGTCTATCGTAATATTTGTTTTTTTGTAGCTACCAAAATATTATTTACTTTACTATTTCTATTCTGAATATTGCAATTGCGTGGAAGAAAATACCATTTCTTCATTTTTCGGCGATAAAGGAAAATTAGAATGAACTCTAGAGTCTGGAATCTAATTAATTTTAGATTCTTCTTCATTTTCATTTTCTACAATGTGCGAATTTTGTTCATTGTGAGAATGAACATTGTTTATATTATTTTTATAATCTGTTTGCGCTTCTGTCTAATTGTTTTTCTAATTCAATTATTAAAATTTCGATTTCTTTTTTTCCTAGTTCCTCGAAATCCCCATGGCAGAAAATTAAATATTCGCGCTAATGGTGTGTTCTTGTATATTTTAGACTGGGGATTGGTTTTAAATTTTTTTTTCATGGTCTGTTTAGCACTTATTTTTGATTCCGATTTGCTGCAAATTAGCTGGAGAGTTTAGCCTTTGTATAGTTTTCGAATTAGACATCACCAAATTCGAAACTGTCCTGAAAAAGGATCTGTGATTGGAATTGGGATTGAATTTTGATACCTAATTCGAAAAAAACTATAAATATTCTAAGTACTTTTAAAACTAAAAACTGTATAGCTTTAAAACACTTATTTCATATTCTGCTCTAAAATAAGAAAATAATCTTTCTTATAAGGGGTCTTTCAATCCTTAGTAATTATGTCTCATTAACTACTCATTATATGTGTCAATCTTTGCAAATATTCAAAATAAATGTTATGCAAAATATTTTTTTTATTTACGAATTCACTGGTGAATCTCTGTCCAGAACCCAGTCCTCTTGCCAATAACTTTTCTGACTTTGTTTAAATTTTTTGGATCTTGTGTAAACGGTGTCTGAATATTGAAAAAAATTTAAAAAACAAAAATAATGAAATTTTATATATATTTACTTACTGCATGGCTAAGTCAAATAGTTTTACACCGTCTTCAAAATATTTCGGCAATAGATCAAGAATTAAATCTTCACCATTCGGAACCAGTGACTATAAATAAAGATGTAGAACCATAAACTTGACAAATTCCCCGAATAGAAAAAAGGAAGCCTGTTCGAATTCTCCCAATTCATAGTTATTAATAAAACTCTGGAGCATTTTTTCTAGCAAATTATAGTTTATTTAGTTGCTCTGTTTAAATTAAATTAAATCTTCCAACAGCTAGTGCTGCATCTATATATACACTTTGTAAAAGTTTTCATGCTCGTGAGTTTTTTATTTGAACTTTTCTAAATTATACTCCCTAATATTTTTAAAGTATCCAAAAAATAAAACTATTTTTACTGTAATATAATTACCCTATAAGGAGTCTGCCTAATAATTACTATAAAGTTTTAACTTTTATAGTTTGTGGACTTCTTAATGTATTTAGTAAATCATCTAGATGTCGGAAGCCTATTTTAATTTATGCAGCATCTGCTTTTTCATTAATTAGTCCATCTTTTATTGTTTTCACCATTATTCCCTTATAACTTTGGGAATTGTTATTTCCCATTTTAAATCACTTTATCAAATATTTTAGTAACTTAATAATATTATTTTGGATTTTTTATATTCAATATGGTTTATTTTTTTCCTTTCGCTTTTATTTCCAATAAATGTTGGAATAATCTATAAACATATTAATAATGCATAGTTTAATAATTAATAGAAAGGAAAGTTTGATAATTACAATATAATTTTTATAAATAAATAGTTATTATATATATATATTTATGTTGTAATTTATATATTAAAAATAAATAATATAATTGAATATAATAATCAAAAATATTTTTAGCGAAAATTGAATAAATTATAATTATGCTAATTTATATATATTTTAAATATGTATTGAATTAATTTTAAATAAATGACTATTTATAATATTTAAAATTCTTTTTGAATAAGGATCAAGAAAAGAAGATAACATCGGAAGCGTCTCCCATGTTGGGAGTTAGATTGACTCGCTTAGAACTTTTGTCCCTCATTTTAGACTGATAAAAGCTATTATCTAAACTTTCATTATTATATATATTAAGACTCTTGTAATGTGACTACTATTACCTAAGTGAGGATTCCCCCAAAGATATATAATTCTCTTCTTATTCTCTATATGAACATGATACATCTTATTATTCATAAGGATCAAGAATTAAGTGAAACTATTACTTAGGAATTTAAAAATATTGTTGTTATTATTATTATTGAGGGTTTTTCATGATAGAATTTTCAACTGAATCTTTATCATTTTACCCTCCTTCTCCCGACCCATTACTATAAGTTGTTTTATTGATAATATTATTATTATTGTTGCTATTGTTGTTGTTGTTGATGCTATCATTTTTAGGTGTGAAAGTACTATGAGAAAATATGAGCTGCACATCTTGTGAGGGTTTGATACTATTTTTTTAGTCTGCTTTGGGAGTGGGTAATATCTGCTATTAATGTTAATCCTCATCATTTTTTTCACTATCTTTTCGCAAATTCGATTCATCAGATTCTTATAAAATATCATTCGGCTGCTCTGAGTATCTTAGAGTGGTATTGTTATTTTAGTGGCTGTGGAATTAAGATAGTTTTAATCCCTGTTTTAAAAAGGAACTACTTGATATGTCTTAAACAGGTTAAAAGGTGGCCTTAGCCTAAAGGTGTTGGTTTCCAGTTTCATTTCGAAATGAAGAGGAATTTACAACGGATTCTGAAAGTTTCTAAATTCTTTAATAGTCTTCATCACTCATGATATTGCTGCTATTTACATTATAAATCTAATTAAATGGAACCCGATTCAAGGAATTGGCCTGATTAAATTGGTCTTTAGATAAATGCTAAGTTTTAAAAATATTCATTATAATACTTCTATTTTAAGATATAAAAAAAGTAAATATTTACCTGAATAATATGCCTATTTAAATATTCTTAATAGTTGTTTTTCATGGCTATTCCTTCCCTTAAAATTAGGGTGGTTTCGTGGATGGCTAACTTGATACGTTTCCACCTTAATTTGGCCTGTTTTTCTTTTTCCATCTGCTGAATGTATTTCTTTTTGAATCCATTTAAAAAGCGAAATTCGAATACGAATAAGTATCTGACAAATATTCTGTAATCTTTGATCACTATGGACATGCAAGTCAGCACAAAAATTCCATTGAAAACCCCAATTAATGTTATTGAAACAAGGTAGAGATAGTTTTTATTGTCTTGCAATTCGTAAATGCACAGTATCAATATGATCGTCACATTTTAAGTATTTGTGGCCATCTAAGACAGTCTATTCAGGGCATTTGTAAAATAAGGTTTGACTCTTAAGCATAAGATGCTATAAGCTGACAAAATAAGAATTAGCAGGCAACCCTTTATTATAATTTATTGTGCGTAAAATATACTAACTAAAACCACAAGCAATTTCTAAATTGTTAATAAAAGAATATAATTTATATAAAGTTTAAAACCAATTAATTTTATAGTTACTGTCCCGAACGACACGAGTTCAAAATAATATTTTTCGTGCTTCATTTCCATGTAAAGAATTCCGTACGATCTCTGGTACGAAATCATTTTCAACTTCTTCAGTTTATTTCCCCGAATGAGTAAAAAGGCAATGAATATGGGGATTAAAATACCAAAACATATAGAAACTACTAAGTTTATGGGAAACACGTCGTTTTTGTAAAACGAGGTGGCGCAATCTATGTTGGTGTCGGCAGAACTGTAGCTTTTATTTAATATTTTTCTGCACGAAATAAAGGACAAGGCATTTTGAAGAATACCCGGCTGAATTGTGAGGAAAAAACATATAATCGAACACTTGATATACTGTATGAGTATTTGTTTGTCCTTAATAAATTGCTTAAACATGTAAGAAATTATTTGGAAAAAGACGATGAGTACAATCAGAGCCATTGTTATGAGAATTCCGTAGAAGGAAATGTAGTAGTCCATTTTTTTGGCTTCGAAGTTGGAATTTTTCACAATCAGACAGTTTAAACTGAGACTCAAAGACTCGTAGGGATTTCCAATGATAGATATAAATCCAGTGATTTAAAAGGGGATGTTGAGGTAGTAGGTGGCCGCCAAATACATTACTTAAAAGTGCATAATAAAAATCTTCATAACCCCAGAGAGTTGACTCACATTTCCGTACGGAAAATTGAACAACAGATTCATGGTTTACTGTAGTAATTTTCTGGAAATTCTCTTCTTCACTCCGTAAATTTGGTTGAAAAGAATAAGTAGCGAAACTATAAACATAAACAACATTCTCACAATAACCTTGTACTCATCTGAACATTTTTCGCACGTTCCACTGAGCGGGGCATACCCCAAACTGAAATCACAATTTTCACACAGAACTCCCGTAAATCCGACCTGGCAGGTATCGTTTCCCAAACATGCGTTAATACTAATTTCGCACTTTTAAAACGAATATTCGTCACCTTCTGTATTTCTCCAATACTAAAGTAATTGATTTATTTATTTATTTAGTTTTATTTAATATTTAAAGCATCATTTTCTTTACCTTTTCTTTCGGGTAGATCGGAATGTACCCCCCTTCGCACACGGCCTTTTCGCTGCATTTATGGCAAAAAAGACTGCCTCCTTCCTTTAAATAGGTGTCTCGCGAACACAATTCAAATTGCGAGTACTTTAAATCGGGCTGGTATTCATTTTTGTAGTATTTAAAGTACGCCTACTCTGGAGCTACCAAACCCTTATTATTTTTATAGGAAATAATATTATTGTTGTCTTTAATAGTCATTTTTTGTTCCAAATATTGCAAATTTTTGCCGATCATTCGAATTGCAGGACCGATGTCGGCCATGTTTTTTTCAAAAATTAAGTTATAAACCTGCAACTCTAATTTTTGATCTGGCCGTAAGGCGAAGAATGCGCCGCCTCCACTAGAAGCTTTGCATTCAGAAAATATGACATCATTCATTTCGACTTGAATTTTTGTGCTGTTGAGAATATCTCTAGGTTCGTAGTATATCCCCCCTCCAAAAGTAGTCCTATATTCTTGATTTTTTTTATACAGAAAAATGGACGAATTGAAAAATGCTGAATTATTAGAAAATTTTGAATTTGAAAACTGAGCAATTTCTACGTTTTTTAAAAAGATGCCTCCTCCAGAATAGGAAGAAAAGCAGTTTTTCACTTCTGATTTTTCCATAAAAAAGTTCTTAGTGTTAACAGCATACAAGCCTCCTCCATTAATCTCTTTGCTGTTTTTTTTATTTACTTAATTTTAGTCAAAAGTGCTCTGCTTTACCTTAATATCATCTACCTGCGCCAAGTAAATGGCTCCTCCTTGATAGTTGGAGGCATTTTCCGTGAAACTACTATTAATGATTGTTATTTCCTTTATGATTTTTCCGTAAATTCCCGTTCCTTGCACCACTTCATTTTGCTCCCAGTATTTGTGATTTTTAATTCTGCAATTTTCCAAATTCACCTTATCTACATTATTGATATAGACTCCAACCCCGTTGCCCTGACTTACATTCTCAGAAACAACGGAATCTTGAATGTCTATGTCTTGAATGTAGGAAATTTGAATGGCTCCGCCACTGGCTGGCGCTGAATTTTAGTGCATTTTCATAGCTTTTAGTTTTATAGATGAACATTTGTTATTAAATAATAACGCTCCACCTTCTCCTTGGATGCAGTTATTTTACACAAATCCTGCTTCGTCTATCAAAATATTCGTGCATTATTCAAAAACGATGCCCCCTCCGGCTGTCGTCGACGTATTTTCATTGATATTTGATTTTAATATTTTCCCGTGTTTACTCTCCTTAATGATCATTGCTCCTCCCTGCACCCGCGCTGTATTTTTATTCAAACTCGAAGAAGAAATTTCGAAATCAGAACTACCCTATATCTATTCAAAAATTAACACACATTTTTTTTAATTTTTTTTTTAAACAAAAATTATTTATAAATTACATATAGTCCTCCCCCTGACTGTCCGGTATTTAACTCAACGGTCAGCTCGCGGAAGTAAAAGAATTTGCAACTGTCTACGAAAATGGCCCCCCCGTCATTCGCTGTACTCATATTGTTGGTCAAAGTTATTTTGGTGAAATTTATTACGTTAGACAAATATAGTAGCAACCCTCCCCCGTACCTGCTCGTCGAGTGGTCCATTATATCAACACTCTTCAAATTTACATCGTAACACGAGCTGAATAACAAAGCTCCCCCTTACGACCACGCTTTGTTTTTTTTAAATACAGACTCTTCTATTTTGATATTTTCCCCGTCCTAAAACATCAGTCCCCCTGTTGATAACTTACTCTCATTTGATTCGACCTCTCCTTTTAAAAACTTTATATCTCTGGAATTAATAAATTGCGCAGCTCCTATGGGTAATGATTTATTAAATTTAGTCGCCCAAAATGTTTATCAAAAATAAATAATTAATATTTACCTCCTATCTTTTTGGCTGAGTTTTCTACCAGTTTAAATTCATTCATTACAATAATGTTGGAGTCTGTTATCACGATTCCGCCTCCAATCAATTGCGCGGTATTTTTATATAGAGTGGTTTTGATTAAATTGATATTTTTGCTTTCCTAAATGTAAATGGCTCCTCCCGAAACTGAGTCTAAGTTTGAAAACCTCGAATTAAGTATGTTTAATTGTGTAATTTTCAAAGCCAAAAGACCTGCACCATTGCCCTTCGAATTGCTTTCACTCATTTTCACATCATCCAGAGTGACATCTATCGAGTCCTGCAAAAGCATAGTTCCATACGTCTGGTGGTCTCTGAAGTCGACATTTATCATTTTAAAGGAATTGCACTTCGCGAGGCAAAACACAGCCTACCCTTGCTTTGCGACATTGTTTTTGAAAACGGAGTTTTTCAGTGTACAATTCACCAAATCTTGCGCGAAAATTGCTCCGCCATTGTTGACTTCTTGGTTTAAATCTACCTTGTTGTCATAGAAGTGCCAATTATCAAGAATAATGTTTTTATTGTTTACGAAATACAGTCCTCCTCCACTCTCATTGGCGAAATTTCTTTCTATTCTCACGTTCTGAAGTAACGCTGATTCCGCGTTTATATTTTCGAAATGGAAGCCGCCCCCGTTCACCAAGGTGGAAGAGTCCGTTATATTTACATTTTGGATAAAAATCGTTGCCATTTTAGAGAAATCGTAGGAATTTCTAAAATAAATCGCTCCTCCTTTAAAACTAGTCACGCAATTGTGAAATACACTATTCGTTAAAGTGAAAACCTCAGACTAGTAAAAGTCAAAACCCGCCCCATATCTCTATATGTTGTCTCTAAATGTCATTTTGTCCATCACGATGTCGGACACATAACTACCGTCGATTCCTCCGCCGTTGGCATAACAACCGGCGTGGCATTTAGCCTTTTCAAAAAGCATATTACTTAATCGAGCCTTTTTAATTTCGCTTAATTTCATGCCATTTCCATCTGCCTCTCTCACGGTTGAGCCGTTTTCTCTAAATGTTGTTCCATTCATTTCTAATTCTTCACAATCCTTAAAAATTGCTCCCTTAAATTATTAAAAACAAATCATTTAGTTATTAAAATCAAATTTTTATAAACTAAAAATTAAATTTTATTTTATATTTATTATTACACCTCCTAAAGAACTCATTTTGTTTCCAAAAAAATCACCATTTAATACAGTTCCTTTTGTTTTAACTTATCTGACATAAAGGCCTCCTCCTTCCGCAGCAGTATTTTAATTAAAGTTAGTGTCTTTTATTAAAAAGGTTTCAACATTATACAAATGTAAACCACCACCATACTGACCCGAATTTTATTCAAAAACGCATCTTTCTATTTTAGAATCTTTAGAATTTCTAATTCGAACAGCTCCACTACTTCCATTATTAATAACCATATTTTTGAAGGTGGAATCGCTTACTATAAAAAAATAAAAATAAAAAAATCTCTTTTGCAATTTAATTCATGAATGTTTAAAAACTATTTATTACTTTGCACCGAAGGACATTCATCTACTTCAATCAGTGCATAGGAGTCTTTTGTAGAGTCTCTAAATAAAATGCTTTATATTTTGACTTTAGAATATTTTAATGATAGTCCTTGAGCGGAAGTAAATTCTAACATTGATAATTCAATTTATCCCAAATTCCACCCGTTCATTTTCAAGCCAGTAAATTTAGGCATCCCTTTATCTCTAGTAATAATTTTTCCAGGCAGTTCTACTTCCATGGGAGCTATTTTTATATGAAAGCTAGTTGAACAGTCCTTTAGGTCTAAATGAACAAAATTTAGTTCACACATTTCTTCTTTGCCTTTAATGCTAACGATATAAAAGATTATTTTATCGGCAGTATTATCTAAGCCTTAAAAATAAGCACATTTGCTTGAATAATGGGAAATTCTTGAAGGGTCACTGTATTAACCCTTAAATATATCAGCTGCTTCAAGTTGTGACTGAGTGCTCGCTGTGCAGGCATTGTATTTTTCTATAATTCTAAAACAATTATTGATTAAGCACTATTATATATAATACTATATTATATGGGCAATTTAGTTTATTTAGTTATTTTATGGCTCAAATTATAAATTAACTTTAGAAATTATTTTGTTTTTTACCCTTAACAATTAAACTATTGTAATATGGCCACCCAAGTTAAAATCATAAGTTGCTTGAGCATCCTATTCTATTTAAAACTAAAACGAGATTTTTAAATTTAGTTGGAGCTTTAATTTCTCATTAAAGGAACTTTTTTAAAAAATATTAGTTTATTATAATTGCTAATAAATTTTGATTTAAATATATTTTATAGAGGCTTATTAATTATTATTTTCAATTTAAAAATTCTAATAATTCACTATAAATATTGATTATCTAATATCAATTAACTACTAACTTAATCTTAAAAAAAAGATTATTATTTAATAATCGACTACTATGATTATCTAGTAACCAATAGAGATTTTGTTAATCCCATTTTATAATTATTTAAAACTATTATGTTTCTTATTATCGTTTTTATTAGTAATATATAATAAATTTGTTTTTTTATCGTATTTTTTTCTTTTATTTTTATGGAAGTAATTCTATACATTTACTTTATCTAATAATATTACTTAATGTAATAAAAATTTTTGTCATATTTTACCTCTTTTTTCTAATAAATCCATATTGAAATAACACACTTTTTTAGATGATTTTTAATTTTAAATTTTCTATTGATATTAGATAATTAGTATTTAAAGTAAATAATAGTATGCGAAATTGTTCCTTTTTATTTTCTTTTTCTTTTTGAATTTTTTATATTAAGCTAATTATTATTAGGTTTTTTATTTTTATATAATTAATTCTTTTAATATAGGTTTTAGTTAATAATATCTCACTATATGCTTTAAAACCTTGCATATATATACTAATTTAATAAATAAATATTTAATCGATTGTTCAATTGGTATGATTATCTCTAATATATATAAGTATAGATGTTCGAAAATGCATAAACATTTATATGTAAATTCAACTTTATAAATAAAATTATATTTTCATTAAATGTAATTACAAATTTATAAAAAACCAGTAAATGTGTGTACTAAATCGCAAAATAAAGCAAATAAAATTATTCCATATTAACTATATTTTAATTGTGATTTAATTATTTGTACTAATACAATACTTGCTATACTATTTTATATAATGATTAAAATATTTGTAATTCTCTAATTTTCTAACTTACATAAAATTTCACTCTGAAATGTAGAAATATTGAATAAATAAACTAATAGAGAGATTATTTTATTTTTGTTTGTTGCACCAAAAAAAATTTGTGGGTAATATATTTTTAATAGTTAGCTTGTTGAAATATTGTAATATGGAATAAAAACACTGATTAATACAAATCTTTTTTATTTATCTAATTTTTGTACAAATTTTAATAATAAATTATGCTAAAATTAACATAATTATTTTAATTTAACTATTAATGAACTTTGGAAAAATATTTTAATAAAAAATATTCGTAAACTAATAAATATTAAAGGGGGGGGGGAATGATTTTAATTTTTATGTCTCTAAAAAATAAACCAGAACACGCAAACTCCCTAATTAATTTACGTATATAGAGATGATATAAAAAAAATGAAGAAAAATGTAATTCTTCCCTGGGTTAATATTATATTGATCTGGGATAAATGTTTGAACTTTTATAAATTTTCAAGGATTATAATCTTAAACCTGATTTTATTGGCTATGGATTTATCCCATAAAAANTCAATATTAATTAAAATATAATAAATATTATAAATAATATATAAAAGATTTTAAATTATAATTATTGAAAATATATTTTAAATATAGTGTATGAGCTCAATATTTGCTCAGTAAAAATATATATTTTAACAATTTCAAGATGCAAGGAAATTTTTATTACTATTAGATATATTATTTATAAATGATTAAATTATTAATTTTAAATGATAAAATAAAAAATAATAATAAAAAGAAAAAATAAACCAAAATATAATTTTAAAAAATAATAACCATAATGAAAAAATACAAAGACAGTAAAAAGTATTAGTTAGGTATTATTGAATAGTAGAAACCTGAAATAAAAAAAATGTTTGATTCTAAGGTTACAAATATGAATTATCACATATAAAAATCAATATAATAATAAGAAAAATAACTAATAAAATAAAAATAGAAAAGATCATATTTTAGATATAAATCTTTAGATGATGATATTTATCCATATATAAATAATATTTCTATTAGAAGAAAAAGTAAATTTGAAAAGTACAATACTTAATTTGTACCTAATAGTGTTTTTTTTTATGATGAAGAAGAAGAATATATTCTTAATGAGGATAATAATATTAACTACTAGGGTAAAAAATATAATATACATAATTTATATTTGCTATCATGCATAAATTTCAATGAAGAATTGAATTAATTTACATGTTATTTTATAGAAATTCCATCTGAAGAAGATCTGAAAGATCTTCCTAGTTAGCTAGGAATACATTAATCATTTATTAAATAATAGGGAGTTATGATAATATATTAAAATAATAAAGATTATATAAATAATATATTATAAGAATGATTATGATTATGGTTATTAATGATATTTACCATAAAAATTTATAAATTTACATATACTTATTATTCATAACAATGTTAAAATAATATTTAAATTAAAATTTAAAAAAAATATTTTGTAGTTTTATATTAATTTTCATTATTATGTTTCTTTTCCTACTATACAATAAAATTCATGATATATAAAATTAAAATGACTAAATTATATATTAAGATTAATAATTAACTATATAAATTGTGATATTATCTTTTTATTATTCACACATCAAATCTTTTTACGTTACATACAGGATTTCCATTCATCACACCATCAATATCCAAAATCTTTCTTTCTTTCAAAACTTTAACACTGGGAGCTTCTTTACCAATCCAAGTAGCAGTTCTAAGGTAGTGGTGATATAAATTTCCATTTAATTATTAATCATACATATTATGTTCCTTTATTATGTTTTCATTAGATTTCTAATCAATTTTATTTAATTACAACCCAAAATTGCAAATTATCTAAAAATCTTCAATGAGTATATATCCTGCATTAGAATTGACTGATTTTAAAGCAGATTTTTATATATTTTATAGTTTTCCTTAAATATCAGGCAATTCAAATAATTCCTTGTCATTTTCTCCATATTTCATTCCAAATTTTCCAAAAATTGATTTCAATTATTTTCTCACCGCGCTATCTTAGTGCTATTAAAACTATTCCATCATCTCCTTTCTCATTTATTCACTTTTTTCTTTTTTTGAAAGCTAAAAATCATCAATTTTTTTCTTTTTTTTGTTTAATTTTTCTATATCTTCTATATCTTCTTCATCCTACAACTCTTCTAGCATTTTTTCTTTCCTTTCTTCGAAGATAAGCTGTGCAAATAAATGATTAAAATTAATTTAATTTAATTTATAATTTTTAAAATAATCATTATAGCTTACTTCGTTTTCAAATCTCGAAAACTTGTATTCATGTATAAATTTATTATTATCTTTGTTGAAATCTAAGCCCTTAATATGCAAGTGACCCAAATGTTTAATTTCAAATACTGGATTCAAAGTTTCAATTTTTTAAATTTTATAACCTTCTTCTTATAAATGCTTTCCTTACTACTATAGTTTCTATAAAAGATCCTTGTCAATCGTGATTTCATTTAAAATTTGTTTAACCCTACTTGAATTGACTTTTTAACTTAAAGAAAGCATTTCAACCAAATTTTCAAACATAACTCTGATTTATTACTCTTCTAATTGAGATAATTCTCTACTAGAGTGGAAATATTCCTAATATTTTCCTAAACTTTACTAATATAATTATTCTGACAAATTTTTATATGCATAACCACTACTTAAATATTTGTCTAATCCTTATAAATTAGTCTTGGGAGCCAAAGATGCCAAAGAAGAAGAAGAAAAAAATAATCGGTTTATGAATATGTTTTTAATCATTTTTTATAATTTATTAATTGGTTTGCGTATTTTTACAGTTATTTGCTGCAAAATGTTATAAAGTGTAAAATCCGAAGAATACTAATTTGCTAGAAATCATTAATAAGCTTACATTATTTTTTAATTAATTAATATATAATAGGTAGCATTTATAGCTGAAATAATTTCAATTGATTATTTATATAAAATATATAATAACCTTAAAATAGAAAATCTACATAAAATGTAAAAATCTATAAATTTTTTAACAAAAAGTTAGCCGATTATTTCCCAGATTAGATCTAAAATAAGGAGTTAAAAATCAAGTAATCCTGATTTTTTATTTCAAAAAATGATATGCGGATGTACAATGAAAACATTTAGATATTCAACTCAAAAAAGTTCAGAAATGGAAACACTAAACCCCTAATAATCTTAAGAACAAAGTATTCCTGAATCAGAAAGTCTTAACAGCTATAAAAATTTCAATGAAAAATAATTTAAAGTGAAAACCTCATTATCTCAGTCTTCATTATTTGAAATAGAATAAACTAAAAAGCAGAGATATGCCATTTAGGAAATGGAAGAATAAGGAGAAAATATGCCTAAATTTTTTAACAATCTCTCTATAAAAGCGAATATAAATTCTCCTGCCTTTAACGAAATCAAAGAGACCTATGATGTAAATAATTATCCTTACGTGCCAGGTTTAGAGCCAGGAACTTTAGTGGTAAACAAATAGGAAGAAATCTATTTCAGAGATGAACTTCTGTATGAAAGACAATTACATGCCAGAACAGACCCTTTTTATACGGCTAGAAATAATATCTTTACCGCAAAGTTTATTGATGACGATGATGTGGTCGTCGACGTAGATAACTTTAATGTTTGGGAATATGTGAAGTTTATTATGCTAAATTCTGAAAAATGCACGGAAAAGGACGAATTTCCTAAAAGTATTTTATACTTTACAATAGTGTTCTTAATAAATTTGATTTCTATAGAAGTGTTTTGGCTGGGTTATATTTTTAAAGATTTGCTTTCTCAAAATTTAAATGACTCGATGCCACAATAAAAAATTATTAAATCGAAAGATGGAGATGGAACTTTAATTTAAAGCATGAATGAACAAACTTATAACTTTACGATGCAAGAAATAAAAATAGATAGAATTATTAAAAATATTCACAAAACCAAATAGGAAATAGAATTGTGATTATTTTCACTAATTTAATTTATTTATAATATTTTTTTATATTGTGATATAATTTTACTATTATTTTTAATACTAATATATATATATACTAATAAGAGAGATAAAGTAAATATTGTAATGCAATTAATTGTGGTGCTTTATTCCTGCTAATAATTTTTATGTCAAAAATTTCTATTAAAAATATAATTTTGTTAGCTTTAATTTATTCAAAGCAGTAAATTACAAATAAATACTATTTTTGTAATAAATATACAATTTATAAGCTCAAAAAAAAAAAAAAATACGAAATCAAAAGAAAAATTTAGAATATTAAAAAAATTTAATTTCGCATTCAACAAAAAACAAGTGAAATATTAGATATTATATTGATAATGTAGTAATAATTAAGTGACAATCAATAAAAATTTGAATTAAGCATTAAAGGAAAAGAGGATTGGACATTAAGATAATGGGCGAGTGCAGTATAAAATTGCGAAGATGTAGATATGAAAGCCCAAATTACCCTTTTCGCAGCTTAACTATGGCAAGAAGGGAAAATTAAAGAAATAGGAGAAGTAATAATAGTGGATGCCCCTAAGAGACCTTCATACTTAGAAGCTTTACATGCTGCTAAAATGCCTAGAAGAAAGAATAATAAGGAAGGGTATGATTTAAATTTAACTATGAAATTATAAAAATAATATGAATTTTATTATAAATTTGATATTTATGTTAATATGTTATTTTAAATATTAAAAAATTTTTCAGATGTGGTATAATGTTGCATGCCTTAACTCATGTGGAAAATATCGCGATAGAATTGAGTTGGGATAATGTTCTTAGATTTGATGAAAAGAAATACCAATTGCCTAAATGTACATAATGCATATCTTATCTTTTAAACCAATTTTAATTAAACATCTATATTATAACAAAAAGAATTTTTTGATGATTGGGTTCGTATTGCAGCTGAAGAAGCTCGTCACTATAGTTTAATGAATTAAAGACTCAATGAAGTAATCAATAAAAAAAAATATAAATTAAAATTAAAGAAAACTAATTTGAATTAAACAATTAGGAATATGACAAAAAGTATGGAGATTATCCCGTGCACGAAGGTCTTTGGTATTTTAGATTATTTATTTAAAATATAAAATTTAAATAAAATTAACATTTAATATTCCTTAGGGAAGACGCTTTAAAAACGAAAGATTGTCTGCTAGATAGAATGGTATTAGAACATGTGATTCACGAAGGTCGAGGGATTGATGTTACATCTTTGCAAACGATTCCAAGATTTAAAGATGATCCCATCACTTAAAAGGCCCTTTAAGATATAATACTTCCTGATGAAATAACGCATGTGAGAGATGGACTTATATGGTATAAACATGCTTGCAAAGTTTTGCATGGAATTACAGAAGAAAAAGATTTCATTAAAATGTTCCACCAGACTGTTGAAAGAGTTTACAGAGCTAAAATATTAAATGGGCCATTTGATAAAGAGTTAAGATTGAAGGCTGGAATGAGTGAGGATTATTACATTCCTATATCTAAAAATGCATGATTAAATATATATAAATTATATTTAATATAAAATAACTTAAATGTAAATAATGTATTATATTTTATTTTAAAAAATACTTAAAATCTAAAATAAAATCTGTAAAATTATATCTTTATTGTTGAAATGAATAAATTGATTTAATTTAATTGTGGTTGATTAAAAGTAAATGAAAAATTATTTCAAACGCTTGACTCTACACAAGCACTAATCAAATTAATAATAATTCTGCCAATGAATATAAAATAAATAGCTCAGAATTTTTTATTTTTTTTCCCTTAAACTTATATTAGCTATCTTGTCAAATTTTATTGCAAGAGAAAACCATATTAAATTTGTAAATAAAAAAATCTAAACAATTAAATAAACTAATAAACATACAAACAAAAAACTCTAAAAGAATATTTCATAAGTAAATAAACCTAACAATTTATATTAAAATAATAAAAAATGGGCCAACATTTACATTTATTTACAATTTAACAGAAATGGGAGGTTCAAATTCAAAAGACGGAGACAATTCAAACAATCCTTCTGCAATATAAAGGGAAAATCATAAACCTAATAATGTGAAATAGCATATAAAAATGGAAATAGACCCAAGAACAGGAAAAATAATAGGTATGCCTGAAGAATGGGCCAATAATCCAGTAATAAGAAATAATGAGCAACATAATTTAAATTTAATAGTGAAGCAATCTTCAAAATATACCAATTTATAACATATTTTTGCTTTTTAATTAGGATTTGAACATTCATCTAGATATCGATAAAAGATAAACGGTTAAGACAGCAAATATGCCTGAAAATGTTAGAGCAGATACAGATTTGCCTGAAAGTATTATTGATTTGATTAATTATATCCCTCCTATGATTTCCAAGCCTAAGGATTTCTAACATAAACTACATATTGAGTTAGACTCAAATTCTAAAAATGGATTAAAGGGACTTCCAAAAGAGTGGGAGGTAATGGAAAAAACAAATCTATAAAAATAAACAAAATTAAAACATTTTTAATTTTCTATATATCAGGATTTGTTGCATAAAAATGGTTTAGATGACAAAGATATAAAGGAAAACCCGAAAATCATGATGGATATTATTAGTACCATTGAACATAAATTTGAAAATGAAGTTAAAAGAGATCAACTTCCCACCAACGAAGATTTCAACACTTTGGTTAACAATATTGAATTCAGAGAAGAAGATCCTTCAAAATATTACAAATTTCATAACGAAATTCTTGGAAAGGGAGCAATGTGCAAAGTTTATAAGGCTCATGACAAAAACAAGTAAAATTTCCTTAGTTGAGCAAATTCTATAAAAAAATAAAATAAAAATTAATATAATTTATAGCAAAAAGAAAGAGATGGCTGTGCGAGTTATGAAATTGAGCGAAAAAAATACACTGGCCAAAATTAAAATTGAAATCGCCCTAATGCAAATGACTCAACACCCAACTGTTGTTTAATATTATGAAACGTTTTTCTACATGGACTGTTTATTTATGGTTATTGAAGTAATGAATGGAGGGTACTAATTTATATAATTTTGATACATAAAACTCACTATTTCATTTTTTTTCTAATATTTAGAGCCCTAACTGATATAATTTACTAAAACTTTAAAGAAATTCCAGAAAATGTTATCGCTTACATTTGCTCACAAATCCTTACCGGACTGGCCTACGTGCACTCCAAAAACAAAATACACCGAGATTTAAAATCCGACAATATTTTACTCAATAAGGAAGGAGAAGTTAAAATCGCCGATTTTGGGTTTGCCACACAACTGACTTAAGAAAAATCCCGAAGAAAGAGTGTGGTCGGAACACCAGCTTGGATGGTAACAAATTAAACTACTTTATATCAATGAATATAGGAATAATTACATTTGAAAGGCCCCTGAATTAATTCTTAAAAATAATTATGATGAAAATGTAGATGTTTGGTCAACTGGAATTATTGCAATTGAATTGGCTGAAGTAATATAATTTTCAATTTTTTAAAATATTAGCATACTCTTTTCATAAATTTTGATATTTATATTCAGGGAGAACCTCCCCATTTGAGAATGTAGCCTATCAAAGCCATGTATTTAATTTCTTCTAAAGAAGCTCCCAGGCTAGACTCATCTAAATACAGTTCTGATTTCGTTAACTTCATAGAATGCTGCTTGCAAAAAGATCCTAGCCAAAGAAAATCATGTGCAGAACTTTTAAAGCATCCTTTCATTAGTAAAATCGATTTGGAGTAGTCTAAAGAACAATTTAAAAGAATGGTTAATAATAAGAAAAATATTTCTATGAATGAATTAATGAAGCTCGCTGGAAATAAAAAATGATTTTTTGTATTTTTATAAATAAATTAGGTTTTTTTTTATCTAAATTTATATGTTAATATTAATAATAATTGAAATTTTAGAGTAAATTATACAATGACATACTTACTTATAAACATATTTATTTTTATATACAATTAATACAGTGTTGGGTATAATAGCATTTAACCTAATCTTATATAAATTGATTATAAATTAGAGAGTTTATTTAACTATTTTTTAGCTGATTAGAAGAAAAATTATTTTATTTATGAAAAATAAAATTATTTATTGTTAAATATTAATATTCAGCTATTAAATTTAATAACTATTATATACTTAACTAACTTATTCCCAATTAAAAAAAGAAATAAATAAAATAAACAAATAAATAAATAATAAATATATAATTTATCAATAAATAAATAAATTTTTCTTTTTAAAAAAGCGATACCAATAAAACTAATTCTACATTACATTATATTCGTTTTATTTATTCTAAATTTGCAAAATTCACATTTGTTGTTAAAAATTAAATGAAATAAAATCCTTAATATATCAATAAGCCCTCATAAAAAAGCAATTCTCAAACAAATCTACAGAAAAATTCTTAATAATAATAGTAAAAAATGTAAACGCCATAACAAATCGGAAGTCAATAGAAGCTAAGTCACCTAATAAATAGTTAAAATAAAAAGTAAACATCCTAGCAACAATAACAATAATTAGTAACTAATTAAAGATAGAATTACTAATAAAACTAAAAACAAGAAAAACCTGCATTTCAAAATTTGCATTAGGAAGGATATATACGAAGTAATAGTCCGATAAAATAAGACCAGCCATAAGTTATAGATGACCGCAAAGTGAACCATGATGATAAATAATAATTTTTAGGAACCAGGTAAGAAAATTAGAAATAGTAATAATAAGTGAGTCCTGATTCGGTTTAACAGTAAGCAAAATTATTGCAAGAGGAATGGGAACAATATAGAGATTAATAGAAAAATAATAAACAATAGCGAAATTACTAAAAAGAACAAGATAGCAATTAATAAAGTTATTAAAGTCGCAACAAGGTACCTCAACAATAATAATAATAGTAGTATATGTCTCCTGAAAGAAAAAAATGTATTAAAGCTTACAATGCCGCTTTAGACAATGTGGCACAATTTGGAACAGAAGTGGAAAAGGTGATTGATAATATGGAAGATATACAAGAAGAATTGGGAGTCTGGAGATCGAGATGTGAATAAATGGCAGAACTCATCAACAATTCTCCGGTTTTAAGCAGAGAAATGAGAAGTCTTTCTCATAATCAATAGCAACAGCAAGCTCCCTATATGAATTACTACTAGTAGGAATAGGAGCAGCAAAAAAGGAGAGTTTTCAGTCAATAGAACGAGGCTGATTATGATTATAATGGTGGTGGTGAGGAAGAGGAAGACTAATACATTTTAACAACCACTCTTCAACAGTAAATACAGGAGTAACTGCAAAATGGAAGAGGAAAAAGAATTTCTGAAGTGTAATAGTAGTAGTAACCGTAGCAATAATAGTTCTACAATTTGGGAGAAAACCCTTATGGGAATGAAATTTCTACTGGGAGACAGAGAGATTTATAAAATCAATAAAATTAATTTAATAAGTAAGATCAAAAATAAACTGTGTAGTAATAGAAATAACCTAAATAACAAATAGATAACAGTTAATCAAATTAAGAGATATATATTTAAGAATAGCAACAACAATAGTAAGAACTAGAATAAGGAGAAATAACAAAAGGCAATGAGTATGACGATGAAGGTGAAAACTATTACTAATAGGGGTATTTAGATAATTAATAATTAAATCAACAGTAGCAAATTCCGGTTTTTAGCGAAATTGCGAGTACATAACGAAGTATTAATAATAGTAGAACAGAAAACGTGCCCAAAAAAACTGAAAGGGCATAAGATGCTGAGCACAGTCGATAGAGTTCTATATATGGACACTAATTAAATATTCCTCCTCCCTCTCACATTTATTATCAACAACAATAACAACCACAGCAGTAGCAGCAGTTTTAAAAACTAAATTAGTAAAAATACGATGAATATTTATAAAATAATGATGAGTAATGGCAATAATAAAAGTTAAAATCATTCAATGACTAAGAAGTAGAATAATAATTTGATAATCAATATAATGCATAAGAAAATAATGATTAATTTTACTAATCTCCGTCCGTTTAAGATGAACAGTTCGGACTATATAATAATAATAAAACTAGCAATAATAGTAAGGGGGAAGAAAATGAAGATCATAATATAGAATAATAAGGTTTAACGAGTTTTAATCCAGAAAACAATAAAATGAAACAATTAATTCAAGACAACCCTTATGAAAAGCTACTTTATAATATAAAAAGTAGTGATTTTTATTAGCAGCAATAATAATAAAAGCCAGATGATTAAAATTTAGTGAAATAAGAAGAAATCACTGATTCTTATTAAGAAACTTAAAGTAATAACAACTATAAAAAGTAATAAAATTTGTAATAAGAGGATAATGAAGAAAATTTCTAAAACGAAGTCGATTAAGATGCACAGTAGAAATTGTAGTAAGAACTCAGTAACAGTTAAAAAAATATAACTGAAATAGAATAAATGATACAGGATCACTATTAAAATGCAGGTTAAAGGAACTCAAAGAAAAGTGAGATAGATAATCATTAATAAAATCCTCAAATTATGGAAAAACAAGGCAACAACAACAACGTCAATAATTATAATAGACACGAATAATTTTAAGAAAAAGAAAAGACATTTGAAATGGAAAATAATATTGAAGTCGTGAAAAGAAGGGGCCATCATACTTAATCAATGCCTGAAGAAGAATAATGGGTAGAAAAAAATTTTGATTTAAGCAACAGTCACAAACTCAATTAATAGCAGAATTAATAGAAATAGCAGTAAATTGAAGAGTAAAGCTAAATGAGTAGAAGCAATTAACAAAAATATCCAAACGAAGAAAATGCTAATAAAATGACAACACAAAGCGGAATTATGTCTTAATCTTTGCAAATGAATAATTAATAATAGAAATAAAATGAAAATATCCAAAAAGCCACATCTTCGCATTATTTGAAATTAAATGAACCAAATTTAGAAAAATTAAATTCAAAAATAATGCTCATAAGTCAAGAAATTCAGAAACAATCAGCGGAAGAAGCGAATTTGCAGTTATCGGCAAGGTAGCATTAATAACAAATTGAGGAAAACATAAATAATTAGAGTAATTTTCCGTCAGCCAATAGAAGTAGAAACTAAGTTTCTGAATAAAATTCTCGAAAAAACACTCAAAATTAGCAGGGAATAGAAGCTGAATAGCTGTAAATATATTTCATTTAATTTTTTTAAATTCATATAAGTTAATGATATATTTCGATTTTATTAGAAAAGGTGAAAATATAAAACTGTAGTTCAAATTAGAATAAAAGGAAAAGGAAATCGAAGTATTTAAATGCACTATCAACAAATACAATTCAATGGAAGAGCTGGTCAATACCCTATAATTTTAGAATGAACAACTCAAGAAAAAGTTAGATAATTCTTTAAAGACAGAAGAGATAAATAAACAAAATGCACAGGTCATGCAAAAAAAAGTTATGGAGATGCGTTCTGTCGTTCCCGATTTGAGATAGGCAAACAATACTGTGGATAATATAAATATAATATAAAATTATTTGCGAAAAATTTAATAGCAATATTAAAATGCTTTAGACGAATAGGTAAATAAATTTTTCTTTTTTTGTTTATTATTATTTTGTAATTTTTGCATTTTTAATGAAAGCGAGAACAACAGGACAAGTTAGAGTAATTAGAAAATCAACAAAGAGAAATTTAAGAATAAATGGAGCACAAAATATTTGAACTGCAGAAGCAGGAAAAGCAATTTTAACTCTACAAGCAGCAGGAAGAAGTGAAGTAAAAATAAAACCAAATAAGCAACAGCAATCGCCTCATTGAAAGTTTGGAAAAGCAAACATAAGAAACTATATAGCAATAGCAAAGCCTTATAACTGAATTAAGCAAAGAAAATGAGCAGTTCAAAAACATGTATGAAAACAGTTTTCAAGATATGGCTATTTTAAAAAAAGAAGCTGAAAGGAGCGATCAAGAAGCTAAATAACTTTCCCTGAAGTTAAAGGAAAATGAAAGGAAGGGCAAAAACACCTAACAATTGATGGATAATTTGCAAAAAATGAGTGAAAGAGAAAAGCAATAAATCACTGAATTGCAATAGAAAATTTTGAATCTCGAAAAAGAATTGCAAGGGAAAGATAAAGTGATAGAAGCCGAAAAATAAAAGTTTAATTCTCTTTAATAACAAGTAGATTCCACCAAGTAGCTTAATAAAGTAACTAATTTTATTTATTAATTAGTAATCAATTCCTAATAAAACCACAACGAATATAAATAGGTTCTAGAAGAATAAATGGATAAAATTGGCGGATAAAATGAAGAATTACAAAGTTAACTGGGTTAAATTAATGAAAATTTTGAATTAACTGCGAAAGAATGGAAAACTGAGAAAAATAAACTCAACTAATAAATTAAGCAACTTTAGGTAAATTTATATTTTAAATTAATTTTACAAAATAGGGTTTTTTGACACTTATCTTCTTTTTATTTTAGCAATAATAGGATTCTTCAGTGTCAAAAGATGACAAATATCGTGCATTAAAACGAGAATTACTTAGGCTATAACGAGAATTTGATAATTACAGAAATAGCTTTTTTGTGGCATTTTAGAACTAGTTTAATGTAGACAGCAGTAATTTCGGACTTAAAATAGAAGATATCAGAGACAGATACAAAAGTGAATCCGATATTGATTTTGATAATATAATTTCACAATAAAATAAATAGCAATCATCTGAATCAGGGCAACAGCAATTAAAATAGAAGAATGACACTAAAAATAATTGTTTTAGAAAATCGTTTGATGAAAATAAATAAAATGAAAATAAATAAGAACAAAAAGAAGATTAAAAGTAGGAAAACATTTAGTTTTAAGAGCCAGAGAGCAATGAAAATTATAGCAAAAATGATAAATAAAGCAATCAAAAATAAAATGACTCCAACATATCTCCAATGATGAAAACTTAAGAAAAGCAAAAAAATTATAATGATGTTGAGCAGCTCACTACAGCTAGTTATAATCACGAATTTATCAAAGAAAAACAATAAATTTCTCCGAAGTTTTCGGATGAAAGAGTTTCAGATTAAAATATCACAGCAAATGATCCGTTTAAAAAGTTATAGCAATTCTAAAATCAATATTAGTAGTAAACTCTACCAAACTCTTAATAACAGTACCCGTAATAGTAGCAAAGAGAAATTCATTCCTTTAGCAACTTATAAACTGAAAATAAGGCAGTTGCTGAATTTAAATTGCCGAATAGTGACTAATAAATCGAAGGATAAACAGAATTATAACAGCAGTAAAATTATTCTTAGCTTTTTTTGTAAATCAGGAAAGAATAATAAGAAAATTAGCCTAAGTTGAGTGAAAAAAAAGCTCAAGATTTAGATTCTAAATTAGCTCAACTTTATTAATTGTAAAGTTAGTACGAAAAGGCTTTAGGAAAAATTAACAATCAAACAGAAAGTTAAAAAAAAAATTGATGAATAATCTATTATAAAGTTAAAAGTTTTAAATATTTTATTGAATATTTCTAAATATATTTAAATTATTGTTAATCATTTTTTATTATTAATTATACAAAATTTATATTTATAAATATTAATTTATTAGTTTTATTCTAAAAATAGAAAATCGTTTATTTTTTAAATTATTATTTATATTAAAAAACTATTTAATTTATAATTATTAATTTTCAAATTTACTCTTATTCAATTTAAATAAGTGGGTAGAGTACAATTTTTAGATACATTATATATAAATAAATAATTTTAATTTTTAATATATATATATAAATTTTATTTCTTATTTCAACAACTATTAAATACATTTTTTAAATAGTTTTAATGACTTATACCAATATTTCCCTTTTGTTAATAATCTTTGCTCTAAGAAATTTAGGACATCTCTTCTGTTATATTCTTTTTCTTTTTCAAAATTTCAACTAAATTGCTGCAAAGGTTGGGGGTTTAATGCTTTTCATTTTATTCTACTTTATTAATTTAGCTTTTACTAAGAATTTTAGACTTTAATTCACTGTTGTTTTTTAACTTAATCATACTTTTTGAAACTTGATATGACATATCATCATTACTTTTAATTTAATTTAAAGTTTATTTAAGTTCATTTTATTATTATTTAATAAAATCTTTCGTGTAATTTTCTATGATTTATTACTATTCATTTTATGCAATTTTTTTATTTATTTTGTTGAAAATTTTATATATAATATCTTTCCATTCTGTATTTTAGTTTTAATTATCCTCCTAGTACACTTTATTTTCAATACAACAACTATTTTATAGACTGTTTGATCCGGTTTATTAGATTTCCCGCAAAGAAAAATCTTTTTGTTATTTTTCTAAAATATCTAGTGAAAAGGTATTAGAAAATACTTAAGATAATAAATTATCACTTTTAGATAGATTTTTTTTTAATTTTTCAAACTGATACTGATAATAAAATTATAGGAAAAATTCTCCAAAAACTATACCAGATATCAGAAACAAGTAGCTTTATATGAAAATTATTTAAAAATAAGTGCCACTTTTTAAGAATGAAGCTGATTATTTAAAACTCCAATGGTTCATTTTTCCAACTTCTTAATTAAAGTAAGCATAAAAAGTGAATCCAGCTGATACAACAAACTCAAAGGAAAATAAACCCAGTAACTTCAAGTAGGTCTTCTTAAGCTAATGTTTAAGAGCGGTTTTTGTAACAAAATGAATATTTTAAATTATATGATATGTTAGAAAAAGAATTAACATAGCTAAATAGACATAAAATTGAATTATCATGCTGTATTAATGCAATAGTATTATTGAAGTAATTCCTACAAATTTAATAACTAAAACTATCAAAGGCTACATTCTGCACATAGCTAAATCAATATCTTTAATTTATCTGAATGGAGACTCCTTCATATTTTACTCTTCTTCAAGGTTTCCAAAATTCGTAACAAGTTTTTGGAAAATGAAATACGTCATTATCAAAATATGAATTGCCAAAATTACTCCAATGGCAATATTCACTCCCTTTTCACTCATTTCGCTGTCCAATTCCTTTATTCTGTAAAAGGAGTAAATGCATATGAACACTTCATCCATAAAAGTTAATAGAAATAATCCAAAAAACAAATTTTTGCCAAGTCGATTTTTTAGTTTTTTACATACTTCAATGAATTCTGGCAAACATTGCGATAGAAGGCTCAGTGCAAATGATATTATGTATAAAAGAAAAAGAGGCTGTACATTGTAAAATGCTGAGTTTCGGTATCCTAATTGCTAAAAATATTGATTTTCACTTGTGTTTTTAGCTAATTTATCTCCAAAAATATGAGGAAGTAATGGACTAATCAGAGAAAAGTGCATAATTTTTAAAATTTTAAAATTATTGAAAAGATTAACTTAAGGCTAGTTAGTGCAAAAATAAAATTAAATTGAATAATAAATTTTAAATAAATGGCAATAATATATTACTATAAAAGCCAAAATAGAAAGAATCTGTGTAAAATCTATTAATTTTTATGTGTATTAAAACTTATTTTCCATTAAAAGCTAAGATAATACTAAAACTAAAGCAACGATAAAAATTATTTATATGATTTCCTCACAAATAAAAACGGAATTTCCTTTTACATCTTTAAATAAATTTAATAATTAAAATATTTTGTATTAAATATTTAATAATCATAGATATACTTTGACAAGATGAATCTGATATAAATTTATCAGAAACTTTATTTTCACATTAGCAATAACTCTTGTTGTTAAATTATAAACCCAAAGAAATAGAACAAGAATTACACCCTCGAAAATCTTCTATATTTTTACAAGTTTAACACGTAAAGTGGCACATCTTATTAATTTAGTACTTTGACTATTAATTTTCAAAAAAATCTTGATTACTTTATCTATTTATTGAGATTTCACTATTTGTGTTTAAAGACTAAGTATCAGATAGATTCTGAACTAATTTTTAAAATTATAGACATTTTATACTTAAAGTAGTCAGAATTATAGCTTTTAATAGATTTTATTTTTTGTTTTGTTTCATTTTTTTATTTTTAAATACAAAATTCGTTTGTACGCGAAATTTAATAATTTTTACCGTTTAATTTGACAGAAATAACACCTTAATATTCTACTTATATTTATTTTAATTAATGATCAACAAAACTAAACAAATTAAGTTTATATATATATAATTAGCGAATTTATTATTGTTAGATATTAGGGCGATATTATATATATAGACCAATAAAAACTAAACAAACAACTTATTTTATAATACATTTATAAACAAAAAAATTAAATATTTTATAATAAATTAACTTTATTTAAACTCTGACTGCATTTATCATGATATATTAAATAAAAAATTTCCGCAATTATAAGTTCTATATAAAATATTAATTGTAGTTGTTATTTTTTATGAATATCAAATAAAAATTACAATAAATATTCATAATATTATTCATCAAATAAATATATAAATAATATGATTCTTATTTTTTAATTCTAATATCTTTCTGTTTATGCATTATAAATTAATAAATAAAATTCCTATTTAAGTAGTAAAAGTTATTATTTATAAATTTATCCAAAATTATTTTTAAATATGGCAAATATTTTTTATTTAGTATGAATACATTGTTTATTAGTGTGAAAATGTAAGCTATCAATTTGATTATCAATTTAAAGATTGAAAATAAATTTTATTTTTTCACTGACCTATTGTATTTAATTTACTTAAAAAGTAAAGTACCTAATTTTCTTTTATTTTTTTCCTTTCTTTGAGTTTTATTATATTTTTAAAATACAAGGGAAAAAGTTAGTTTGAACATTCGATTGATTAATACTTTTATGGAATTAACCATATTCTAATAAAAAATTTTAAAAAATGGTAAAAAAGGTATACTATTTTTTTTTTTTTAAAATAAAAAAAAAGGATACACTTTATATTCAAAATTTTCCTTTTTTTTTAAATTTTTATTTTTTATAAATATATTTTTTTTTAATTTGAATTTTTTTACAAAAATCTTATATTTAAATTTTTATAGTTTCGAGACCAATCATGTATGTTTTAAATCTAGAAGCCATATAGAATGTTGAAAATAGGGCCACAATATTATTCTTTACACTATATAAGTGATAAAAAATTTAAGTTTCTCTATAATAAATAAAATAAACATAAAAAATTAAAACAATTAAAATAAAAAGAAGAAAATCCCCTAAATAAAAATACAAAATCTATGAGTATCAACCTAAAATACCCTGAACTTGCTGCTACTCTATCTTCCGCTTTATTTGCTGGAGCCTCTCTTTATATCAATGTAGGTTAGCACCCTGCCATGCTTTAGGCTGGAACCGAACATGCTGCAACTATCTTTCCCCCTATGTATAAAAGGGCTGCAGCTATGCAATTTTCTCTTGCTGTATTGAGCACTGCCTTTGGAATATAAAGTTATTTGCAAAATAAATAAAATAATACTGGAATTTTGTGGGCTATCGGATCTCTTTGTATTTTTTCAGTGATTCCTGTTACTAAAATCTTCATAGCTGGTATTAATAAAAAACTATTAATTCCTGGAAGAGATAAAAAAAGCTAAGAAACAAGAGAGTTATTGGAAAAGTGGGGACCCAGACATCTAATTAGAACTGTTTTATCATTAGCTTCGTCTGGATTATTCTTAATAGCTCTTTCATAAAATTGATTAATTGACTCATAAATTGATACTAGTTTTTAAAAATAGTTTTAAATTTTCTCTATATATACTATACTTTTATATATTATGTATCCATATATTAGTATTTAGTATTATTAATATTTTTTTATGTGTCAAAATAATTCTAACTGAAGAAATTAATTACAAATAGATTCTAAGTTTATCTGATTATAGGCTAATATTAATAAAATATTATATTTATATTATCAGCTACTGATAGTAAGGTAGAGCTATAGAGATATAATGATTAAAAACAATTTATTTTCTAAATAAAAAATTATATTTATCCTCTTTAATTATTCTAACGGTGTTTAAAATCATATTTTAATGTTGGATAAATTAAAATTAAAAATCAGTATAATTTTCTTTTTGTTATATTTTAAAATTTAATATTTGCTAATTTTATTTTTATATATATTTAATTTACTTTTTTTTATGAAATGAATCAATAGAATTTGAAAAAATATTCAAACAAAGCAAAGTTATTATTTCTATTTGTTATTTATTATTTGATTAAAAGAAGGTGGGTATTCAGATATATTATATAATAATAAAGAATATTACTAAGATTTTTTAAAATTTTTCTGTATAGTTATTAATATTTAGTATATTATTGATTAAAAAGTTGATTTTTAAATATATTGATTAAATTAATTATTTTTTTATATTATACAGGTGTAAATATTGATATCATAATATAAATTTTAATATTTTAAAATATCTAATATTTAGTTTGCTATATTTAAACTCTAAAAAATTAATATTAAAAAATAAATTAGTTATTGAAATTATATTTATATATATAATTAATTAATGTATAATTATCATTTTTTTATAAGTCTATTATTAATATTTGTAAATTGGCTATTTTAATATAAAGTTTTCATTTAAGAATCTTAATTGAATAACTGGCAATAATGGGACCTTTATCTAATATAAGTAAGTAAATATTAATTCATATATGAATATTATTATTATATTAATTAAACTATTCTTCAAGAAAAAAAATTACCTTCTATTTATAAAAACTTAAGAAAATAAAAAACAATAATTAAATATATGTAATATAGTTCTTATATAATAATATATATATACATTGAAATAATAAATCAGAAACAAAACAAAAAACAATTACAATAAAAGTTGTGAGAAATATAATAAATATATATTAAACATTCCCCATAAAAACTAAATTACAATAAAATGCCTCCCAAATTATCTGGACAAGAAATAGGAAATTTTGATCAATACATTGAGCATTTGTACTAATGTAAACCTCTGGCAGAAAATGATGTGAAGATTTTATGTGAAAAAGTAAAAATATTATTATTTAATTTAAATAAAATTGTAATAAAAGAAAGTCAGATAAATAAATTATTCAATTATACATACACAATGGGGATAAAACAAATTAAATTAATTTTTAAAATAATTAAAATGTTGGTTTAACCAAATTATTAATTATACTTTAGGGGTTTAAAGTTATTATATACTTCGTTTCCATTTTTTTATGAATTAATTAATAATATAAATAAAGAATTGTCATTCGATTCATATGAAATATTGGGAATTAAATTGATAAAATAATTATTTTTCATAAATTAAAAATACTTTATCACTATTATGATACATATAATATTTAGTAAAAATACCAAAAAATCAACTATATTATATTTTAGGTTAAAGAAATATTGGCAGAAGAGGCAAATGTAACTAATGTAAAAGCCCCTGTTACAGTTTGTGGAGATATACACGGATAGTTTCATGATTTAATGGAACTTTTCAAAATTGGAGGAAAGCCACCTGTAAATTTTAAATTTATTGGTTATACTGTTAAGAATATTGTCAATTTTATTAAAATTTATCTAATAAGGACACTAATTATTTATTTATGGGAGATTATGTTGATAGAGGTTCTCATTCAGTAGAAACAGTTTCTCTTATTTTTTCTTTAAAAGTCAGATATAAAGATAGAGTAACAATATTAAGAGGAAACCATGAAAACATGGAAATTAATAAAATTTATGGTTTTTATGATGAATGTTTTAAAAAATATGGAAATGAAAACGTTTGGAAATATTTTACTGATGTATTTTTATATCTTCCCCTTACCGCTTTGATAGAAGGATAGGTACCATAGTTTTTCTCACATTTCTAAAATAATTTTTAATTTTAATTATAATTATAATAGCTCTTCTGTTTACACGGAGGTTTAAGTCCTGCTATTGAAACCCTAGATTAAATAAGATAATTAAATAGATACCAACCTGTTCCTCACGAAGGTCCTATGTGTGACCTACTATGGAGTGATCCTGATGATAATAAGACTGGTAATAAGTGAAATGCCAATATAATTATATTTTAAAGACTCTTAATTATAAATTATTCTTAAAAAAAAAGGATGGGGGTTAAGTCCAAGAGGAGCTGGGTGGACTTGGGGAGCTGATATTACAGATAAATTTATTCATTAAAATAAATTAAAATTAGTGGCCAGAGCTCACTAGTTGGTTATGGAGGTAGATTTATTTATTTATTTATTTATTTATTTAAATAAACTCATTATAATAGAATTTTTTATTTACTTATTTTATATTTAAAATTACAGGGATTTAGTCATGTTCATAATAAAAAATGTGTAACTATTTTTAGTGCTCCAAATTATTGTTATAGATGTGGAAATAGTGCTGCAATTATGGAAGTAGATGATAACCTAAAATTATCTTAGTAAAAATCCAAAAAAATTTGTTTTTTTATATTTTTCTGACTTATATTTATTAATTTATTATGATTTAATATAGTCGTTAATTTGAACCTGCTCCCAGAACAAGTGAACCTCATGCTACTAGAAGAGTCCCCGATTATTTTTTATGATTCAACTTTTAATCAAAATAAACAACTAATAATTCTATTAAAACGCAAAATTAAAATAGAAGAAAAAAAAATTCGTTAATCAATTAATACCTATGCAAGGAACTCCAATATTAATAAAATTTGCAGTTTAAAATTTTATAAATTCAGCTAAAATGATGATGATGATAATAATATTAAAAATGCATTTTCTTTATAGTATATTATTATATAAAATTTTATATTAATTTTATTATTAGTTGCCACTTAGATGTAAAAATATCTTTGTTTTTTATATCAATTTATATAATGATTACTTATTATATATTATTCTATAAAAAATGGAATATTATATTACCTAAAGAATATCAATCAATAAGTTTCAATAATATTAATATAGAATAGATTAAAAAAATTCTGTGATATTAACTTCATATTTCATTATTTATAGTTAAAGATCGTTATTATTTATTGTAATTAAATTCTGGGAGAAAATTTTATTATATATTGACTTTATATATAATCAATAATGATTTATTTTTTATGCTTAAATAAAGCTTTTTCAAATTTAATTTATTTATATATATATGTATTTCATAAAATATAAGATCATTTATTTATTTTCATCATAATTAATATTAAGCATATATTTAATAACAAATTATTTTCATTTTTCTAGAATAATCATAAATATAGAAAATTAAATAAAATTTCTAAATTAATACTAAAGAACAATGTAAAAATTATAATAGAAGTAATCCAAAATTTTTTTAATTTTTTATTAGACATATTGATTTATATATTTTATTTACCAATTTAAATAAACTTTCGATTCTTAGTGTATAAAAGGAAATTTATTTAGATTTTTGAAGGGTTTCAATATACGCATTTTATTATAGACTATGAATTTATATATAAAATTCTATTATATTTTTAAAATTATATATATTTTTACTTTTCATACCATATTTATAGTTAATATCTATAGATACTCTATAAAATTATTGTTATTAATTGTAAATAATAATATATAATTAAATAGTTTTAGAAATCAATAAACAAAAACTAAGTTATCTTTTCGATTTTAATTGGCAATATAAATGAACTCATTTTCTAAGAAAATTTAAAACAATAATTATAAAGTTTTATAAATAAAAAATAAACAAATAAACAAAAAATACTTAAAAAGTCGAATAATATCTATATACAATAAATGGGAGGCTAATAATCTTCATCTTAAAAAATTTTATTAGGATAGTAATAAAATTAATTAATAACTTAGATTAATCAAATATGCATTTATTTATATATTAAATTAAATTAAACAAATTTAATTTAATTCAGCTGGAATATTCCCTTTAGAGGTCACATAATTAGATTTCTATTAGAATATGTACAACTTGGCTATACAGAAAAGATATATGATATAAAAAACATGGACTGTTGGATGAAAACAGACAAACCAAGTATAGGGCACCCTTTCCCGAATCTCCCTTATATAATAGACGGAGACTATAAATTGTCTGAAACTCTTGCAATTGCAAGTTATATTGCTGAAAAAGGTATATCAAATTGAATTCAAAAATTATTTAAATTATGTTTAAATTAAATTTATAGTTTTTGCTCATTAATTTATATTTTATTTTAGGAGGACAAACCCAACTTTTAGGAGTCAAATTCGACAAACATACTGTTTCTGAAGTAAGTGGAGTAGCTAATGATACCATAGGATTAGTTTCCTAATATTTTTCTAACCCTGATAAAAGAAATGACTTGTTGAAGAGTCTTTCCGCTAATTTTGATGCATTACTTGAATTTATTGGAAATAAAGAATGGGCAGTTGGATATTTAACCATTGCTGACTTTTTCATTTATTCTACCCTCAAATAAGCTCAAGCTGTGCTACCTGATAAATTCTAGGAAAGATATAAAAATAAATTTTCTGCTTATTAAAAAAGATTTGAAGCTATTCCTCAGATCGATAAATATATAAAAAGTGAAAAATATATCAACTATTGAATATATAAAAACTAATAAAATTTCATATATTGCATTTAATGATTTTTATTTATCATGTTTGTTTAGTTACTTTTATTATTAAGTTTTATGCTTTGCAACAGGTTTATTTCTAATGATTATTGCTAAAATTATATTTATTCAAACTATTAATTTAAATTATAATTAATTTTGATTTAAAATTTAGAATTTATCATCTTTTCAATTCTAATTATTTAACTGTCATCTGCTTAATTAATTAATTGATTTAAATTATAGAACTACCATTCAAACTCTGTTCAGATTAATATGCAAAAATTATAAATATCGTGTTGATTTATCTACTAAATACTATATAATAATTTATTTGCAATTATAATTCTAATAAAAATTCATTTTTTTTTAATTTTTTTTTAATATATATTATAAAAAAATAAAATTTTTAGTTATTTTATAAGTTTGGAGTAATTTATATAATTAATTATATTATATAATCATTCATTAGAATCAAGTTTGCACAATGTAGATATTCACATATATTTATGAACCTGATCATAGGAAATCAATACTGAGTTAATACCTTATAATTTCTTCTACATTTAATTAAGCAATGTGTATAATTACATTTATTCAATTCATTTAATTTTTAATAAGAAATAATAATAATTAAAAAAAGAAAAAAAAAAAAAAAGAAATTTAGATAATATAAGATAAAATTAATAAAAATATAAAAATGAATTCTGATTTAAAATTACCCGAATTAGTAGTAACTTTTGCTTCATCTATCTTTGCTGGGACTTGTCTATATATAACTTTAGTTTAACATCCTGCTTTTTTATAGGCTGGAACTCAACATGGCATGGCGGTATTTCCGCATATGCTAAATAGAGCAAGAATATTATCGATTGCTTTAACTATTATAACAGTACTTTTTGGTATAGTAAGTTATATAAAACATTTTAACAATGATTTTTCAATGCTATGGTTATATGGATCTGTTCTTAATTTTGCTGTTATACCATTCACTCATATGTACATGCTAAATATTAATAATAAGATATACCAAGAAGGGAGAGATTAACTAATTGAAGAAAACAAAGTGTTACTTGATAAATGGGGGTAAAGACATGCAGTAAGAACGATTTTGTCTTTGATTTCAGCTTTTTTAATTTTGGTCGCTTTCAGCAAAATATGATAAGTTTTATAATTAAATTAATGAAAAAATAATATTATAATATAAAAAGTTAATATTGTTTTGTATGTCAACATTTTTATACCAAATAATAAGAATTTAAAATAAATAAAAAACTTTTCTATTCAAATTAAGAAAATAAAAATCATTATAAAAATTAAATTACAAAAAAATATATTTAATCATATTTTTTTAAATAAAACACATATATCAAAATCATTATCACTAAGAGGTAGCATTTTAAGATTTTTCCATTTCTTTTTCAATGGCTTTTCTTGTTTATTATAAGGAATCAACATCCTAAGGATCTATTTCAATAGCCTTATCTATATTTTTTAATGCTAATTCAAAATTTTTTTATTAAAATGCAATTAAAGATTTATAATAGTAACAGGCGGCCGGGTTAAATCCATTTTCTAAACAAGTTTCGTAATCTTTCAGTGCTTCATCTAATCTTTGAAGGTTGATAAGCATGAAACCCCTGTTGAATTTAGCTTCGTATAAAACTGGCATTATCTCTATAGCTTTATTATAGCAGTCAATAGAATCTTAAAATCTGTTTTTGTATCCTAATAAGACTCCTTTATTATAGTAAGCAGATACATATTAATTATCGATTTCTAATACTTTATTGTATTATTCAATGGCGGATTCAGTTCTTCCATTGTTTTAATAAGCAACTCCTACAATTTTAATTTTATTTTATAAATTGTTATTATTTTTAATTTTAATTACCTAAATTATATAGAGCATTGCTATGTTTTGGGTTTAATTTTATGACCTTTTGGTAACATTCAACAGCTTTTTCAAAGTTATTTTATCTTTCATACATGGCTCCTAAGTTTATATAGCTTCCGAAAAATTATGGGTCTAGTTAAATGGCTTTTTCGAAATTTAATTTAGCTTCTTCAATCCTGTTTATCACAGCAAGAACGTTTCCTATTTAAAAAAAAAAAGATAATTAATTATTTAACAAAAATAGCTGTACACATTAAAAATTTATTTCACCTTTTTGATAATAAGATCCTGCATGAGTTGTATCTTTTTGGATTGCAATGTCATAATTTATGAGGGCTTATTCGTGATTTCCCATTTGCTCATAAACCATTGCTATATTGATATATGTACCATTAAAATCGGGGATTATCCCTATTACTTCTTCGTAACATTTCAAAGCCTTTTAATATTCGTGTGATTTATAAAATTCTTGAGCCTTATTTAATAACTCGTCAATTGTTTTCATTGCCTCTTTTTATTTTTCGGGGTCATCAATGGGTTTTTGCTACTCAGATTTACTGCCATTTTACTCTTAATAAAATATATTGGATTTGGATTGGAATGAAAACTGGTTTATGAAGGTAAAATATGTAGGTTTATTTAAGAAAGAGTTAAGAGCTATTCTATTCTAGATACTATAAAATTAGGCATTTTTATTCCCTAATTTGCTTAATATTCTTTAGGATTATCTGACGAAATTCATTGGGAGAAATATTTAATTTGTAAATTATATGTTGTTACTGCTACGTTTATTTAATTATTTGTTTTATTAAAAATTTATAAATCATAGGATTCACCAATTAAGATTATTAATAATTTTTAATTATGGTAATAAAGCAAAAGAATTTATAGTATTTAAATGTAAGAATATTTAAATACTAAATAAATATTTATGTGTGTATATATATTACGATATTCATTAAACTTTATTATATCATCCATTTAAAAAGACAAAAAAAAGTATTTATTTTAATTTAAATTCCTAATTTTTATTTTTAAGAGTTCTATTTTAATATATATTTATTTTTAATTTTAATATTAAAATATTTTATAAGTTTTAATGAATTTCTCCTTATTTAAATTATTGATTAGTAATTGTACACATATATTTATAATTATTAATGTTTAATCAATAATTTATGTCATAATAAAATATACTTGGGTATCATTTAGCACATTTATTTAATTATATATACTAATATTTGCAAATTAGCTTTAGTATAATAAATAAAGGCAAACATCAAAATAAAATAAAAGAAACAAAAAAACAAAAAAATTTATAAATATATTTACTAATATTTAAAAATGGAAAATATCTAGGAATACTTAATTATAAATTATGTTTTAAAGTCACTAGGAAACTAAACTAATGTGTAATGTCTTTTTAATGAGATTTTTAAAGCATTGCAGACATTCACCGATTATTTTACTGTATCTGAAATGGCATTAGACTACTCTACGATAAATACCAACAAAGGTAAATATCTTGAATTCTCTTTGACCTGGAATATGCTCAAAACTAGTGAAAAGGAATTCATTCATAAACAAATATTAAATGAAATACAAGAAATTTGCAAAACTAAAATAAAATTCATAAAAGAAGGATGGTTTAAGTCTTGTAATTTCGAAAAGGTAAATGTTGATGAAAGTGAGAAGAAAAAAATAATTAAATATTAAGTTAATAATGAGTTCATATAAAAATTAAATGATGAAAATAAAGAATATACAGAATTTAAATAAGAAAGCGAGTAAAAATTGTACGTATAGGGTAATATTTGTGTATATTTTGTAATAATATATATTATTTTATTATTTTATTTATTTCAACAGTTAATGAAGAATAAAAAGAAGTGAGTAATTAAACATAGATTTAAAACGAAATACAGCATGATCTTATTTGGCATAGTCAGTCTTTATTACTCATTAATTATGTTTATTCAAAACTGAAAAACAAAACTAAAGTCGATCTATTTATAAAATTAATCTTAAAAATTTTTTATGAATACTAAGATGTAGTGTTTATATCTAAAAAATATAAAGACTTTTCTACTATCAATACAAATAAAGGAAAGTTTTTGAAATTTTTTGTTTATTGGAAAAAAACTGACTTTGTGGAAATTCAAAATGAAATAATATAAAAAATACTATAAATTGTTAAATCTGATTTTAGTAACAACACTTTAGATGGGTGGTTTAGATCTGCTCAATTTACCGACACTCAATCCAATATTGATTTAAATAGTAAAAAGAATGACATCAATAAAGATTTTCTACTATTTGAAAGAATTAATAGAAAATAGCTAGAATAAGACAATGCAAGTGAAATTTTATAAAGTGATATAGATTAAAGTGATGAATTTTTTGAAAATATTTTTCTTCAATTGACAAGTGATTTTTAAGATGATGATAGTTAAGATCTTGTCTAAAATGATAATGACAAAGATGAAAAAAATGATGATAACAAAGATGAAAAAAATGATGATAAAAAGCATAATAATAGTGAAGGTTCGTTTGTTTTACATAAATGAAAAATACTAATAGAAATAATACTATATTTACATCTATATTTATGCTTTTATACTATAAATAAATATAAATCTATTTCTACTTCATTTGTATTAAAATTAATATTCTAAATAAATAAAATAATATTTTAAATTAAAGATAATAATCTTTTATCGGTATCTATATTTATGTATTTATAATCCTAATAAATATATGCTTATTTCTATTTCATTTATATTAAAATTAATTCTATAAATAAATAAAATAATATTTAAAATTAAATTCAAAAATGAATTATGTAATAAAAATTATAAATACATATTAACTGAATATTATAAAAGTTAAAATAGATTTACCCCAGCTTTAATAATTTAAATCAAAACAAATTCTTATTAAAACATTAATTAAAATTGTATATATATTTCTTTGATTAAAAGTAGATCACAAAATCTATAATTACAATGTATAAATAGATCAAAAAAAGTGTTAAATAAGACTTAAAATAAAATTTTTATAATAATAATTATTATGATTAATAAAATATAGCTTTAATATTTATATATATACCTAAATCAGATTATTTTATTATTTAGATATAATCATACTTTAATATAATATTATTATCTTTATTTTGTACAGTACTGGTTTTCTATTTCAATAAAACATATTATTTGGATTAAATTATTATTAAGTAGTCAATTATAAGCGTTAGTTAATTGACCCAAATTTGATTAAAAACTAAACTATCACTTATAATGAATTATTTTTTGAGTTTTAATTCATAGGGAGATAGAACCATCCCCATTAAGAAATAATACATATTTAATTTATTATAACCTATAAGAGATACTAATACCAAGTATTAATAAAAAATAATTATATTAAGCCAAAGAAAATAAAAATAAAAACCTAATAATATAAAAATAAGCTAAACAACTCGTATGAGAAAACTGATTTTTATTTTATAATTTTATTTTGCTACTCTTGTTACTTCTTTTAGATACTTCGTTCTAAACTTTTAAGGTGAAATAGATAGTTTTACTCCTAAGAAATTTAATATAGGATTATCGACTTTGGATTCAATTAAAAAAGAAATATAAGACTATAATATAATTGATAAGTAACGACTAAAGTTAAATATAAAGGCAAGTATTATATCATATGAATACGATAAGTCCATGAATTAGCCTGCTTTAATTGTTAGCAATTAGAAAATTAACCCTGATTTTGATTATAATTCTGTAATAATGAGAAAAGGTAAAAATGTTTTAAAAATTCTAAAAGTTAAAGAATATAAAAAATAAAATTATATCTTAATTTTAAAAAATTTAAATAGTAATAATTTTATTGATAATTTAATAATAAATATTTAAATTTAGAGTCATACCTTTTCGCGACGGATTACACTGCTTATGCCTAAAGATTGAAGCAGCATGAGGTGGAAATTCCTTTCTAAGAAAATGATTTCTATATATACTTTAAAGAGTTGATGCACCATAAAAATATGCATGTAAGTATTGCTGTTTTTGTCACTGATGAGATATAAAAGTAGTCATGGAATTCTCCCTGTGAAAAAGTCGACTCCACGCAATATTCTTTTGGAGACAAATGCGAATTGGCTTTCTAAAATCTGGATTCTAATTACGAATATAATTTCTAAGGCCAAGGAGGTGAGTGGGTAAGTTTCGGTATAAGTGTGAAAAAGTACAAATAATACGTTTTCACCTTTGAAGGATTGCAATAGGGATTGATAATGCACCACTCATTTTACCAATCTAGAGAAATTATGGCTCTTTAATCACCCAATTTCATTGAAAATATTGATGTAATTAGGAGTGGATAAGAATAAGAATATAAATTTATTCCAAATCCTAATGAACTAGGCATTTACCTCAATGAGTGCAAAAATATTTACCAAGAATAAATGGAATTAACCAAAAAAGCAGAAAGAGAAGAAATCGATGACGAATATCCGCAAGAATTGATATAATAACTCGTTAAATATGAAGAAAGTTATTAGTATTGCCTGGTAAATAGGAAGATAATATTGTCTCTTTATTTTCCGAAAAGAAATTAATAATATCGTAAATATTGAAAAAAATATTAGAATTTATTTTAATGCAAAATAATATTAATTAACTGCATAATTAATTAATCCTTTTAATTTATTTTTAAGATATAAATCTTGTGATCAGAGACATAGATACACATAGTATTTCATTTTTCGTTTATTTGGTTGCTTGCACATGCACTGTGATATTCTTTCTTGTTTTGATAGCTATTTTATTGGCCTTCATTAATGAGAAAAGACATGAAAGACAAAGTGAAAGACAACAACAACAGTAGTAATTATTACAGCTTTAGTAAATAGCAGGATAAAATCAGTAAAATTCCAACTCTAACAATAATAATAATAACGTTTCTGAATAAGAGCAGCAAAAGCAAATTATATATGTTGTCATGACTTCTAATACCATAGAAAAATATATGCCTGCAAGAACTCATAAAGAACTTATAGAAGTCATGCCGATAGTAGATGAACAAAAAGACTGCCTAATCTGTCTGAATTAGTTTGAAGAAGAAGAAAAATGCAGAATGTCCATTTGCCTCCATGTTTTCCATGTCGATTGCGTCGATGTTTGGTTTAAAAACCACGGTTCTTGTCCTTATTGCCGAATAAAAATAAACAGAAAAATTTTGGAGGACACCGAACAAAGGAAGGAAAATATTAAAAAAAACCCATTTTTAAAAAAAATGATCGAGGCCCAGGTTAACTCCGCCAGCTCTTCTGACGGCGGCTCCTGTTCAAAAAAGAAAATGAAGGAATTTGACTTTATGTACAGTGAAATGACGCTGAAGAATTCGGATGATGAGTGCTGCAGTAACCCAGATCAAGACCAAGAAAAAAAAGCAGTAATCAAGAAAAGTAAGTTCGGGCAAAAATATTTCGCAGAAGACAACCAATTTGATGATGATCACGAAGAGAGAAAAGAATCGGTTAGTATTCAAATTGACAATGATTTGGATTCCAATTTATCAGACGCTAAACGACAACTATAGACCGATTATTTAGCAAATGATGACTGTATTTAAGAAAATAATACGAATTTTAACACCAATAACAATCTCTTTATGGGAAGTTCAAATGGAAGTAATAGCAGCAATAGTTAGAGCATCGGATAAAATTCACCTAATATCTAAAAATATAATAAAGATACCTATTCTTATTCTCAATTTTTCAAATAAAATTAAAATGAATCTCAACTATAGAAATAGCTTTAGCAAAAATATGATGGAGAATAATGTGATAATAATAATAACAGTATTTTAGGGGAGGACTAAAATGATTAAATGTCTATTTTAATTCCGAATGTTGAAAAATTGAAATGAATTAATTTTTAATATTTTTTTTTTTTTATCTTAAAATTAAATTTTAATATAATATATTTTATGCAAATGATTATAATAAACTTATATTATTTATTATTTATTATAAATAAAAATTATAAAAGAAATTTATAAATTATAAGAATTAGTTAATATCAAAATTTTAATAAAAATGCCCTCATTTGAATATAAACAATATTAGTTTTCACTTACGGTATGATTCTGATGATTATTCTTATTCACTATCATCTTTCTCCCTGTTTCCATTATTGGAATTAAGAATTAAATCTTTAAAGATGCTTTGATAACTTTTTCCTAACTAAGAATCTTTCATAGTAACTACAGAATTAGAAGATTTCATTGAGTCTTATTTGATTGTTTTTATTGCCTTTTTTTGCTAATTCTTTTACTAGTTAGCTTATTGGCCGAGCTAGATCATAATTTCGCACTCAGCTTCGATAATTTTTTTAATTTCCTTTTCTCTGTTTTTCTAATATTCTATTTCCTAATTTTCCTTTTAAAAATAGAGGTCGACATTAAGCTAATTTCTCTTCAGTTCCTACAAATTGTGCACTTCATTTTTCAAAATCGTTTCTATTTCATGGCTCCCCTTTTCCTCCTCTTCTCCAGCATCTTTGTTTTTCACTCTGTCACTCTCTGAAACGTCATTATATATATCTTTAATCGGGACGTTTTCCAAGAACTTCCCCTTTTCAAATTTCTGGACCTTGAGTTCACTGTTCTTAAAATTATGAACGTAATCGCTTTTCATAATGTTTTAAAGCAAATTAAAATCCTTAGAAAGGGCATAACTTTGCGACAAAAGGCCATCAATTTTCTACAGATTTTCGTTGTATTTTTTGACACTTTACGAAACACAAGTTTCCTGAAGTTTTTCACTCTGGTACTAAACCGATTGAGAAGAAACTGGTTTCGGAGTCTAAAATAATTTGTGCTCATATAGCTCCTTTCTGCCCTCTATTCGATTTTTGCACGCCTACTGGCTCCGCACCTGGTTTTATACCTTCTGCTATTAGTAGATTTCCTCCACACTGTGGAGACTTAGACTGCCTAATTTTCTCTTAAACGGCTTGTACAAATTTAGAATTTCTTACTCCTCTTTTTCTTTTTGTTCTTTTTTCCATTTTTCTTCTTCTCTGAAACTCCGAATCAGTTTTGAATACAACTGCTGAAATTCCAAAATTTAATTCTTCTGCTTTAAGTTGATTTTCTTGTATTTATCTTAAGACTGCACCTTCGGCTAATTTTGGAGCACTATTTCCTGATTACTCGAAATTCCTGCATTATGTGGCATGTACTTTTGATAAAATATAGAATCTATTTCTTGTTATTTCACTTTTTTTACTCCACTTTCGCCTAAAGCACATGTTAAAATAATGTTAATCATCTAATAAATGTATTATTGTTTGTAATTACCGTTCTTCTTTTATTGCATCTGTAAATGCAGCTTTTAGCAAAAGCAACATTACATACACTGATCGCCCTACTTTTTTTCTTAACACTAAATACAATTAGTGCAATTTTGACAGTTGAAGCAGGCCACGCAATTGGTGCAACTCAGTTTTTTTTTTGGATTTTTCGCACAAATTTTGCACTTTTAACAATATTAACACTGATTGCACTTATTACACAACAATTTACACTCAATACACTACTTGTGAGTGTTCTCTTTAAATAGTGGCTTATAGGAATCAATTGGTTTATACTTATCTTTTAGTTTTTCCACAATTAAAGACTAAATGGTGCTGGGAAAGGCCTGCGGTTTGAATTATTTTCTCTTTATTTAGTCTATTTAAGTAAAAATTGAAGAATCCATAATAATAATTGTTATTTTTTAGTTTATTTACATTAGTTGGCCATTTTTTCAATGTCTTGTGAATTGTATAATGGCGACTATTGCTACAGTTTATTTAGCCGTTTAATAACGCAAGTTGATGTGAGCTGGCATCGCTCTTATTATTTCTCCAATTCGCGATTTTTAATTGCATCTAATAATAATTTTTTTTAAATTTCTCTTCTCATTCGCTCTTTCTTTTATTTTTTCTCATCCTAACTGTCATTTTAATTATCGTCTTCCTCCTCCTCCTCCTCTAATTTTAATTAATTTTTCTTGTTAAAATAAATTGCGGAAGGGTTTTAGCTGGGCCCTCCTCTTTGTTCTAATTTTTATTATTTTGAGTGAATTTACAATTCCCTTTCTTCATCATCTAACTGAAAACTTTAATCTTCTATGAGGGATTTGCTTCTCATATTTTTTAATTACTAATTTAATTTTTCCAATTTTTTATCGACAGAATGAGAAGACAAATTAGTCCCGCCATTTTCTTTCACTATACTATTATAGAAAGCATCAGGGTCGTACATATAAGAAAATCTGTCTCCCTATTGTTTTAACGCATCTTTTTGATATCTGTTGAATTTTCCATACCTTTTTTTTACTTATATATACTCTCCCATGACTTCTTCCGTATTCTATCTTTTCCTACTTTCCTCATTCAAATATTCAAATAAAGGAGACATTGTCCCAGATTTTTATTCATATTGCGACATACTTCTCTACTTGACTGGCCCAGAATCAACATATTATTATTGCTGTTTCTGTTTTTTTAAGAGCAATGACTTTTCATTAGAAGATTGCTTAGATAATGAGGATAAAAGACTGTTATTTTAATACAATTTGCTGGGACTTGCACTATCTTCTCTTAATTTTTTTGTTTCATCGTTTATAGTTTATATTTATTTAAGATATTACTTCAGCTATTTCTAATTTTCCCTTTAAATTGAATTTTGCCTCAAACGAGATATTTCTTATTCATTTTTTATTATAGATTTGTTGAGAAAGGTAGGATTTGCGTAATTGTACAGTGGTTGAGACTACCTTCTACTTTAAAAATGGTTTGTTCCTGAATGGGAATTTTATTATTGCCCCTAATATTCTAATTTTTAATTCGATTGATTTTTATGTTAAGGTATGTTTATATCTATTTGATTTCCTTTTTTTGAAAAGTTGTCCAAATTATGTCTTCTTAAATTCATAAGTTTGAATACAAATTTTTAATGTCAACAATGTGTTTGAAATACAGATATTATTTTAATTAAATAAATTTTATTTGTCTTTTATTTGTTATATGTATGTTTTGACACTATTGCTGTATTTTTTATTTATTTCCAAGCAATTAAAATTAATGGTAAGTAACTAACTCCGAGGCACTTTAATTAAGTAAGTAATAATACGGTTAAGAATAAAAGGATGAAATAAGAGAGATTTATAAAAATAAAATATGAATTATCTTTCTAATGATAGAATTTATCGTTTTGTTTGTTAAACGTCAATATATAATATTTAATTTTTATTATAATTATTATTTTTTTTTAAAAAAGTAATAAAACTTTTATACATTTAAATTTTTTAATAGAAAATCATTTTATTTTTTTATTTTTATTCTATTTTAATGCCCTTTTTTTTATAATACCACTTATTTTATTCTTTACTTGTGAAAATAATTCATAAAATATATAAAATATGTGGCAAAAAATTACTAATCCTAAAAATCCTATACAAATCCATCCTATTTAATTCCATTTATCTATCGAATTTATAATATGTCGTTGATATAAAGAGAAACAAGAAATTATATTCACATTTATCATACAAAATTCAGTAACTACATCTCTCCAGAATCGAATTTTGGAGGTATAGGGTTAATTTATTACTAAATGACAAATCATAGCGAAGTGGAGAGAAATGATGAAAAAATTTTAAATAACTAGACTTTCTTTTTCTTTATAATACACTAAGAATACAGCAATACAAAATCTGTGCATTAATTCTATTATATAGTGGAATTACTTCCAAGTAGACTTAAAATGAAGTCCATCCAAAAATATTCCGAATTTTTTTTATATTTCGTTCTTTTCTACTTCCATATTTCCTTGATTTTTATATCTGTTTATAGTAATAATTCCTATAAAGAAGAAACACAAAAGAGCGAAGAAAAATATCGAGCCTACTATTAGACTTACTAGGCCTATCCAATGAAAAACTATAATGTTTCTAAGCTACGATAAGGTAAATACACATAAACTCAAAAATCCGGAATAAATGTCACCCAAAAATAAATCCCACTCAAACAAATTAGAAATCAGCCTAAACTTTGAACTAATATATCTAGCTAAGAAAACAAAAAAGAAATAAAAAATGGCAACCACCATTATATACGCTAAAAATGAAAAGCTTTGGTAAATAAATAGAGACTCAATTCCGTTTTCATTTTTTAATTCTTAAGAATTGTTATTTTCTTTCGAGTTTTGCTCGCTTTTGATGTTTTTCAAATTCATAATGTCCATATTTATAGCTATAATTTCTTTGAATGTAAAATTTGGGAGTGATATTAAAATATCTCCAAAAAAGTCAAAAAATTTTTGTAAAATTGGAGGGTATTCCTTATCCATATACATAATATAGTTTATATATTGGATGACTTCCACGATATGGAAAAAAAGGGCAGGGTTTGAGACAACCCCCAACAATATTGTGCTAGCTAACGCAGTATTAGTAGCAGTTTTTAATCCACTTTGCATCTATTCATTACCCTAAGGACTCTCTATAACGCTATTCGATATGCAATTGCTTTCGTTTTTTAATGTAAATCCAATATGACATTCGGAACACTGGGTATTTAATTTTCCATAACAATTTTTGCATTCTTTATTGCACTCCTCACATTTCTGATTTAATGAATTTAAGTAGAACCCGTCTGGGCAGCTAATAACTATGTTTCCTGTAACTTTGTTTTGTTGGTTTTAAATACATGTGGAGACTATTTAAGTTTCGTTGAAAAATAAAACGTAATTTTCATTGCATCTAGTACAATTAGTTGGGACTTTATAGCAATTTTTGCAATTACTGCTGCAATCTAAACAAACCATATCTTCTTCTTTTTGAAAGGTTCCAGAAGGACACTGAGTCTAACATATTTATTCTTTTGTCATCACATATTTTTCTTTACATTGCAAGCAGGTGTAGGCACTTTAGCATTTTAAACAGTATATATCTTAGCACATTTTGCACTCATTATTATCAACAAAAAATGACATTTTCTATATTTCTCCATTGACTATAATGTCTGTCTACTAAAGATAGCATGCCTCTTATGACAAACAAAGTCCACTATAAAATAAATAATTCTATTTGCATTTGCTACAGTTATAACTACTTGGTCTTTTAAATTATTAATATTAATAAATATGAGAAATATTTTATAATCTTACCCAAAACATTTTGCGCAACTGATATTACAAGGCATGCAATGATCTAAAGATTAATCTCTATAAGTTTCTGCTGGACATTCATTAATTTTACAACTATTACCATTACACTGGCATAATTCAGACTCTCCGTCATCATAATAGCCGGAAGGACATTTGCAGAGCGGAGGGTTTAATCTATCTCCTCTGCAGACGAAACAAGATTGAATATCATTACTGCAAGTCCCACACTTGTGCGAGCATTCTTTAATATAATTAATTTACCATAATTTAATGAAAAATATATTATTTTACTTTAACATGTGCTGTTATTTTCAGAAATTTAGGAATAACCATAACTACACTATACACATAGTTCTTCGTATATATAATGATTTTAATCAGAACAACATGGGCTGTCTATCATTTTAATTTTGGTTCCACCCTATTTTTTAGATCCTATAAATAAAAATGGTTGACTTTTGACGAATTCAAATGATGGTGGTATTCCTAGCTTTCGCAAAGAATTTAAACCTTCTTCAGTCATTCCTTGGTAAGCATCTTCGTATATTGCAATGACTACAATGTCATTTTCTGATATTTTTTCAATGTCATGTATTAGTTAGGATAATTAGTTATTATTTTAGAAATATGAATAAATATTAGCATTTATCTAATTTTTATTAATTATATCATTTCTAACTATTGCCATTAATATTCCTTGAGAATCAGATGAAAAATTTTAAGTTTCTTTATTTTCTTCAAAAACTATTTCTGTTTTACTTCCTTCTTTATACAAATGAGATAAAAATCCTACACTAGTAGCTCTCATTACCAATTTACAATTAGTATTTGCCCGTATAGCGCACTAATCTTTTTCATCTCTTAATGAACCATCACACAATGTACATTTATCATAGTTAATGCATGCTCTACAATACTTAGGACACTAAATTATATATATATTTATTTGGTCATACAAGGCTAAGTATAATGAATTATTTTACTTACAGGATATATATATATTCCAACTTCTCTAATTCCTATCCAACCCTTATCACTATTATCTGAATGCCAAGTAAATTATAAATTTAAATTTGTATTATTGTGTTATTATTCAACAATTGTAATATTTTTTATCATATCATTTAGATTATTCAAACTATCACCACAAAATACAGTGCTTTCTCCAACTAGTGTTCTATATTATAATTTAATGGAATGATTTATTATCTTAAAATATTCATTTGAAATGTAAATAATAAATATATTTTAAATATATATAATTTTTATTTAAAATGTATTTAGAGTTATTCATGCTACATTATTTGATATTATATACTAAAATTATAATTGACTTTTTTAGTAGAATTATTATATTAAATAAACAATAACTATAATATACAGTTTAATAAATTAAAATTTTTATATATAATATAAATACGCGGTAGTGTGTTATTGAGAATTAATTTATTTATTATCTAGTAAGACTGCAAAATTTCCATTTTTCCCTAATATTTATGATTTTTTATTATTAATCATTTTCATCTTAGATATTAAATAAATTACATTCTCCACCATACCAAACTTAAACGAAGATGTCTATTTAATAGTGAGGAGGAATATTACCATAGTTTTTTTAAAAAATGCAAGGATTCAATTCACTACATTTGTTTTTATGTAAAAACCTATACCCTAATGCTAGAGATCTTTAATTGCAAATACCAGCGGATAAAGATGTATAGTTTACATCCTTATCTTCTATAGATTAGCTTTCCATTTTATTAAATCTCCATTAATCAAATATTACGTTTCCGTGATGAAAATTTAAATCAGTGAATGACTCAGAGAGCATGTTCAATTCTGAAATAATTAAAAAAAATATGATAAAAATTATATTCAATATTTGGATTACTTTTTTGTAAATTTTAATAAACACACTATTTATCTTATTTTTGTGTGTAAAAAGGGCATTCTTGGATACATTTATTATTAAACATCTAAAAAATTTGTATTATATGATAATTATTTTTTAATATTTTTATGATCTATTTTTACTATATAATTTTATTCACATTCCAAACATTTCTTATTCAATTTATCGTACTTTTATATATTACAATTTTAATAATTTGTGTAGTCAATACACACTTTTTCATTAATTGATAAGTATTGCTAACCTTTGTTTTAAATAAAACTTTAATAAATTATGATTTCCTATTAATTTTGTTTACTTTTACTACAACCTTTTTCTTATTCTATGCAATTATCCTAGTCTAAAATCATTCCTAGCTTACAAATACAAAATCCATCATTTAATGTTTAATTCTAACTATCTCTACAGCTAAGACATTAATTCTTATTCACGCCACCTTTTAAGTTTTATTTTAATACTATATTTAAATTATAAATATTTTTATTTCTTACTGCAAGTTTTGCAAGTGTAAAAACAGCTTTCTATACTTACATAAAGATTACTAAGCTATAAAATTGGAATTATTAAATTAAACTATGTGAAAATTAAATATATATTTTATACAGTAAAACACTCGTCATCGCTTGGTTAGTTTATTGTAGAGTCTATAGATACAAAAAAATCAGCAGAATTATGATTTATTTCTATTGCGATTGGATAATACATATCTATAAAGATTTTAATATATAGTAATATGGAAGTAAAAATATAAATATTACAATAGCCCTTCCAACCTGAATCTTAAGAAAATTTACATTAGTCATCTTTTATTTTTATCATATCTTCATGAAAAACATGCTGTTTAAAATATTTCTACTTTTCTAGAGAAAGTTAAATATATTCCTATAAAAAATTTTTTTGATTTCTAATACTCTAAATATAAATAGTTTTACTCTATCCCATGATCTCATAGCTAATATTTCTACACTAAAATATATCTTATGATGAGGAGGGAGATTTTTAAATGTTTTTTCAATATATTTACTATTTACATCAAAAGGACCTTAAAATTAAAAATTTAAATCTTGGTTTAAATGTACTTTAAAACTTATATAATTGGGTTATAAAAACAACTAAGGATCTTGTTAAAATATATAACTATACATATATAAATTACCATAATGTTTTCCATTTTTACAATCTATAATTTTATCCTTCCCTTAGTTCCAATCTTTTATGTCATCTGAAGTAAGAGTGAGAGGAAATTCGTGAGATATTAGAACAATTTCTATAAATTCATAAAACTATATTATTAGAATACTAATTACAATTTGAGTATAAGCAATAATTATTTTTTAATGCATACCTAATATTGTTATTTTTAAATAAGAAAAAACAATAAAAATTTTAAAATAATTATTAAATCTGTTCTTTAAGACACTCTTAATATTTTATTACATAGAATCTTTAAAAATTATTTTTTTATTTTATTTCAATGTAATTTGCTATTTTATTAAAGTAATAATTATAAGCAATATTCTATACAAACAATTACCAAATAAATAAGATATTAGAATATTTAAAACTATTAATTAGTAGCAAAAAAATAAGTAAATAAAATATAAAGCTTTATTATTTTAATAATGTTGTATATATAATAAATATATCTCTATAATGCAAAATTTAATAAAAAATTAGATTTATTCTGATTAAATTAATAATTTTAAAAAATAATATATGCTTGATTCTTTCAACTTAGCTGATATTATACTAGATAATTATTGAGGGGTGTAAATATTTAAAAATTAATTTACTTACATATTATTTGGAAATCTTATATGTCATTAAGGTGTTATTTTGTATATTTATATTAATTAAATATATTTTTAAAAGCAAAGTTATTGTAATATATACAGTATCTTAATTTTTATGAAATTATAATATATAATAATTTTTAATTATAATTATAATATTAATTAAATTTAGGATTCTTATCTGTTAATATTATAAAATAAATGTTTATAATTAATAAATGGAAACAATTCTTTAATTTATCTAGTTTTTTTATCTTTATTTCATATTCTATTATAGATTTTATAAAATTTATACCTTGTCAATAAAATTCTTATACTGTGTAATACATATTATACTTATAAATATATATTTAATTTTATGTATTTATATAAATAATTCATAATATAATAACTTTAATTTAGTTTTAATAATTACTCAAAACCAATTTATTTTATAGTTTAATAATAAAAAATACTAATTTTAAAAATTATTATTTAAATTTCTTTCTTTTTAATTTAAGACACTTGGTTTAAATAACCTGTCTAATAATTTACTTTTGAATATGAAAATAATACATGGTTTTTTCTTATATAATAAAAATAAAATAAAACATCGAAAATATTAATGAATAAGAACTTAAAGCATGAATATAAATTATTTATTAAAAAAATCAAGTATATAATTTATTGTGCCTATTGCATGGCCATAATAAATTTACTATAAATTAAATATCATATAATAAACATATTTACTAACCTATTTCCCTTGAAAACTATTCTGATGACCAGGAAAATAAATGTATTTTATTAAATATATATATATATTTAATTTATGGATGATTTTTTGAGCAAATTTAGTTTTTTTGTTTTTATTAAATTTCCTTAGTAATATAACTATATCCTTAGCTAATATTTTTATAAACATACTCATTTCTAATTTAAGTTTCTTTTTATATGTATATTATATTATCAAAACAAAAATAATATTAATTTATATTTAGATTATAATAATTTTTTGTAGTAAATTGAAAAATTCTATAATGATACCGAGTAAGATGAAATAATCAAAAGTTGGTTATTATATAATAATATTTTTTATTAATGTATCTTTTATGATTTTAGCATTTAAGGTGAATTTTCAATTTCTATGTTTTATTTTGTTATTTTAAAAATATTTGTGACAATAGTATTTTAGTATTTAATTAAGTTTTACTTTATTATTTATATAATTTATGGTTAATTTTCAGATTTAGAATTTAATCTCATTAATTATGCTATATTAACTTTTTTCTATAACTATTAAAACATTATTTAATTTTCCCTTTCCCAAGCAATCAAATATTTCAAGAAGTGAAAAATTATTTATTTACTACTCCAAATCTATTTCAAATAAATATGTAAATTAAGAATTTTTTAAATAGATACATATTTATTTATATGATTTTATTTATAAAAAATTTAATATACTTATATTGAATTAATCATCATTCAATAGTTTTTTATATATTTAACCTCATAAATTAATAATTTTGCAGTTTTGATTTAATTTAATTCCATTAATTATTTACGCTGGAAAATAAATTAAGACGACTAATTTACTCAAAGGGGGATGGAATTCAAATTACAGCATTAAACCTTTCCTAAAGCAATAAAAAACCTCTTTGTTTTATAATAAAATTTAACTTTTAAAATTTTATTATGTTTATTGAAAAACTAAAATTATAATTTTACAGTTAAAATTTACCTGATAGGTAGCTTTTACAAATGAATAACTGATACAAAAAATATTAAATAGGTTCTTGAATGAAAACAATTAACTTTATGGGTCGTAAATAATTTTTTGTTTTTGGTAATTAAAGTTAAAGAGTTGAAAAAAAATTAGAATGCTATTTAAAAGATAATTACTGAATTAATTGAAAATATGAAGCATATAATGAAAACATAAAAACAAATTTTCCAATATATAGATAATTATAATTTGTATTTTGATCTCAAAATTTATATGATTTTAATTGTATAATTAGAATTACCTTCATTATAAATACTTATAGAATAAGTTGAATTGCTTAAATAATAAAATAAAAAAATAAAATAAAAAATTAAACTAAACTAAAATAAAATAAACAAACATAAATTAAAAAAAATTTAATAATAAAATGGGTTGTGCTTCATCTAATTCCACCTCTTCTGAAGTCCTCTTAGGATAGTAACATAATTTAAAATTTTTGATAATTAAGCTAAAATTTATTTATTAATATTTTCTATTTTTTAAAAAAGTTGGAACGCTCAATTTAGAGGAAATGTAATGAGATTCTTACTTGAATACACTGGTCTCAAATATGCTGAAAAAAGATATCAATTTTCCAACATGGATGAATGGTTTAAAAGTGATAAACCTAGTCTCGGACTTCCCTTCCCTAACTTACCTTACATTATCGATGGAAATGTAAAAGTAACTGAAGCTTTAGCCGTTGCTTCTTATATCGCTGAAAGAGGTAGAATAAACAAGAATTATAAATCTTATTTATTTATTTATTTTTTTATAAATATTTTGTATATTATTAATTGTGCTTTACTTTTTCTTTTTAAAAAAGGAGGAAAACCTGAATTACATGGTAGAAACATCGATAGAGTTTTCGTTGAATAAATTAGTTCAGTTGCCAATGAAACCTTGAAATAAGTCTACAATTATATGACTATTCCTGATAAGAGAGATGAATTTTATGAAGCCATCACTACCAAAATAGATCAAATTTTAGAATTCTTGGGAAACAAATAATGGATGGTTGGATACTTAACTGTTGCTGATTTCTTTGTATACTGTCTCTCTAAACAAGCTTAAGCCGTTTTAGGCGACAAATTTTATAGTAAATATGGAAACAAATTTGATTCTTACTAAAAAAGATTTGAATCACTTCCTCAAATTGCTCAGTACATGAAATCTGATTAATATATTTCTTATTGATTTTCTTTTCTTTGTCTAATTTTTTACATTATTAAATATTCATATAAGTAGTTTCTATATAATATATTTATATATATTAGTTTATGTTGCATTTTTGTCATTTTGATTTTCTAACTAATTTAATATTATTTTATTTTTTGTTAATGATAATTTTACATACGTTTGTTTTTCTCCCACTCCCCTATTTATCATATTTAGTCATTATTATTAGTCACACTCCTTACACTCAAAATAGGATAATAATGTATTTAAATATATGTATATGAATAGTTAATTTAAGATAAATAATATAACTATATAGCATTTGAAATATATTCATGTCTATAACAAGCATCGTATATAGTATATAAATTTTATTTGCAACATATAAGATTTGTATTATAATAGAAGAATGCATTTTACTGTACTATGCATTTCTATAGCGTAATTAGTTAAAAACAATATTAAAAATAAAAATACTGATTTTTATCTTTAATTATTAATTTTTTTCTCTTGTTAATTTAAGATAAACTAATTATTTTACTTTATATATAAAGTTAATACATTATGCGTCGTTTATAAACAAAATAAAATTATATCAAAAAAACAAATATATTTTAGAAAATACCTAAAGTTAAAATACATAATAATTAATTTCTATATAAATTATTTATTACAAAATCTATATAATATGTTGTACCCATTGTTTAACCAAAATAAATTTGTTACTAATTAAATATAATAACATAAAAATTATTATTAAATTATACTTTATACAAGGTTAATAATAGCTTTATGGATAAATTATTTTTGGTTTCTTATGTATTAAACTTTATCCTATACTAATGCCTTTAATTATTACTATTAATGGTAGTTGACTTCCTATACTACATTGTAATTATAGGAGAATAATAATATTAATTTATATTTAAATGAATATTTATATGGTATAACTTAGTATTCTGAATAAAAAATTATATTTATAAAATTATATTTCATATTTGCTTGTATTTTATTATACTATTTTAATAATATTTTATATTAAAATATTATTATTAATATATTTCTTTGAATTAATTCTTATTATTGTTTCTTATTGTTAATTTTATAGATTTAGAATTTTATTCTTTTATATATGAAAATATTATTTCAATATTTCTCAAACAAAAAAATGTTAAGATATTTTGAATTATTTGTTATGCATATATTTTTATATAAATGGATATTTACAAATATAGATTTTTTTTTAAACCAGTTATATAGTTATAATAATATAAATGAAAATAAATTATTTTAGTCATAAGTAATTATAATTTCATAGATTTTTATATTTAATAAACAATAACCTATCAATTATGTACTTTTGATTTAATTTTTTCTATTTATTTATATCTTGGAAAATAAATAAAGATGAAATTAGAAAATATTATGTAGCATATAATGTTATAATAAAAATAAAACTTAACAATATATAGATAATTCTATTTTGTATTTTGATATTAAAACGATTTTGATTTAAATTGTAAAATTAGAATTACCCATATTTTAAATATTACTATAGAAATTGCAAAAATAAAATTATAAAAAATTAAAAAAATAACTTAAAATGGCTTTTCTTTTCCTATTAAAAAAGGTTGAAAACACGAGTTACATGGAAGAAAATTGGATAAAGTTTTCATAAATTGTTATTCTCATCACCAAATTAGATCATATTTTAGAAGTCCTGGGAAAATAAAAATGGATAGTTGGATACTATACTATTGTTGATTTCTTTGTTTACTATCTTTCTAAAAAAGATAAAGCCGTTTTAGGTGACAGATTTTATAGTAAATATGGAAACAAAGTTGATTTTTATTAAAAAATATTTGAATCAATCCCTCAAATAGCCCAATATATGAAATCTGACATGTATGTTTTTTTTTTTTAATTTACCTTATTTTTTTTCTGTTTTTCGTTATGTTTTTTAATAAATAAATAATACATTGATTATTTATGATAATCAGTTTTAGTTTTTATTTTGTCTATTTGATTATTTTACCTATTCATATTGTTTATTTTACTTTTTCATATTACTTCTTTATTTATATTATTTATACACTATATGAATAAAAAAGGAAAACAATGGATTAACATAGATATTTATATCTCATGATATAAAAATTTTATTGTAAACTATGTAGAAGAGTATATTTAATTAAATATTCAGATATTTTACGATTTATTGCATTATAATTTGAATTTATTTATACAGAATATCAAATTTTTGGTTGAAAACTTAGAAATTTTGTATAAGAATAATGAATATCGGCAACTTACCGAAGTAGTTAACGGGGTTGACTCGAAATCAACTGGTGCAAACCGCGTAGGTGCAAATCCTACAGTTGTCGCTCTTTTTTTTTTTTTTTTGAATTATTAATGGGAATAATTAATAATAAATAAACGATTTTAAATATAAAATAATACAAATCCAAATTAAAATTGCGTTTAAATGGAAAATATTTTGTTTTAAATTATTTTTTATTTATTGGATTTTTATTCAATATATTTGTAGTATAATATATTATAATTATTTCTATATTTTATATATGTTTTATTATACATAAAAGAAAAAAATCCAGTGAAATTTGATTATCATTTGAAAACCAAAGGAATGAAATATTAAACAAATTCATTAATAATTTTTTTATATTTATGATAGGACTTTCATTTATATAAAAAATAAATATTAGATTATTTATTTATACCTAAAAATTAAAAAAATAAATTTAATGAAACCCTGAACTCCATAAAATATAGATATATATTATTATTTAATAGCATATTATATATATTTTGCAATAAAAAGAAACTAAGTATATTTTTTTGTAATTTTAACCTATAATTTAAATATATATAATATATTTGAGTTTTTTTATATCACTTAGTTATTCAAAGGATAATTATTATATTTTATATTAAAAATATAAAAATACGTAGAAATAAAAGTTCATCTCTTGTATAGAGCTATTGAAATATACATTTATATAAATTGTTATATATTATATAATTTTCTTGTTAGATAAAAATAAAGTAGTTAATTACACTTTTAGTATAATTAAATAAAGCATCTAACCAATAAAAAACACCTCTAAATTATCATATATCACATTTTTATTACATGTCTTAATTTATTTAAAGAAAAAAAAAAAAAAAATTAAATACATTGTATCAACTGGATGAGTAATACAGAAAAAATGGAAGAAGAGTAAGAAGATAAAGATACAGTAAAAATATAAAGTCATGAAATTCAAAACAATAATTCTTCTGATCAAAGTAAAACTGGGTTGAGTAGTAATGTAAAAATAAAAACAGGTAATAAATAGATTTTAATAAATTTTATAAAGCAACACAAATCTAATTTATATTAGCATATAATATATATGATTTTAAATCTAATACTCATAGTTTTTACATTAAATGACATAAATAGTATGATGTATTTTAAAGAAAAAATTTATTTTAATATTTATCCTTTACGTTAAAGTTAATAAAACAAACGAAATAAACAAATTTTTCTTTGTTTATGAGTAAGAAAAATAACATTTTTCAAATTTAATATTAGAATAATCAAAATAGTCAAATTATCTATTGCGATAATAACTTAATAAATAATTATCAAACCTAGACAATTTTCAGCCGGTTGACCAATATTCTAATTCCATTCTCCATTCGAATACAGAAAGCTAAAAAGATTAAGACCTATCGGAAGAGTCAAAAGAATCTTAATAAGGACTAATAGCAAATATAAAATTGGATATTCCAGATAGCAATTCTTCTCCGAATAGGCGTCAAATATAAAAAGTAGAACTGCCAAAAGAAAGTCTATTGACAGAATAATTTAAGAAAAGCGAGTCTCAAAAATCTGAAGAAGAAGAAGAAGAAGGAGTGTCTTCCGAAGAAAAAAATGATGAGTTTTCTTTGTTGCAAGAAGATGAACAATTTAAGCAGTATCAGAATTTGCTGGAAAAAAAACATAAATTTCTTACCGGAGATAAAATATTAGACGAGGCTGTGATGCTTCTGATATTCAAAAGAAGAGAATATCGTTCTGAAGAAGATTTTAAAAAGCTGATTCGAGCTACAGAAGATATGGATTTTTTCAAAAAGCTCAATCAAAAAAAAATCAATGTAGAAAATGAGCTGCACATGCAGCTAGCGAAGGCAATGGACCACTAGTTTTTGTAAAAAGTAATCAATCAATAGAAAATATGAGAAATTATTAGTAGTTTTAATAAATGTTACATATTTTATTATTTAAAGGGCAAAGTAGTTTTTTATTAAAAAACCCCTCCGGATCGATTTTTCATTCTTTTGAAGGGATCTGTTACAATTCTCATTCAAAAAACAGATGAAGAAATCAAAGAAGAAATCGCTAAGAGACTTTAACAAGAATAATTGCAATAACAGCAGAAGCAATAATAAAATATGTCTGCAGGGAAAGATAAAGGAAACGAGTAAAATACTAAATTTTAGGTTGGGTACAGAAAAAATGTAAATTCAGTGTAGAAAATTTTCAATATTTTGTGTTTTCAAAGAGCGGTAAGGCGTCTGTTAGTTTTGAACAGATTTTTTTCAATCCTGAATGGACTAATTTACATGTCTTCGGAAGATTTGGATGGAGAATCGGATTCTAATGATGATATATCCTCCCCTTCCCTGCACCATCAACAAAAACTGTAGCAATAGTAATCATCCGAATCATCTTCTCCTTCACGTTTTTTCAACTCTAACTAGTCTTCGACTCATAAAAAATCTTTGAAAGAAGTAAGATATATTAAATATTATTAACAACAAAATAAGTAATATAAAAATCTTTAATTTAAGATCGAAAATAAGAGCAGATAATCATTCAATGACAGCGAAGGCAAAAGAGACTATTTTTTGTAAGGTAGGGCCAACAACGGAGTTCTCTCAAATTAGGTCAGAAGGCCTTCGCACCATAAATCTCTTTCGAAAAAACCGTGCCTAAATTCCGAATCTTCCCAGTAGTCTCTTTCCATTTAAAAGCCCCGAAAAAGTTTGTCAATATATAGTTTAAGCTATGCAATTAAGAAGAGTTAAAGAAACAGCATTTTTTCATGTCAAGACGAAAAAAACAGAAGAAAGTCCAGTTTTCTAGTCAAAAAGGCAGTCGTAAAAAATTATTAATTTACAATAAAAACTTTAGATCAATTAATTAACTCTTTTTTCTCGGCTAGGAAGGGGAAACATTAGTGAGAAGCTCGTTTTATAATGAAAATTAAAGGAAATTTAAAAATAGTGTAGACTATAATGTCTAGGGGTAAAGGTACTCGATTCGTCTTTCTGTTGATAGAAATAGTCTTAGTATTCCAAAAGCGAGCCCTTTTTCTCCAATGGAAAAGGCAAATAATCGAAAGGACATGGCTTCTGCTGCATTTTTGCACAGTCCTAGCAGTCTTTAACAAAAAGCGCGAAAAAGTTTCACATAGGACTAGTTTTTCTCAAATTTGGCGTCGTTTTAAATGAATAAAGACAAAAAAAGCGACTCTCTCATGGATAAAGAAGCAAAATTAGGGTAAATTACAAAAATAGGAGACCCAGCAAATAATTTTTAGAACTAAAAAAGTAAAAATCAATAAATTATAATTTTTTTTTAACTTTTTAATGTTTTTCTTTATTTAACCATAAAAAAAAAGGACAGTTTTTAGATACAAATGGTTTACAAATTTTTAATAATTAAAATGAAAATTTACTTTCTCCGATTCCTTTAAATGGGAAGAATAAAAGCTAAAATGGAAATTCGCAAGTAGATTTAAATTCTCAACATTCTCCGACCAACATAATGACGAACAGTAAAAGGAGCAATATAGCCACGGAAGAAATGCAGGAACTCCAAAAACAACTTTTACGATAAATTTCCGAAAAACAGGAAAATGAATTGCACTAGAGAAAATAAATGCAGCAAATTAATGATGTAAATAAATAATAAAAGTGATTTTCGTATAAGTATTTATTGCCCATTATTAAATCAAACACTCTTTTAATTAAGAGACGATCCCTAAATTGCATCAACTTCACAGTCAATGGACGAATAAAGCTGAAAGAGTAAACTGAGTAAATGAAGAAACAGTTGCAGGGATTCGATGCAAGTTGTTTGGAGAATACCGGGCATTTTTTTAAAGTAATGTCTAAAATTAAAAGCACACTTGTTATTATTAAAAAAAATGCACAATTTAAAACAGGGAGATATTTGTAAATACCATCACATTTCCACGCTGTCGAAGGGATGCGTTTTCGGAGAACTTGGAATTATTAACAGAAAGCCGCGAAGTGCGACCGTTATATGTCTCCAAGACACGCACTTCGCGATTTTGGACGCGAAGGATTATGAAAGGATTTTGATGAAGATAGAAAAGGCGAAATTCATGAAGAAGGTCCGTTTCATAGGCGAGGCGATTTCCAAGTCAATTTCTTTGGAAAAAATTTCGCGATTTGTTTACATATTCGAAAAAGTACACTACCGACACGGAGAAAGGATTTACGACGAAGAAGACAAGCCTCAAAGGGTGTTTTTAATCAAAAAGGGCACAATAGAACTCAACAAAAAGGTGACGATTGAGCAAAAGCAGATAATTGATGTGCGGGTCGCGCACCTCGGGTCGGGCGCCTTTTTCGGAGAAGATGATGTGCTGCTGGAACGGCCGCGAAAATTTAGCGCTGTTGCTTTCGACGATTGCACGGTTTATGTAGCGAAAAAGCCGCAGTTTCTGAGGTACATGCGAGATCTCCCTGAGTTTTAATAGGAAATTAGCAGTCAGGTGACGCTGAAAGAAAAGCAGAGAAGCTATATAATGGAAAACACGGTGTATATGCGGATTTAGAGTCAGGATCTGAAGAAGTTGAGAGCGTAATTGGACTCCAAAGACCCGCTGCCCATCAAGCAAGCCATTTTGGAAAGTCAAATGGCCGCCAAGGAGCAGAAGAATGCGAAAGAGTTCACGAAGTTCGACTTTTTGCCGATGAATCAAGACCTGAAGGATCGGGTGACGAAGAAGGAAAAGTTTTAGCAACAAATCGCGCTCATCAGGATGTACAACAAGGATTTTCAGAGGCAGAGTGCCGGCAACCAGGTGCAAAACAATAATACTACTACTACTAGTAGTATCGCGGCAGACTCTAAAAAGGAATTGAAAGCGTATCTGCAAACTCAGTTCCTTAATCTAGAAGATATGAAGAGCCAAAACGGGTCCACTAAAATGAAGAAAATCCAAAAGTACTCATAAGCCAACAAGAATACGAAATCGCTGCATTTCGCTTCAGAAGAAAATCAAAAAAACAAAGAAGAAGAAGAAGAAAATGATATGCAATTGATGATGGGACAATAAAATTTCTCAGACACGAAAAAAAAATAAAATGCTAATCTCAAAAAAGAATCGTAAACTCCCAAAGCCTCGCAATCTCAACCCTTTTAATAGACTTTCAGTAGTGCCGTTCATTCAGGAGGATCCCAGACCGGCTTTTAATCCGTGAATGGAATAGGAAGCCCAGTAAATCACCACTAAAGCAATGCAGAATATCATAAAAGAGAATCGCTATCTTAATTGAGTCCAGAACATGGCCCGAATCAGGAATTTAAAGCAAAGTCTTCGTTTAGCAATGGCACTAGTAAATTGCTAAAGCCGATTTCTTAACAGAAGTACACTGCTGAGGGCAGCAGTTTTGCGAAAAAAATAAAAAAAATAGAAAATGGCGAACTGCAGTAAAGTTCTATCGTAAGTTCAAGAATGCATGGACTCAATGATCTTGCTTATAATGGAGAAAATTTAGAAGTGGGGCAGGCTTGTCTTTTTTTAAAAAAAACTGGGAAGAGTGAGAATTTTTTGTAAAGAAAACTAAATGTGGTCGACAAAAAGAATATTGACTATTTGATCGAAAGTGCCAATCAAAGGCAATAGAATAATAATTCAAGTGAATTGATCACATAGCAATAACTTCACTAGCAGGCACAATAACAACAACACAATAATAGTAATTAACAACAACAACAACAACAACAATAAATTTCAATTGCGTAACTGTGGGAAATGACAAGAGACGTTTGCATTGGCAAAAACCAAGTGATTTTGAAGCGTGAAAGGATTAAAAAGCAAAAAATATAAGATGAATTAGGACACAAATTCAGACTCTTGGAGTAGTAGTCCAAAAACGGCAACAGCAATCTTGGCAAAAAGTCCAGTTCCATTCACACTTTGAACAAGGCAAATGCAAACAGTCCTGGTCTCGAACATTATCACGGCAATAGCAACAATGGGATCTACAGTATGTAGCATTTGAACAGGAATACAGCCCTCACGATTACTTCACATCGCCAAGGCAACGTAAATCTCCCAAAATTCGAGGAAAGAACATATGATGGATAGTTTTTGGCCCTTGTTAACAAAGTAAACAAGTTGGAAGCCGACAGCCAGTCTACAAACTTCCCCTAGACGGTTTTGGGAATCTAGGAATCTCTGAGTCTAACTTCGTTAGATGCCGATAAGTTAATAAGTTAGAATCTTCAATCAAGTAAACATTTAAAAAGTTTTTTGCTTTATTTTTTGCTTATTTTTGAATTTTTAAAGGTTTAAGCAGTTCGAAGGATATGAAAATTAAACATAATTTCATTTTGCCAAAAAAAAAAAAAAAAGCCACTCTTACTCAGCAAAATTGGAATATCGCAACGGCAGGAGGCCTGGAGAATAATAATATTAATTCCTAATATAAATTGATTTCAGACATAAATAATAATAATAACAGCACAGAAAATTTAAAGTCGAGTTCTTCCTAATTACACTTTTTCAAATCGCAAAATACTCCCACCGTTCAGAAGGAACACGAAAAACTGTACTGCTAAAAATCGGAAAAGCCGATTACTGAATTCAAGACTGCATAAATGGCGACCACGGCAACTGCAAAGTTTAATAAATAAAACCAATAACCGTAGTAACCATAGCCGTAGCCGTAACCGTAACCGTAGCCGCTCTCTCACTTTGACTTTTAGAAATAACAGTTCATTAAGAATAGAGAAAAATCTGATAAATAACTTTCAGACAGAATCAAAAAGAGTCAGACCAAATAAAACAAGGAGTTTTTCGAGTTTTTGGCGGAAAATTAGTTTTTCAACTAAATAGACAAAAATGAACCGACTTCATCCTCCCTAAAAAATCAATATATAAATTCCTTTTCGATGACTCCTCAAGCACATACTTAATCGTAAAAAAGTTTTTTTATTTTTATAAATTATTAATTAATTAATTAGTTAATTAATTTATTTATTTATTTATTTATTAAAAACGTATCATTTTTATTGTAGGAAATTATTCTCAAATAGATAGCAAGTCAATTCTACTCACAATCATCAAAGTAATTCAGAAAAAAGTGGAAGACACTTCTTCTTCCCTTCTAAAGGAAAAGACTCTTAAAACCAGTCTTACTTGCTGTCAAAGCAGCAGGAACATTTGAAAGAAGAAAACCTGACAGCAAACCAAATTGCACTGGGAAATAGAAAGAGTTCTGCTAACAGTTTTTAGTCAACCATGAACAATATTAATTCTCTGAAGTCTTCAGAAGTAAACACAGAATATGACAACATCCCCCCTCTCATTTACTAATAAAAACAAAATTAGCAAGAGTAACAGTAGCTATAAAAAGCGAATATCGTTGGATTTAAAAATGGAAATACCCAATTATAATCTCCGAATCAGACCACTAGCTAGTTGCAAATTGATGCTAAATACAACAAAAATCAGAAAAATCAAAAAATCTCTCTCTAAGAAGTGAAGCAAACCTTTTTTGAATTCCAATAATCTCCCCGAAATAAACATATTAACCTGTTTCGCCATGGAAGCATTCCGTCAATTGACTCCAATAATAGTAATAATAATAATCCAAATTCGAATTTGCACTCTGCAAAACTAAATCATTGTAATATAAAAAGAGAACTTAATTCTCTCGTTTCTCCACGAAATAGTTAGCAAGCTAGTTTACTCATTAATCAAACTTAACAATTTAAACAACAAAATCAGCAGCAATATTAATAGTAGTCAAGTCAACCTTAAAAGTTATCTAATGGGGCTAGCAATATAAACAGCCAATCGTAACTATCACTGTCGTTGAGAACCATTCCTCTCACTGCAGCAAAGACAGGAATTCATTTGAATTATAGAAATTCATCATCCTAAGCTCAAAAACCTTTTTTCAATGATAGTTGATTATGTTTTTTATATATATGTATATATATATAAATGAATATATAATAAAAAAAGGATTATTTTATAATATTAAAAATATATATTTAATTAACTAATTAATAATTTACAATTTTATTAAGCAACTAATATAATAAAAATACATTATTTATACTATTTTTAATGAGTTAAGATTCATCATAATTACATACTTTACTATATTTCAGAAATAATTAATTAAAAGATGAGCCCCAAATTGCTTCTATCATGTGGCTGTTAATTTAAACACAAATTACAAAAAGTTATTAATTTCTGCAAATAAATTTAATAAAATAACAAAATTTGTAAACTAATCAATCTATAATTCGCTTGAAATATATCAAAACTAAAAATGCAACACACGAGTATCCAATCTTAAAATTTAACCAATTCTTTTAAGATGTTTAAGGTGAAAACTACTTCAAAAACAGCAGCGGATGATAAATAAGACATAATGGACAAAATGAATGATTACCTAGTGAATAATGACGGGTAAAAATAAAAATATGTAGCATATTGCCCTCATTTCATTCTTTTTACCTTTTATAATTTAGAAAATTAATAAACATAAAAATTCTTAAGAATAATGAAATTTGCGTCTACTTTATTACTGAATTCAATAAAGAAGAATAAAATTGGCAAGATTTCATTTAAGAAAATATTTTACCTGATTATCAATTAGTGCCATCAACAATATAAATCGGGCCAAACCCGGACTTATATGAATGAATTTTTAACAAATTATTTATATAGTAATATTTATCTCATATTAATTTTATAAATAAATATAAATTTAATTTATAATTATTATCTATGCAAAAACTAAAATTTTAAATCTTAACAATTTTTTATAGTAAAAATGGTATTTACTTAATACTATAAAACTAAATAATATATCGAATTTAATATAAGTAAGTAGTTATAATCGCCACAAATTTTAAATTAATTAATTTTTTATTTTTAAACATTAAAATATTTATATTAAAGTTATGAACAATTTTTATGATTGCAACTATCATCTGTCTTTCATCACTGTAAAACCTATTCTAAATCCTACCCATCAATTGATTTATTAGAATTCTAATCTCTTTCATATCTTAGCTATTCAATTTTAGCTTAGCATTGCATGGCCTGTTCCTAAATATGTCTTTTAATTTCTTCAGGATTCTCAAGAACTTGGTTTATATTAGAGAGAGAAACAACTAATAAAATGATATAATTTGAATAGTACTTTTCGATTGAGTTATTATTTACGTTTTTTGTCTTCATAAAAATCGACTTAGAATGCTGGATTAGAAAATGCATATCTTAACTCCGTTTCCGTGAGAGAGCTATCAAAAATGAGCATGAATTTGGCAAATCCTGTAAAATCGAATAAATCTATGTAGGAGTCATCCAGTCTGTACTAAACTTCTGAAATATCGATGTTGTAGTTTTTAATAAATTTCCCCGCATTCATAAACACATTTACTATTTTGTCATTCATTAAGTCAATTTTATCCTTCTTTTTATCGTTTACGCTCATTGTGTCGAAAAATTCTTTGAAAGTTATATGTCCATCACTAAATATTTTAATTCAAAATCAATGTTAACTAAGTAAATAAACAAATATATTGATACTATTTTACCCATTCAAATCGAAAAATTTAAATAAAAGCTCAATATCAGTTGTAGAAAGATCAGGAAAGAAATCCCTTACTAATTTTTAAAATTCTGATTTATCTACGGATCCTCCCTTTTTTATTAAATAAAATTATTATTTTACAAACTATTTATTAAATGCGCGCTCATTCATGGTTTAATAAATTATAATTAACCTACTTAGTCTGCATCGTATTTTGCGAAAAATTCCCACAAATTAATTCTTCTGGCCTTGATTACTTCAGTTAACTCATAAATCAATCTGCCTGCCTGATCATTAATGTCTCTAAAGTCATAATTTATTACCATCTAAATCATAAAAGCCATTGTTTTATAAGTATAAAAAGAAATATTTTAGTTTGATTTTTTTTACTTATTAGAATTCATGCAAATCAATTTTCTAGTTCCCAGACAAATCGACAGGTATGAAAATGTGATCGACCTCCGTAATCGTAATTGTATCGTCAATTTTCTTTAATAACTCGAAAAACTCTTGCTTATCGTATTGCTTGCCATCTTGAAACCATATTTGCAACTATTTGTCTATATTTTGACACCTTTTATTGGAAGGCAAATAACACAAAATAAAGTTTTCAAACTTTTTTAATAAATTTACATGTTGGATGCAGATTTCTAGATTCTTAAAATGACTTTTTTCGCCGTTTCGTCGAATTCATACTTCGGTTTCTCTATCTGACTCGTGTCTTCCTCTTCTTCCTTTAGCAAAGGATGGTCAAATATTTCTTCCCAACTGATTCTTTCCTCTTCTGTTTTTTGCAAACATTTTTTCACGAAATCTTTCGTGTTTTCATGGATCAACTTATCCACGGGAAATTTCAAAGACATTTTCCACACATTGTTCATATAGGAATAGAAATCTCGAGCTGGAAACGGTAAGTACCCAAACAACAATTCATAAAACATCATTCCTATCGACCAAATATCAGATTTGCTACTATAAGACATTTATCTGAGAATCTATGGAGCCATATATAGCTACAAATGTAAATTAATAAATTTATCCAAAGTGAGTGCAAAGAACTGTTAAATGTTTATATTTATACTGGTGTTCCTATGAACTCTTTTATTTTCTTATTACTATCTTTCACATCTATTTATGTGGCAAACCCAAAATCTGCCACTTTGAAAATATCGCCTTTTTTTAGAGCATTTTCTGGCTTGACATCTCTATGAATAAATCCCTATTAATACGAATAAATAAAATATGTAAATAAACTATCCTTAAAAATTATTTCTTATTAATAAAGAATAATATCAATGTTAATATCTTCCTATTATGATAATTAAATGTTTAACTTTTTCTGTTATTTCTTTAAATCCTTTCATTAACTATCTAAGTATTGTGATGGCCTCTTATTCAGTTAATTTTTTATTTTTAGAATTAAGATATTCTCTTAAATCTCCATCCTAACACATTTCCATAATTATAACCCCCCTTTCTTGTGAAACCTATATAGGTATGAGGATATTGATTAATATTATGCTTTTATTTTTTTAATTTTTAACTGGTTTTACTTACCTCTTAAAAATATAATTTAACTATGTAGTCACTCGAAAATTGTAAAAGTACATCAATTTCCGATTGAAAATTTTCTCTACCCTTTTATGTTTGCAAAAGCTTTTGATCCAATTCCTTCACCGCCACGACATCTTTTGTTATTTTACTAATGCCTTTGTATACCTTTCCATAGGCTCCTTTTTTTATTATTAAATTAATTGTGTTAACATAACATAATAATAATACAACTGTGTAAACTTTAAAAATAACGGAATTAGCCAGTTATTATATACCTTTTCCCAAAAAATCTGTTCGATGCCAAATATAGTCTCCTATTTACTGCTACTCCTCATCCATATCTACTAATGTTTTTCCCAATTTGAAAATGCTATTTCTTATTATATTTTGTGTATTTTGCAGATATGATTATTATTTTTATTTTATGTTGTGTGTAAATTTATATATAATATTCTTCGTTATTATTTTTTTAATATAAATCGGTGGATTAGCGAACCAGATTTAGTTAGTTATTTAATTATTGGTAATAAATATAACAATAAAATATTCAGTATTAAATGTTTTTTAATAGTATTCTATTATTGTAATATAAATATGAAAAAACATACCTATAATTAGCAAATTAAATAAGTTATTTTAATTTAAACTAATTTTAAAACTTTATAATTTTACAGGTAAATTTAACATTTAATCTATTCCCTTTGAATATGAATCTTTTTAATAATCACACCAATTTACTATTTCTATTTGTTCTAGCAAATGCCATCGAAGTATAATCAATCAACTTAATCATATTATAATTCTTTATTACAGCGATATTAAAACCATTGAAAATAATTTATATATATATATTTATAAAAAAGAGAGAAATATAATAATAAATTAATAAAAATTCTACTAAAATAGATAGTATATATTAAAAAAAAAGTAACAATACATAGTATTTTCAGGCAAAGTAAGAGTCGTATATTTTTATAGAATGTAAAGACCGCATACAACTCCAAACAATTTTCGGTAAGTAAAATTCACATCAAAGCTTCAACCTGAAAATAACATAAATTTGGTTAAGAGTGGCACTCCATTAGAAAAGAATAGAGCCACATAAAAGGAAAACAAACACATAACAACCTCTAGTTCAAAAGCTCATAAATCACGATTATAAACTGCAAAAATTACATTAAAAAATGCAACTAATCCGTAATTTTCATAATAAAAATATAACTATACAGGAATGAAGCGAAAATCTGAAAATAATTCCTCTGTATCTCTTACAAATTTATTTGGACAGTTTAAAGTAATTATATTATAAATATATACCGAATATCAGGATCGTAAATGAATAAAATTTTAACATTTATCCAAGCCAAGCAGAGTGGAAAGTGCTTTAAATTACACGAAATCTAAATTCATAAGCAAGCCGTTCATGATACCAGTTTCATTTTTCAATAACCCAAATATATCTGCAAATGATGATAATACAACGATGGCTTCTTTTAACTTAAGCCGTCCAAACACTAATATTTAAAGCTACAGAAATAACAACAATATCTAATAATAATAATACTATAGTAATGGTAGTAATAAAAAGCTATCTCCAAGTAAAAACAAAATGATGAATTAATAGTTTCAACAACAAAAACAAGTAGAAGACTATTTAGTAGAAAGAGCCAATTTTAATTTAAGTTAGAGCAAGGAAAGTCAAGAAAAATAAAATAATTTTTTGTTCCCTCCAAAAGAACAACTCTCAGAGCCTTTGCAAAGAAAATTGGAAAGAAAAATGGAAGAAATTAACGAATAAAAGAGAATAAAGCGTTTCTTAGAAAGCATTCCCGATTACAAATTTGATTTTAAAAATTCAGATGTACATAAGCATTTTGTGTACAAGAGTAATGGATAGGTTCCTTTACTACGAAGAAACAAGTCAGATGCCGAAATTTTCAGACATGTAAAACTCTGCAATGTTTACGATCACATTTCCCCAAATAAAAACATGGTCGGAGACCCATTAGTGGCCTATATTAAGTAAGATCAAAATATAGATCATGAAAATTTGAAAAAACTTAAAGAATAGATAAAGGTAATCCTTTTTTAATGAAATATCTTTAAATTAATATTATTATTATTCAGGAAAATCAGAAAAAAGTAGCAAAAGATTTTGCAGAAAATGGTAGTATATGCAACAAAATTATTGCTCCAATATTATCTACAAAAAGCGAAAGAGAGCAAAGAATTTAATTCATATCAGAAGGGATATCGAAATAGTAAAACAAAATTTAAGAATGCACATATACGATGCAAAGTAATGAAGGTAAATCCTAAGGAAGCCCTTAAAACGGAGGAATAGAAGATGAAGCAGAAGAAGATCATCCACAAATAATAAATAAAAGTTATACAAAAGATAATTCTCGTCTTTAGTATTTAGAAAACTAATACGACTAGTATCGAGAAGATTTGATAGAAAAAATCAAAGGAGATGTGCCCCTCACTTCTGAGTAGAAAGAATAATACAAAAAATTTTTAGAGAATAAAAGCATGAAATAAATAAGACGAATTTAAAAGTAATTTGATGAAAAACTATAAATATAATAAGAAGACAATAAGAAACTAAATGAGTCTATTGATAGAATGTTTGATTGCTCGTAAAAAAAAAAGCACTTAATTTAAAATTAAACTAAATAATTATTAATAAATTGTATAGATTGGTTGACGAACTGGAGTAAATGCAAGAAGGTGTACCCTTCGTTCTCATACAGAGAAATAAAGACAAGCAAAAATACCCACAAAGAAGAAAAAAAAGTCTTGCTCACTAGACAAATTTAGATCGCACACAAACTATAGAACCGATTATAAAAATGGATCCAGACCAAATCACGAAAATGCTCGTTTATATAGATAAATTAAACCTGGAATTTAGAGCTCTCATTAAGGACCATGCTCAAATATTCGAGCCAAAGTAATTCGATCCTTGGCTGAAGCCAGCAAACAACGTTCTTAGTGAGTAGTAAATGGGATATTTAAGGAATTGCTATCAACATAAAATGCAAAATCCTGAATCAAAATAGTTAAATTGGCTCCAAATTGACAGCATAGTAAAGGATTTGAAATTCTTTTCCAAATATGCCCTCGCAACAAGAATAAGTCTCCTAAAAGTCGCTGAATACATAGCATTTCCTTCAAATACAATCGTTTTCAACTAGGGTGATTTCGGAGATCACATGTATATAATACTGAGGGGAAGTGTGAATGTAAGAATTCAAATAAATATGGGAGAGTTCACGGAGTCGAAATAGGTAGCCGTGCTATATGACGGGTATTTATTTATTTATTTATTTATTTATAAATTGGAATTATTAATTTTTATTGTAAGATTTCACTTTGGAGAACTTTCCATGATGCATACCGGCTCCAAAAGAAACGACAAAGAAGGAGGCATACATGCCGTGAATGCGCAATCTTTAAAATATATTAGAGATCAGCTTGAAAGATTCGATAAGGTGGCTAAATATGAAGAAATGGTGAGACAAAAGGGATACATTAAAGAAGATATTGAGAAAGAGAGTGAAGCTTTCAAGAAAAGGGTATTCGAACAAATGCCAACTGATGATGCTGAAGATGTGGAAGCGAAAACTTCAGCAGAAAAGCAAAGAGGATCCACCACGAAAAGAGCGGCAACAATTTTAACTTCTGACGACTGCGAAATGTTGCGAATTTCTAGAGATCTATTTAATACCGTGTTGATGAATTTAATGCAAGATGAGTTGGATATCAAGATAAAACTGTTAACGACGCTTAATATTTTTGATCACTTTTAGCCTTTCGCACTCATTCCAATAGCAAATTTGCTCAAAACCGAAAAATATTGCATAAATGATGTTATTATTAAGCAAGGAAATACGATTGACAGGTTTTATTTGGTTCAAAAGGGAAGACTGAAAATAGTGAGAATTGAATAAATTGTTAGGTAGGAAGCACTTTCTGATTACGCTGTCAGTTTCAAAAAGAAGCCGACTCCCTTCTACTGCGGTAAAGTCGGAAGGGGGGGAGGTTAAATATAAGATCCAACCAGTAACATAATAACTTAACAATATATTTTATTAATAAACTTATTTTATTTAATTTTAACCACATTTTCAGTCTAAAGACATGAAGAAAAAGAAGATATTCAAAAAGATTTGCAAAAATAAATAGACGAATAAAATATGATGTAGAATTAAATAGATCCCTTGGAAATAGACCATCCCTTGAGAAAGGATCACTACGAAAATACAATGTAAATTTTCGATTATGAAAAGTAGTTCCACCCTTATAAAGGAGAATTTAAATACAATAAGTTTTCAGAATATGGAAAGTTTACAATTGGGGATTTTTTCGGTGGAAGGTCATTGACTGGAAACCCTTTGTCAAATGGCTAATTTGAAGCACAGCTAACCGTTATTGCGGGTAATTTTTTCGTTACATAGTTTGATTTGTTGATTTTATAATGACTAAACATATTTAATAAATTATTTATTAGATACCAATAATGTTGAACTTTACTCACTAAGAAAAGATTAGCTTCAATATTTACCTCTGACATTGAAAAATTATTTTCTATAAGAACTTGAAATTGCTAAAGAATATGACGACTTAAATCTTGAAAAAGAAGGAAGTAAAATTCAATACTGGGAATTTAAAAAAGAATAACTGTATAGATCCAAATTGTAAGAATAAGCAGAAGCTAAACACGTTCCGAAATATAAAGAATATTGATGTCTTAATAGTAAATTCGAAATAACTCTCTCCCCCTTTTTAACAATTGTTCTTATATATAATATTATATTAATTTCATTAACTATAACTATAACTTAAATACTAAAATAATAACAATTCTTCTTCCTTTTATTTAATTAGTGGAAATCCTATATATATATATTAATATTTATTAATGAATTTGTAAATTTATGTTAGATGAAGGTTGGTAAATAAAATAAAATTAAAAAATTAAACTTTCAAGTATATAAAATGCTCACTATCATAATATTTCTATGATCAATTTTTAAGTATAAAAAAAAAAAAATAATTAATTAGGTTGTTTGTTTGTTATTTTGAAAATAAAAGTTTACTAAAATCAAAGGGGCATTTTTACAGATATTATATAACTATATATTTATAAGAATTTACAAGAAAAAAAAAATATCAAAAAAATAATAAAATATCGTATAAAACTAAAGAATTCAAAAATGGGTAATTGTTGCGCATCTAAACCCTAAAAATCCAAATACAATGGAGGTCCTGCTCCCAAATATATGACTGATGAAAAAGCTGAATAGTTAACAAGAAAATCCATTTAATAAGCTCAGTAATAATAAAAACCACAGTAGCAATAGCAGTAGTCGTAATAATAATAATAGCAACAATCAAATAATGGGGCTTCTGCCAGTATAAATAAGCCAGTTTCAGCTTAAAAAGAAAACAAAAGATATGAAAATCAGTAAGTAATTGAAGAATCATAAAAAGTTGTAAATACTCAGAATCAACCTACAGAAATTTCTAACAGAAATAATGGTGCAGCAGCTGGAAATCCCGCTGCATTGGCGCATGAAGAAGATATTTAAGTAGTGGTTGATCCATAAAATAAGAACAATTAATAGTAATAGGAAAAATAAAATACCAACAATAATAATTTGAATATGGAAAGTAAATAGGCAGAGGCTGCATCAGCCCCTTAAAATTCTTAATACAACAAAAAATCTTAATTGTTAAAAGTAAATGCATATTTGAATTTATATCCTTTGCTATTTATATATTTAATTAATATTTTTATTATATTTCCTTAAGAGCTAATAAGTAGATTATGATGAATGCAATATGGAGGAATAGAATGTTGACGAATCTAAACATATTGATGGTTATATGAAAAGTAAAGAAGCCACTGATATGAATGATCTTGAATAATTGAACAATAGATTTAGTAAACTTGCAGAAAACGATCCAAATTAATATATCTTTGACTATCATATGAAAGCTATTCTTAAAACCATCAACATGGATGAAACCTTTCATTAAAATATTCAAGTGTCTATCCCAGAAAAGCAAAGCAGCCATTATTACGTTGAAACTATGGCGTATTGTGGATAAGTTAATTAAAATAACCCCAATATGCAAAGCTAAATTCCTTACAATTGAATGAATAAAAAATTAATTAATAAAAAAAAAGAATTTTTAATTGACACATATTTTTTATCATAGTAATATAATTTTTTTAAAATTATCAATAATTCCTTATTCTATTTAATTATTTTATACATTGTTTTATAAATTTTATTATAAAAATTACAATATATATTTATTTGCACTATTAAATATAAATTAATCTTTTAGAATATAAATTAACAACTAATAGTTGTAAATATTTTTAATTTATAAAGTATTAATAAATTTCATTAATAAGGGATATCAACAGCTATATCATCAATTTATTTTTCTTCTTTTTCCTTTCTTTTATTTTTGCAAGCTTCACTTTTTACTTTAGCCCCTGATTTATCGGAGGTTTAGGGTTTATCTTTTATTTTTTATTTTTAATTTATCTAATTTGTGGATTCAAATTCCTCATCGTCAAACTTTTTAAATTCTAATTATTCTTTTTATATTTTTTATTTTTGTTTTTGATTTTAATCTTATTGTCCTGCTTAATTAATGCTAGGGAATTTATGCATAATTAAAGACACCATAAATATAAAATATACTATACTAACAATTATGATTAAATAAATGCTGCCATTATTCCAATTTATATTTTTAGGAATGGAAGTATAGTAGTTACCAGCAACAATTAGAACAGAAAAAACAGATAAAAAGTAAAAGAGTTTATTCCCCATAGTATATCTTATTAAAATAATAAAATATTAAATTAAATAAATTAAAAATATTTAAATAATGCATTACTCTTATAATAAGGATTTATTTCTGGAAAATTACAACATAGGAATAATGGCAAAAGGGAGTTAAATTGCCTAAAGTACGTTTAAGTAATTATTAAATTCTGAAACATCTTCTAAAAACCCTATGCATAGAGCAGGAATTATAGCTATAGAACGAGTAATAAATGCTCTTTTAAATTTACTAATCCTTATATTGACAAAGCCTTCCATAACATATTGTCCAGAAAGGGTTCCAGTCATTGCTTTGAAATGAAAATTTTAAAAAAATATAAAAATTATATGTATTTCATATTCATTTACTGCTTGACTGCCCTGAGGCTAAAAGACCAATTCCCCATATAATTTTGGAAAAGTTACCAAAGCTACTTTTAAGTGATTGTCCAGCGGTAAGTAAATCAAGATTTTCGAATTTTGTATAGTAAGCAAAGGTTGCTATTACAGACAGATTTATAAAAAAACTCATAAGCAAAGAAAGCCCAGTTTCCATTTTACGATACATTATGGTCTATTTTAAGAGTAATTTATTATTTAAATTAACCCTGTTCTCCTATTCATTTACAAGCGAAGAATGTAAGTATAGGTTATGAGGCATTAAAACAGAGCCTATTAGACCAATCATCTTTTAAATTAATTTTATTATTTACTTAAATTTTTAAATTTAATTATTTTTAACATATATATTTACTGCTATTTCTGATCCCTTCGGAACAGATGGAACTATAGTACCATATAATAAATCTGAAAATTTCGGTTTAATAAATACCAAATTTATTAAAAAACTTATCGCCATAATAGCAATCAAGACCCCAAACATTTTCTTATTTTTTAATAGTTTTATAACTCAATTATAAGTAATTTAAAAATAATATATTGTTTTGCAATTACTTCAAACATTTTCATTCCCTTTTGCTTAACTAATAATAACACTAAAGTATTTAATACAGTTACTTTTGAAAATTAAAGGTTATTTAAATCTTTTGATAAAGTTGTAATAAAAATATTGATCTTTACATAATACTCCTATCCAGATTTTTAAATTAAATATAATATTAAGTGCAATTGCAGAGCCTAAAACTTCTTAAATATCGGATCCTATGATTGCTATTTCTGCCATTATCCAGAGAAAATTTTTGGTTTTTTTTCCATAATATTTTTTACACAGTTACGCTAAATCATGATGCTACAAAATAATTAATTTTAGAATCTATCTAATAGGATTAATTAAAATTAAAATAATACAAAAATTATAATTTAAATAAATTAAATATTATAAAAAATAATTTTTGTATATTTATTAATAAAAATAAATTAAATGTTTCTATTATAGAATTATTTTCAAGCGTATTTATGCATATTATTGAGAAATTTACAGTAACCATTCCAAGAATTAGTGCTGAATTCTAAAAAATCCAACCTATAAGAGTTGACCATAAAAGAACCCAAATTAAACTATATTTCGCTTTAACACCTGCATCTATGTCCCCTGCCACTATTAAAATTAAAATTTTTAAACATAAAATATTCTTATTATTAATTTTATGATTATTTGACCCAGATGATTTTAGTTCAATAAAAATAAATATTAGTATTTTATAATAGCTTTACAATTTCCAGGATCAAGATAAGCCATGCTTATTAAAAGGCCTGGGCCTAGTTATTTAAGTAACTTTCTGCATTAAAATCTACTCTTATCCTATTTTTAATTGATTTTCTTCTTTTCTTAAATATCAGCTTCTTTTGTCATAATTTTTATTTCTATTACCTATTTAATGTTGAATGTTGTTAATTTTTTTTTTCTAAAATGCATAAATCATTATGAACTTTAATATTAAATATAATCGGTATTTAAAAGACATACTCATGATTGTAATAAGGAAATACCAAATAAATTAATAAAAAAAAATAATAATAAAATGAAATTATTAGTAAAAAAAAAACTTATAAATAATATCTTTAAATTCTAATAAATATTAAATTTTCATAATAAGATAATTTACTATTTTTAAATATTTTCACTAATGAATTTATAAAGTATATTTTTCTCTAAATATATGCTATTACTATATAGTAATTATTTCAATAATCATCTTTTAGAGGGGTTTTTAAGTTGCTTAATTCGATGTCATCTCCACTCTTTCTGGGTTAATTGTGTGAGTCCTGTTGGAAATTTTCATTTTATTTTCTATTTTTGTTAAGAACAAACTTTTCATAATGTGAAGGGAAATGTTCTTTAATAAACTCATTTTTCACTTATTCTAAATACTCAGCATATCTATCAGCAGCAGTATCCTAACTAAGAGCTAAAGGGAAATGAGCCCAATTATAATAAATACCAGCTAAAAAGGCACCAAAGAAAGACGATGCTATATAAATCCATACGGCTCCCCAAATTGAGGAATCTCCATCATAAATACTTTTCCAGAAAATCAAACTGAATCCAGTGCAAGGATTGAGATTTCCTCCAGTTCTGGGGGTATAAGCTCTGGCGACATGATAAACTGCAACAATTGTGAAGAAAGGAATGGTTTAATTTTTACCTGAGTAAAGGGTAGTTCTCTTGTCAGTCATGAGCAAAACAATAAATACCAAGGCAAAGGTTCCGATGGTTTCTCCCATAAAAGCATTAGAAATTCCCCAAATCTATTCAGCATTTCCATCTTCTCCGATCTATTTTGAAGAAGATAAAAAGGGAATTCTCCAAACATGTTTTAATCCTTGCATGATAGGTCCATCTACCTTGTTCAAAACAATGAAAGATAAAAATCCTCCAAATAAGGCTCCAAATACCTGACCAATTGCTCTAAATAATAATTCAAATACATCCATTTCTCCTTTTAAGAATAATCCAAAAGATACTGCAGCATTCAAATGTCCTCCTGAAAAGGGAGCAGTCATTAATATACCGGCCAAAACTGATAAAGATACATGTACCGAGTTTGAAGCAGCACAAATTCCATAAGCTAAAATAGCTGTTCCGAAAAACTCCCATGCTAATATTTTTGATTTTCTCCATTCTGTTATTGGCTTTTTGGTCTTGATCATAATAGTTCTCATCAGAGACTGCTATATTTTACTTTTGTTGTTAAGATTTGATTAACTCTAAGTTCCATAGACTATTTACTGTTCTTCTCTAGGTTATGGAGTCTGCTCGTTTTCCATTTGTTATATTTATTTTATTTACTTTCTTTGTTAAATAATAGCAATTTTATTATAATTAATTGAAAATTATCTGTTTAATTTAGAGATACTTTAATTAAATATATAAGATTGATTGGTTGTTTACTTAACTTTATTATAATAAAAATTTGCATTATAAATCGAGTAGATAAAACACTTTTATTTTATTTCTCATTTAAAATACATAAAATAATAGAAGAATTTAAAAAAAAATAAAAAATCTGAAAAATGCTATATTAACTAAGGATATCAATTAAACTATTACAAATTCTTAATTATCGATCAAAATATGACGAGATTTAATTTTACAACATATCCAATCATATGATTGGTTGATATCTAAAATTTATTATAATTTTTTTGTTAATTATAAAAATATTGTTTAAACCATTTTTTATAGACATTTTCGCTTTTTAGTTTATTTATTATTGAATTTTTTATAAAAACACTAAATATCATACTCTTTACATACTGAATAAGAAAAATACTATGTAGAAAATATTATAATTTATTTATATTTAAATAGTATATTTTTATAATTTTTATTTTAATAAAATTTATAATTATTAAAATAATGATAGATAATTTAATCAAATAAAATCTAAAATGTTAAGTAGAGCATACCTAATTCAATTTATTTTGTTTATTTTACTTAATTTTATAATATTTATTAATAATTCAAATCTAAATATATAAATTACTATTTATTTTTATCTCTATTTTTGATATAATGGTTTTATTTTGGTTAAAACATAATAGGAATACTTAGATCTTATACTATCTATACATTTAATACTTTAATTATTAAACAAAAAAATTTTTAAGATTTATATAATTTTAATAAAATATATTAAATAAGATTTTACATAATAATATATTTAAAATGAAATAATGAGTATATAAAGCATTAGTAATNTAAATAATGTAATATAAATATCAATAAACCAATTAATATAGTATATATTTAAATATAAATGGATAATAGATACAAAATTTAGATTTGTTATTTAAATAATTTAGAATAATAATAATACAGATAACCTTTTTTTTTTTCTGACTCAAGTTTAGTCGATAAGTTGTACATTGAGACAATTAAACTGGTGTAAGGATAAAACTTTTTAATATTTTAAAACTACTAGAATTAAAATAGAAAACGTAATTTTATCTCAACTCATTTAGAACAGGTTTTCATTTTATTATATATTAATATGATTGTGTAGTTCAGGTAGATTCTAAATATTTGAATTAAATTATTTTTTATGGATATTATTTTTGGCCGAAAATTAAAATTTTATTATATTAATTTTTAAAATCTTCTAATTAGTATATTATAATTTAAATGGCTATTATAATAAGCTTTAATAACATTAAAAAATTTTGAGTTCAGCATCTTTTTTATAAAATAGCAGTACCTTAAAATATCAATTAAGATTGTGTATTGGTTTTCTAAAAATAATATTTATGTTAAAATTATTAATTTTATAAATATATATTATTTTCAGATATGATTTTATAAAAATTAATTATAATTTTTATAACTAAAAATAAAAAATAAATTTTAATATTTCTAAAATTCATATTAACTTTATTAGCTATCTATATGATTATTATTAGTATACTTTTATACTATGTATTATATTATTATTTAATATTACAAAATTACAATAAATTAAATATTTTCTACTAAAAATAAAAAATAAAATAAATAAAAACTACAACATATAAACATTTTCTAATATAAAATGTAAATCCTTAATAATAATATATTATTTATATTCTTGATATACGTTGCAATATTAAAAATATCAATTCAATGTAAATTATTATTTTTTAATTATAATAAATTATAAAATTATACCAGGAATGGATATAATTTATAATACAACTATCTCTTTAGCAAAATCCAAAAATAAATATTACTATTTTATTTCAATAAAAAATCTATTTTAAATATTATTTTAATTTAGAGTGCACTTTTAATTGCCTAGAATGTAACTAAAAATGTAATATATGTAGATTAGAAAATGATAAATATAACATTAAAAATGGCTGTCCACCACCATTTAATTGTTTATCGTATGTAACTTCTCAATCTTCCTAATAGAACGACCAAATTTTTTTAAATAATAAGTTGGTCTAAAATATATCTGGCCGGGGCTTGAATATATATTAATTTAATAATAATGAATTGATATGTAAAAAAATGTTTTTTAAAATTATACTCATTTTTATATTTTATTATAAATACATCACAATATTAGAATTTAAAAACTATGATACTGATGGTTAAGATTATAACAATGAGTTGTATGATTACATTGATAACATAAAAGATGGAATTAGTGTAGTGGTTGCTGCATAAGATGATGCTGCCCATCAACTTAAAGAAAAAGGATATTTAGGGTTATAAAAGCTTGGGTATAACAGAGAGAAGAAATTAAAATTTAGAGATTGCTATTCCTTAATAGGAAGGAAAATATCTGATAATTTTACCCCAACTTAATACCAAAGATTTGATGATACTATAATAGAAAAATGTTTATTATGTAACAAAAATAAAAAATTACTTTATTGTGATCCAAATTTATTTAAAAATTTGCCAATATTTTATAATTCAAGATTGTGACTGGAAGTGTGGATCGTGCAAAACTAGTTCTGAAAATTGTTAAACATGTAGATATTATTCTCCTAATGCAGAAAGTTGTCCGTATAAAGATTACAATTGCTAGCTTTTTCTTGAAGTAGAAACACTGCATAAAGAAGATTCATCTTAAATTGAAGTTCAGCTAAGATTAAATTAAAACCTTATATAATCTTTTAACTAAGACGATGTCCATATACTTATTTATAACTTGACTAAATAATCTCATGAAAGTTATGAATATTAAATATCTGAAATAAAGGGACGTGAATCACTTATTTAAAAAATAGACTCTATTTAAAAAAATGATATCATTGTTGTTTCCTCTCTTGCTACTTCAACAGGTTTAATTAAGGAACACAACGATGTTTATTAAGCTTTAAAAAAAGTAGGATTAGATCCAAATGTGTAATTAAACAAAATGGACTCATATATTCTAATAGGATAAAAAGAGAGAGAATATCAGAATTGTGTATAAAAAATAAGAGAATATAAAGAACCTGCTCAGTCAAAAATAGGAAGATGTATTAAATGTAAGACAATGTGTTTGATTTATATTAAAAAATATTATTTTGTTTCCTTATTTTTTTATAAGTTTGTGACAGAAGATGCGAAGAATGTGACTAAAATGGAAAATGCACCAAATGTGCTAGTCCTAGAGTTTTAAAAGATGGCGAGTGTTTGTACCCTAAAGAGTCATGTTAATTTTTCTTAACTGCAACTTCTTTAGCTTATTATTCTGAAAGCTTTCAATAAGGTTAATAGTCAGAAATCACTTTTAATGATGATATTGAAGTTTTAAGAGAATTATTTCCTGTTAAAAGAGGAATTTTATTTACTATTATTGATTTAAAAGATAATTATAAAAAAATTAAAAACTACTCTTATTATGATAATTAAGCAACTCTTGATGAAATGATCAAGGAAATTGAAAATGCTAAAAATGAGGATATAGTAATTATTGTTGTTCATGAAGATGGATTAACTGGAATGAATAAAAATGGAATAGATGCTCTACAATAAATAGGATTAGATAGTAGTGTGTTATTTAAAGAAACAGAACCTTTTATATATTTAGGAAATAAAAGTAAAACAGTGAAAAAAATCAAATAAGATAGCAGTCCTTTTCCAGGCTAATTATTGTATGAAGAATGCTTATAATGTAATATTGGATTTTATAGAGATTCTGAAAAATGTTAGAGTAAATGCTTTAATAAAACTATTGTATAAATTAACACGAGTATATTTTAAATTTTATATTTTGTGCTAAAGAATGTGATTATAAATGTAAAAAGTGCTAAAATGACAAAAATAATTGCACTGAATGTGGATTAAATAGATAGTAGACTCCGTGGTGCTTATGTTTGGAGGGTTATTTTGATGACGGAAAGTAAGATTGTTAAAGTAATATATAAAATAATTTTACTTATATTTTAATTTAATTTTGTATATTATTTTATCAGAATGTCCTAATAAATGTAGCAAATGTTAATCTATCGATAAATGCCTGTAGTGCAAAGGAAATAGAGTAAAAATGCCTAATTGTAGTTGTCCAGATAGTTTTTATGATGACTTAAAATCAGAAAATTGCCAAAGTACTGTTAAATTTAGTTATTTTACTACTTTTAAAATAATAATTTTAAATTATAATAGAATGCCCAAAATATTGTAAACAATGCAATTAATTAGAATGTTTGGAATGTGAAGAAAATAGAAAATTAAAAGACTGTCAATGTAACACCGGCTACTATGAAAATACCTAATTATAGTGCTAAAGTAAATGAAAATTATAAATTAATAAATACTCTAAAAATATTTTTTTATAAATCTTTAACATAATAGAATGTGATTATATGTGTATAAATTGCTAAAATTATAAAAATAAATGCACAGGATGCGGTGCAAATAGAAAAGATCCTCCACAGTGTTAATGCTAGACAGGATATTTTGATAGCAATTAATTGGATTGTTAGAGTATACGATATATTATAAATTTATTATCAAACCTATTAAAACTTTAATTGAAATTAGAATGTAATCATAAGTGCGAATCTTGTGAAAATAATGTTGAAAACTGTATTAAATGCAGAGGAAATCGAATAAACCCTCCAGATTGTACATGTCCAAAAGGACAATATGATGATGGAATATCAATAAATTGCATTTGTATAATTAAATAATATATAAAAATAATTAAGTAACTAAATAATTGTAAAGGTACGGATTATAACCTGATTGCTAATGGAAGCGAATGTCTTTAATTAAAATGTCCTACAAATACTTACAAAGATAAAGATAAAAATTTATGCTTGCCTTGCCATTCTAACTGTCTGTAATGTATTGGGTATTAGGAAATATTAAATTAAATTTTTAAAAAATAAATTATTTATTACCAATTAATTTAGACCGAAAAATACTAATTGCAAATAATGTAAAGACAGTGAAATAATTTTATATTAAAGTGCTTGTATTTCTTTTTAAGAATGTGAACAATAAAGCGTTGATATCTTAATAAATGGAACAATAATAAAATAATCACATTATGTTGATAAAGAAGAAAGAAAATGCAAATAATGTATGGATATATTTTGCGAAAAGTGTACAAGCTCTATGACCTGCATATAATGCAAATAAAATTATCTCATGACAAAAGAAAAAAAATGTTTTGAAGAATGCCCAGTGTCTACTTACAAGCCATCTGACGGTTTAATTTGTCAAGATTGTGCCCAAAATTGTTTAACCTGTCAAACATTGGCAACTAACTGCACAAGTTGTGCGCAAAACCAAGCTCTTTTTTTTAATTCTACTTTAAATTTCACTACATGTACTAATAATAATTAAAATGGCTCAGAAAATAGTAGCGTTATCAATTGCCCTGATAATTTTTTTTTTAACGGCAATACTTAACGTTGTGATATTTGCTACCAAAATTGCAAAAATTGTTTCGGCCCCAATATAAACTAATGTATTTAATGTGTTGATGGATTTACTTTATAGGGAAGTAATTCATGCTTATCGAACCAAGAAATTTTAAATCCGAAAGGAAATGATTAAATGAAAAGTGGGTTAAAGGCTGCTTCAAACACAGCCGTTGTAAGTTCCGTACTTTTGGGAATTTTAACCAATCCAGCCTTATTTTTTCATATGGTTGAAATTATTTAATATATAAACTATATTATATATATGGACAAACAATTTCCACAAATCTTAATAAAATTTTTTGATTTTTTTGATGGAATATTGGATTTTCTCCCCAATTATGCTTTCAAAGAAATGATTTTACTGAACATGGACTAGATGAATTTAAAAAATATTAAAAATTCAAATACTAAAAACTAGCTAAAAGGCAATAAGGCAGGTGTACTAAAAAATGAAAATGGAATTGAATCTCTTTTTATTTACTAAAGTTTTTCATTTTTGGCTTATTTGATTGTGATCAGCATTATATATTTTATATTCGTTTTATTGACCAAATATGTAAGTTAAAAATTCGATAGTATAAAAAAGATTTTTGAATGGGATTTATTTCTCGGAGACTTATATTCAGGATTCCTGACACTTTGTTTATTTACATTAGGATAGCTAAAAAATATAGTCATTTTCCACTGGGCATGTCTCCTAAGTTTATCAATTGCAACAGTATTTTTTTTTATGCTAATTTTTTTCTTTTTGCTCGGAATTTATGCTGTCAATTAACAGCAACTCAGCCTCAATAGCTAGCATTAAGGAAATACTTAATAATAGTCCAATAGTAAGACTTTAAGTAAAATCCATTAAAAATTTGGAATTTTTATTGATGGTCTTAACTTGAATACTAAATGGAAATACTATCATTACATTTTTGAATTAATGTAGAGATTCTTTTTGGCATTTTTTTTGGTTTTTTTTTAAGATTAAGAGAGCTTGATTATTCAAAATTTCTTTATATTGCTACTTCATTTTATAATGATAATTCATTTAGTGCTGAATAAGCCTTTTTCATCATTGATAAGATAAATAAGGGATTTAACCACTGAAGTGTCAATGCTCTTGGTAAATTTGATTTGCTGCAATTTTTTATACGATAAAAGCCTAATTAGTAATGCTGATAAAATCAATGTGATTGGATGGATATGTGTAGGCTTATTTAGTTGCGTAATAGTAATGCATGTGCTATATATAGTCTTTGAATTGCTAAAATAAGTTCTTTCTATAGTTTAAAACATAATATCTGCCATAAAAAACAAAAATAACAAAACATTTGAAAAAAATAAAAATTCTAAAATTTGATTATTTATTATTATAAAAATAATATATACTTAATTTATGTTAATATAAAAGTTTTATCACAAATTTTTTAGTTACATAAATTAATAAAATAAAAATAGTAAATAACATTTTAACCCAAAAAATTTTGTTTTGAAGAATAAACTGGTTTAAAAACAATTATAAAAACTAGAATTTGATGATAAAAAGCGATATACTTCTAAATTAACTTAATTTTATAAATTATTAGGATTTTTACCACTAATTAACTATTATGTAGTTTTTTTCTTTATATTTCATAATGTGATTAATAATTAATAGAGAAACATATATAATAATTAATATAACAAAATAAATAAAAAATAAAAATGAATCGATATACATTGATATTTAAAAATAAAAATATTGAACAATAATTTTAAGAAGAACAAACTAAACTATATAGCTAATTTTATATGAAATTTTACACACTGGTATTTGCAATAGCTATAATAAATATTGTGGCCAGATTTTCGAGGGGTGAATACGATTTTTAAGATCAAGTTGTGATGTGGGCCTTTTCGATTGTAACTTTAATTTGCATTTTCTTTATAAAATTTTCTAAGGCGTAAATTATTTTAATTATTTTATCTGTTCAGCCCTTTAAATTAAAATATATATAACTAGTAGCTTTAATATTGCTCATCTTGTATGGCTTTCTTCTGAAGTGTTTTATTTGTGCTATATATAGCAGTCTGGAATAAACTCCAATAATTCTTATACAGGGAATAAAAATACGGTAGGTTAATATAAAATTGGCTATACTCTTGGATTATGGATGGTATTTACGCACGGGACAAATTTTGTCTTTATTTTTATGCACATAATATTTTAATTGGTAATAACTTACTTATTATTGGGAGAAGATTAAGGAAAATTTGTCGGAATTGCTTTATATGTATACTTCTTTTTCGTTTTAATTATTATTAAATATGCTGATCATAAAAGACACCGTACTGCCTACTTAAATCAAATGAAATCAGCCATTGAAAAATAGAGTCTTATTGATATTATTACAGCTTCTGATTTCAGTGGTTAAATGATGCTCAGTTTTAATAATAAAATTGAAAAAATTGAACCAGAGAATTGTAATAACCAATTTAAAAAAATGTTTGGTATTGATAAAAAATTAGAAGGAGTTAAGTAAGAAAAATAAAATTCAGATTAAAATAATTAAACGCGTTAACAAACTAAAAAAACGAAAAAGAAAAAAACTAAAAACGAACAACAAAAATAAAATACTCAAGAACAAGACCAATGCTTTCAATTTTTATCAACCTGCAAAGTATAATAATTAAAAAAATAATTAGAAAAAAGTAAGTAACTGTAATCTGTCACTGTAACTGATTCTGGCTCTGTTAATTCTAACCCTAAAACTAATTATACTGACCAATCCCTACTTACAATTATTCACAATAAGTGCTAAAAATATTTTAAATTAAAAAAAAAATGGATAATGAAACAATAGATGGATGGTAAAAAAAATAAAAACCTATATCAAAGTAATTAGGGAGCTGTATAAAAAAGTACAAATTAATCCCAATAAGTTAATGTATAAATTCCGAAAATAAAAAAATAAAAAATAGATTAATCAATTATTAAAGAAGCTTAAAGTGACACATATATGGTTAAGTGTCCCCTGATTAAAAAACAACTGCAAGCTTAATATGAAGATTGGAAAATTAATATTGAAATGTTTATTTATGATACTAATATTTTAGATCTAAGCTATTGTAGCTGTTTTCTTTAAATATAATACTAAAAATGTAATAATGATAGTGCTAATAGTAATTTTAGAAAACGAGAAATAAGCCAAAATAGCCACAATACAAATAATTCTATAATCTAAAAATTTAATAATTCTCCATATTTTAGCTAAAAAGGAAGCTCTAGTACTCAAGAAACCATAATTCCAAAAATTTCTATGGGAGGTAGAACAAGTTTTAATGGAAATATAAATTAAAATTTATCAATTCGACCCTCCAGATTCTCCAATCATAATGCAAAACTGCTTGATAACAGTGATGAAATGGAAAATTAGATGGAAGAAAAAAATGAAATTTCTTTAAATATTAGCAATAATCTTTTCTTAATCGAAAACATTTAAAAATAATGCTAAAATAAAATAAAAACAAATAATTTATGAAAAAAAAATAATTATATTTTTATAAAAAACTATTCCTATTTGTTACTTTAAAACTTATTATTTATTCGAATAATAAACTTTATATATACACTTAAAATATATTGATAAGAAAATTTAACCATATTTAAAATCTCAATGTATTTATTTATTTATTTAAAAAATTTATCAATGCTTAGCATTTAAAATAAGTTTATGACTAAAAATATAAATAATTTTAATATTTACAACAACACCATTTATGTATATATTTAATATATTTACAATAAAATATTATAAAAAATATATAATTTATTTTATATTATAACATTTCAAGGTATTAGAAAATGAACTATATCAATATATAAAAAATACTTATATTAATTTGATTGATATATCATTCTGATAGTTATTCTTTTGCTTTATTTAAGGATAGTTTTAATTTAAATAATTTGATTTTCGGAATATAAATTCTTTTTTATTAAGTTTTAAATCTATTAGCCAGATTATTGGCAAATAAGCTAAAGAGCAATCATGAAAAACATTTCTGGAGTGGGAGAAAATAGATTATTATTCATCAATGATTAGCATTGACTCAAAATTATAGTTAAATAGTATTAACAACGTTCTCTTTATATCAGGAATGTATGGTTTAATAATTATTTTAGAATTTGGAGATAAATATATAAATGATAATAAATGATTTATTAAATTTAATGCAATAAAAATAGAAACATATATATATAATTTTTAATATACTTTACATTAAATAAAATGCTTATAGTTTATATAAATTAAAATTATAAGCTATTTTATATTAGTAAAGGTTATTCTAAAATCATTCAAATTAACTTTTGATATCATCTATTTAAGGAGGTACATTGCTTTCAGTGTCAACGAAAAATAGAGTAGGGAATTATAAACTATCATATTATCCTTTTCCATCACCTACATATTACCAACTGAAGCTGTTAGTATTAGCTGGAGTTGTAATGTTAAAAGTAGTTATTTAGGCAGATTAATTAGCTGAATTATTTCCATTACTGGTGGCTTCTGTTGTTGATTTGGCTAATGAACTTCCAATTTCTGCACCAAACATACCAAACATTCCCTTAGCTTTTACTTTGGCTTCAACTTTGAAACCTTTTTCAGTCATATCAGTAGTTGTTTTACCAGATTTTGTTTCAATTCCATAGTTAAATTAAGATGTATGCTTGACCTAGGTTTGAGAATTTTCGTCAGCCTATAAACAATTTAAAAATAGTTCAGGTAATTTAATAATAAAGTATTGAATATATTACGCGAACACTATTTATTAAATTAAAACGCCCTTAGTTTCCTAATTATAATTATATTCCATCAAATTTAGAAGGGTAAAATACAGCTTCTACTTATTATTATCTAAATCAAAATGAAATATATATTAATATTTTAAATAAAACAAACGATTATTTTAATATAAAATAGCAGTTTACGGAGTGGAAGTAACTTATGTAGAAGCTCCAGTTAGTATATCTATAAAGTAGAGTCCAGTTGAGTAATAGATATACAAATTATCGTTTGCTATAATAGCAGCCTTGATATTTTATTCAGACTCTCTTATGCTTGAAATAGATTCCATTTAGCTAATATTTAAATAATGGGAGTTTTATGATTCAATTTTTCTCGCAAATATTCCGTAACTAGTGATAGTATATACTTTCACATAATTTTCTTGCTCATCGCAAAGAACAACTGAATTATCACTTACTAGAGATGTACTATCATTATATTATTATGGAGAATATATAAACATATCCGAATCTTAATAGGCAGAAATCAAGGTTGACTTACTGTTTCCATAAGCTATCATTTTATTTTAATCAGTTAGCGTTTTAAAAGAGCATAATTTAGACTTATAAGGTAAAGTAACTGACTAAGTAGTTCTATTACACTAACTATTGGATAAGTTGGCAATGTATACTTATTGACTGCTTCTATCTTTGTAATAAATGAAATTGGTATCTGTATGGAGCAACTAAATATTGGAGTTTGAGACCGATTCTTATATAAGAGAGTCAGAGCAGATGGTATAAACTTAGTTATTTCTAATATCATACCTTTTCAGGGATGGTTTATCAAAGAATCCAATATTATTTTCGTCAATTCTAAAAAAGAACTTTTTTTAAGAGGGGGTTAAGCTTTATATTTTAGTTTCTTCAAAGTAGCCAGGAGAAACTTGTTAGCCATATACTCCATCATCCTTCATTGCGTAGAAAAAGTAGGTTTCCTCCTTTATGGAAAAGGTGTATCCATAAATCATACTAATACAGATTAGTAATATGGTTATATTTTTATAATTCATAAAATTCATTATTTTAAAATTTTATTTTTTTAATTATTTTTTGTAATTTTTTATGATTGCTATTAAGTATTTGTAGCTTCATTTTTCTTATTGATATCACTTTCGCTTAAAACCAGTATATTATTTTTCTAAATAATATATTTTATTTCCATCAATTTAATAATTTATATTCACCATTTCATAAATTTTATAAATTACCAATTTTAATATCAATCCTTTCCTTTAATTAGAATTAACAAAAAAATAAAAAACAACTAAATAATTATAGATAAAATTTCAACTTGTGATAATTAATCACATATATTATATTATAAAGTAAATTAAGTATTCATATTTCTTTTAAGAAAGATTTATAAAAACAAGTTTTTTTTATTATTTCAAATATTAATAAAAAATATTTAAATTTAGTATCTAGAATTTTATTGATTTATTGTAGTTAAAATTGCTTTAAATATGGTTAGAAATTATCAATAACATATTTTTGTAATTAGTGAAAATAAATTAATTTATTAGAAGTATAATATTAATTATAATATAAGATAGTATGAAAGGATAAATATATTTAGTTTTTTCTAATAAAAGTTTTATGATATAATTTATATTAGAACCATATTTTATAAATAAAAAATTGTTCTGTTTAAATAATTACAAAGGCTAGATTTTAAAAATTATCATAAAGAAAAATATAATAATAACACTCTATAAATATTTACTTTTTATTATTAAGATATTGATAAAATCATTATATAAAAATTTTATATAAAATCCTCACAATAACATTTCTATATTAATTAAAATATTAAATATTATTTTCCAAATGGTCCAATATTTTTTCAGTATGGAAAAAATCAATAAAAATTTATAAATTCTCAAATTAGAAGCTAATTTTATTTGTTCTAATTCTTGAATATAGTTTTATTTTTTACAATGAAGTTTAAAATATAAATATACGTAAAAAATTTATATATAAAAAAAGAAACAAACATTATTTTATATAAAAAAATAAATTAAAAAAATAAAAAAAAAAAAAAAATGAATAAAATCTTAATAATTTTGTTGTTTTCCACATTTACCATCATAAATTGTGAGAAAATAGTATATTATACTTAATAAAAAGATGGAATAACACGTACTTCATTTAGCATATACAGATATATCTAAGACGGGGGATAAATTGAAAAGGAATTATTAGTTACCAGCGGAGGAGCTCTACGAGCTATAGTATAGATTTCTGATAGATACTTATTTTTCTCTGATTTAAATAATGCAGGAGTCATAGATCTAAAAATTAAAAGAAAATTTTAAATATGGAGAAACTTGGGAGCTAGATTTTACTAAAATTCTCTTAATTCTGCTAATAATGCCTATTAAGAAACTGCTGTTTATGAAAAAGGGTCAGAAATTGTATATGTTAGATATGGAAACACTTCTTTAATATAATACAATCTTAGAACACTAGAAGTAATTAAGGGTAATACTGTAGTACCAATGTCAAGAATTAGGGGTCTGTAGCCCTCTGTGCCTGGGTATGGAAATAGAAGATTCTTACAAAAGTTTTTAGATAATTAATCTTTCCATTTATAATAAAGTGACAAATCTTCTAACAGAAACCTATCATCTTCTAGAATTAGTTTAAATACAGCCCCTAATTTTCCAAATGATGCTGTTCTTATTGATTCTACATTAATAGAATAGAATAGAATTTTTTAAATTACTTAAAATAAGGTATTCTACACAAAAATAGGTGATTTTTTAAAACAAAATATATAGCATTAAAGCTTATAATATAGATGTCTCCTGAATTATGAGGGTCTTCCTATAGCTATTGCTGATACTGCTATTATTAAGTTTGTTAAATATGACCCATCTTTACCCTAAGTGACTGATTATATATACTAAGAATTTTATAATTCTTAAACTACTGCTATAAACTATGGAACTATTAAGAATAAGGGCTGTTTCAGAGTGGGTTAAAATGGTTACTTTTTGAGTAGTTAAGGAATGGTAAAAGTAGATCTTACTAACATGTCAACTTCTATTATAGGGGGAACTTAGCAAGAGTAACATAATTAATAATACATATATATTTGTTGTTATTGAAATTAATAAAATATTTTATTTATTTGCTTTATCATTTTTTTTTATTTTAGTTTTGCAACTCTTACTAGCGATTAAGGAAGTATCATAAACTCATATGGATATACTCCTTATGAGCATATTCCAATTTCAGGTGGAAAATGGGTTCTTTTAGCTTCGGTAAATATATATAATATTCACCTAATTAATTATTATATAGAAAATTAATATACCTTATGAATTAATCTCAGATTATAAACCCTCGATCAGATTATAGTATCTAATTTGCTTCCAGAACTGGAGTTTCAACCGAATCATTTAAACATATAACAGATCAAAAAAGAACTGATTTTTCTGCTCATCTTACACTTTCTGTTAAAACTCCTAATGCCGAAGGTTCTGCTTCTGTATCTGGTGCACATAAAGCATTTAATGAGATAAAAACTATGAACTCCAATGCTATAAATTCATCTGAATTTAAAGCCTTAACTTTTCAAATCAGCAGAGGAATTAGTTAATTTATTTGGAGATATGAGATTGAGGGAAGCGGTATGTTTGATGGTTTCACACTAAGTACTCCACATATCCATGTTACTAATACACCTCTTCCTCCATTAAACGAATGATAAAAATTGTTTGAATATGATGAATGAAAACAAATATACATTATACTATAATATATTTATGATGTTTGCATGAAATTTATTTTAGAATATTAATTTTTCTAGTATAATAAATATATAAAAATGCTTTTGATACAAAGAATTTATATTTTTAAAAGTTATTGATGAAATTAATTTTAGTATAATTAATTTATATTTTATTATATCATACATTCATTATTCTAAAAAAAAAAATAGTAATATTATATATTTATACAAAAATAATTCATTGATAAATATATAATTAAGTTGTAATTTAATAATATCTTTAGGTAATCTTCCAGAATCACATCATTTAATTAAAATATATATATATATTAAAATTTTGTTATTTATTTATTTATTTATTTATTTAAAATTCTTATTATCAAAGAAAATTAAGAAAAATATAAATATATAAATAAATTAATATAAAAATGTAAAGAAAAAATATAGAATAAATTAATACCGTATGGAAAAATTAAAAAAACAGTGTTCTGAAGGAGGGATCAAGCGATAACTGCGATATACTATGAGATCGTTGTCAGAGTACCAGTTTGTGCTTCGGCTGTTTCCTGCTCAGTTACCTGCCTCGGACGTTTCACCGATATTTAACACCCTATCGACCCTAATTGCTTTGAGGCCGCTATGGTGACACAAACTTTACTGCTGGCGTTCTCTTAACAGTCTACCGTAGTGCAGTCTCTACTCAAGTCCCCCACCCATCCACCTACTAAGCCACTCACTTGAGTTACATCCCATCGCTACAAGGGACTGGCAAAATATAAACTTTTTATTTCCTTTTATTTATAGATATCTTAAAATTTAATTAATTATGGGCCTTATTTTAATATTTTATAAAAATAAAAAAACTAAATAAAAATAAAATAAAAATAAAAATAACATTGATAATTTTTAATGAGAATAATGCAAAGAAAAAATTCAATAATTTTTTAATAATAATAACCTTATGAACTTTAATAAATTATTAGATTATTATATAAAGAAGAGCTGAAATCACTCTTCTTTTAATAATACTATAAAATAATATTAGCTTTTTTCAATATATGTATGGATATTTATATAAAATGCTATATTGCTAACTTAAAAATTGGTTAATAAAGTTATTTTTTAGAAATGTCAATCCATAGTTGCTATTTATCAGACATATTTCTATAATTATCTTACAATACTGTTTTATTCCTTACTATTTGATGTCTGGCTGCCAATTATTTCAATATTGGAAATTTTAGAAGAAGGTACTCCATTACTCAATTTTTTTTTCATTACTTATGAAATAAGAAGGTAATTCACTCCAGAAGTTAAGCAAAGTGTAATAACCCAGGCTTAATCTTTTGTAAAACTGGTATATGACTAAAAGATGAATTCTAATATAAATCCTAAAAACGTCCCTACAGAATAACTTATATAACACCCAATTATTCCTTTTAGCTTATTTTCTTTTTCTCCATAAACCAATTTTTCGAATAAAATATACTAAATTGGGGTTTAAAGAAGGACACTTCCCAACCATGCCACTGCATCTTCTTGCCATTCATAAGGGTATATATAAAGAACAAATTTAAAGCAAATATACAATACGATATTTCCTAATGATTTATTGTATAATATTAATAAAATTTTTAAAATAAAGATAGATTAGAATAATATTAAAAAATCAAGATTTTTCTATATTAAATGATTTAAATTCTATTTACCTAAAACTCCAGCTATAAAATATCTACCTATTTAAGGGACTTTCTAAAGTATGGGGAATGCAAGTTTAGGAGTATGAATAAAATCATCATCAATGTCAATCACCATTTGTGAAGTGGCAGCTGTTGAAATCTGATTTTCAGATTCTATTAAATTTATGGGGGAATCTGATCTTTGCGTTTTTTTTTCACAAGAATAGTCACATGTTGAAGTGTTTTGCATACTTTCTTGATTCTAATTTTGCAAGTCTTATTCGTCTACTCCAGTTGTCATTTTAAATTATTGCCTAAATTTATTTTTTTTAATTTAAAAATATTTTTTTTTTTTTCCCTTTTTCTATTTGTTTAAACGAATTTTAGATAACAATTATATTATTTTTTTTGCAATTCTCACTCTTCAATATTAAATATAAAATAATTATATTTAGTTAAATTTTTATTATTAATTTGCATAATACTAACACCTATTATTAGCTAATAGTTATTATTCTTTATTGATTTATATAATATTGTATAATTATTTTTATTTTTTTTTCCCCCCTTAGTTTTGAATTAACTTATATTATATATTTATTATTTATTATATTCCTTAAGTTGTAATGTTTAGGGTCGTCAATTTTATTTATTTTTGTTTAATTTTTTATAGCAATTAATAAAATTGGTATATTTTATGATTTAAATTTTATTATAATAAATTTAAAAAAGAGTTGATTTAAGTTTTAAATAATTTAAAATTAAAATTTCATTTTTTTTAATTTTAATCCTAGTCAGGTTTTTTAGCTTTTCTTTCATCTTGTTATTTTTTAATTTTTTCGTGCAATTATTTTTTCATAAATTCCTATTATTGTGTGCTTACATATTTTTTACCTTATAATTTTCCATACATGGTGTCTTTAAAATTATTTCTCGCATCTATCTTAGCAGCGGTATCACAGCCATGCATTTCAGCGATTCCATGCTTTATGCAATAGCAAAGCTAACAGAACTTGCAAATAGTTCGTAAGGTAAGAACTAAAGTCTTACAACCTTCTTTCGAACAGTATCTATTTTATTCGATCTATTGATCCAAAAAGGCCATATCATCAATATCTTCCTCTTTTGACTAGTTTTTTTTTTCTTCATTCTGTTTTTTCAGCTTCTTCTATTTATTGCTCTATTGTTATTATTATTATTTCGGCTCAGACGGCTTAATATTATTATTATTAATGCCACTTTTATCTTATTTTTTCACTTCTTAATTATTGTTTTTGCTTTGATTTTATTCTATATTTTTTGAAACTGTCAATTTTTATAATTTTCCATTTCCTTGAGAAACATGGTTTAGTTATAATTTTTCAGATATAGAATGAATAATCATCCTGTGAAAACCATTAACTTTATCAAAAACCAATTCTTTTTATACGTCTTATTTACAAAACTCTTCTATTTATTTGAGGTATTATTATTCAAGCTATTCCTTTTCATTCTCAGATGTTTATTTTATTTTTTAGTTTTGATTTTCATTCTCCAATATTTGTTCATGTTTATTTTCATTTTTGCTCTCTTCTTCTTCTTTATCATCATCATCTTTATCGAATTCTTTATTATCTTAATTTTTATTTCTTTTGTCTTTTTTATTTTTCTTTTTTTTCTTTTTATTGTTATTATCTTCATTCCCTCCCGTTGTTGATTTTTAAGTGTCTTTAAACTTTTGCACCAAATGCTATTCATTTGCTGTTACTTGAATAAATCCTGTATTGAATGATATATTTTCATCTAAATGCTAGAAATCGAAAGCAGTTTTTACCTCCCCATGTTTATAAAAGTACTTGACTAAACCAGATAGAAACTCATTTGAGCTTATTGTTTCACTATCTCCGACTATACAAACAAATCTCTTTGCCCTAGTAACTGCTACATTCATTCTCCTTTTATCTGATAAAAACCCTATTTCTTTCAAAGGATTGGACCTTACAGTCGAAATAATAATGCATTCTTTCTCTCTCCCTTAAAATCTATTATATTTAAAAAAAAAATATTTATTTAAATGATTTAATGTATACATTTATAACATTACCCATCGACTGTAGAGATTTCAATGTTTTATCCCTGTAGTTTATTCTTTATAATTTCAACCTATGCATTGTAAGGTGTAATTACTCCTATTTCATCACTATTAAGTCCTTATTACATCAATTCTTTCACAATCAGATACACTAAATCACATTCTCCCTAATTACTTTTAGATTTCGATACGTCATTTTATGTATTTCCAATATTTTCCCCCATTTTTGCTCCAGCTATAAGTAATAATAATAATGAAATTTTGAAAATAAATTACTGTGTTACCTGTATCTACAAACATAAGTACTGTATTTATATCTAAAGGTTCTATGCCTTCCCTCAAATCAACAATTTTATGATCTTACACTATTTCAGCCGCTCTCAACTCTCCATTGTAAATCGCATCAGAACTCCATTTCATAATTTGCTAATTCATTCTAATGAATAAAATAAAACACTTGATATACAATTGCATAAGTTAATATTGTATTCATTACCTGTACTACACCTTCAGCATTCTACTGATATCATGTTCACTGAAATCCTTTAGCAATCTATCAAAAAGAGTCACCGATAAATTGTTATTTTAAGATTTAACAGTGGGGGGTAATTGCTTATGATCTCCTGCCAAAATTAATCGTTTTCCTTTTATGATAGCCAGCCTTAATATTTTTATATTAAATAATATCAATTAATTGAACTAAAAATATAAATCATTCTTATATTACCAGCAAGATATTTCCAGAGCTTAAGCAGCCTCATCAATGACCACCAAATCAAATTATGTTTTACTTAGCTCATAATTGAAAATTCTGTCAGCAGCTCCGGTATTAGTACAGCAAATAACATCGGCATCCTATAAGACTTCTTTTACTGCTATCCTCTCCTACTCTATTATGCCTTTCCTTATTCCTCTGATTTGATTCTTTAGTTCTTTTTTCTCATCATATTTTGTGGCCTTACTTAGTTTGTGTTACCTAGTATTTAAGTCCCTCCTGAATTCTCTAATTGCCTTGTAGGAATCAGTTGTTCTGACTTAGGCGTCAATGCATTTTTCTTTCACTTTGGGTATGAGTCTAGCAGGATGACCAATTCTAATAACCTAAAATAAAGAAAAATGATACTTATTTTCTATAAAATTTTTATTTGCCGAATTACCTTAATACTCGAAGAACCTAACCTTTCAACGACATTATCGATTGCAATATTAGAACCTGCACATGTCAGGACTTTCAGACCTTTTTTACAGGCCTGGTATATTAATTCGCAAACAGTACTGGTTTTTCCCGTTCCAGGTGGGCCTAATATGGTATTTTTTTTTAATTATGAATTTTTTTTAATTTTTAAATAATCAATCTTTCTCACCGTGGATCAAAGAGACTGTTTCTCGGCTTAGTGAAAATAGAATCGCATCTTTTTATTCTTCATTTAAACTTTTGCTTTTCCATTTTATGTCTTTTTCGCATTCTTTCAACTTTTCTAGGTTCCCAGACTCATAATTTAGTACATGACTTCTTTTGATCAGGTTATTTTGCTTATTCGGGTCATTTTATTCGCCGAACAAAACAGACAGCAGGGGACGAGAGGGATGACTACTATCGTTATAAATTTCCTAAATTTTTTATAAAGCCAGCATATGTCTGTTATGAGTGACTTCATTCACTTCTAACGCAATCGAATAAATCTCGTTGTAATTGATGATATTTGAGTCTTAATCGAAGAAGTCATTCGACGAACTATTTTCAATTGATATAACAAGTTTGAATTCATTTTTTTTATAAACAACTCCATTCAATATTGGTTTTTATTTATAAAATGATGCTGCATCCATTCTAGCATATATACCCAGATTGTCACCCGACTGAATTTTAACCTCTGGTAACTTTACCATATTCGCAAATTATTCTGAAGCTTTTGTTGCTTTTTCTTTATAATTTGGATGAGCGAGTGTTATTAAAACTCTTCCATAGAGACCTTCTTTTATAGATTTACATTTCAATTTTTCTATTGCCATTCCCATCTAATTAAATAAATGGAATAGTTTTTGTATATATATTAAGAATTTTATTAATATATATTTGTTATTCATTTTTAAAATACTTTTTCCAGTTCTTTGACAGTGTTTTCAGAAAATACTTTATTATGCTAATTGATTTCTTCATCATGTTCTTATTTTATCCATTACGTTTGCTTTTCGACAAAATCAGAAATATCTTTATATGTTTTCTATTACTACTCCATAGTTTTTATTAATAATACTAATTTTTTATTATATATAAATTATTTTCAGCTTATTCAATTATTTTTATTTTCTATTTTTTGAGATTTGATTTTAAATATTTATAATATATCGGAATTAATTGAGCAATATAAATTCTTACCGAAATTATAATAATCTCATATATAGTAAAGAATGTCTTATCTTATTTATGAAGAAATAATATAAAATAGTGTATTTAGTTTTAATGTTATTTTTTAAGAATTAGTTTTTTCTAATCAGTAGCCGAAATGCACTAGTTTGAATCATGTCCACATCATTTATTATATAATAAATAACTATTTGGGAATTTATTATAGTTTTGTTTAGATAATGATAAAGTTTTTTTTATTTATTTCAGAAGATGTGGTGGGTGAGTGGTTATACCGACTGATTGCTAGTCAGTTGCCGAAAGGCGCGCAAGTTCGAATCTTGTCCACATCGCTTCTTTTTTTTTCTATAATAAATTATAATTAACATCTTTTGAGTGTTGATATATCAGATTTATTATAAATTATTTTATAAATTTTTAAAAATTATATAGAATTATATTCTTTATGGATGCTAGTTAGATAAAAATTAATAAAATACATATGGTTATGAAACTTTATATTATACGTTTCATTACTTATATTAGTCATTTAAATATTATTAGAAGGATAATATTAATTATAAAAAATAATAAATAAAGTCTATATTAATTTAAAAATAACAATTATTATTTATATATTTAAAAATTATATATTTAAATCGAACACAGAATTTAAAATAATAAAAATGTAATCATCAATAATACGCTTAGAGAAAACTATGAACGAATAAGAGGAATTAATTAAGCTTAATTTAATGAAAATCAAAAATTATATTTTAAATTTTTTATTTAGAAATTATAATAAGATATATAATAAATTATTAGCTATCGTATACAATGTATTATTTAGTTAATACGATTAAGGGTGAAATATTAGGCGGTTTTTTGAAGTGTTTTTTACAAATAAACTCTTTAAATTTGAATTAATTTATATATATTCTAAATACAAAAATAAAGAAATAAAAAAACAAAATTTACCATTTGATAGAAAAAATATTTATCAAAATCATAAATCTATTTCTTTAAACATCAAAAAAAATAATTTTCTTGTTTTAAGTTAATTTATAAATGTTTGAATTTACCAATAGTCAGCTTTATAATTTGTAAAGAAGCTCAAATATTATATGTTCATCTGTGAGCTAATATTCGAAATAAGAGCCAAAAACAGATCTGAAAAATAGCTAATCTCTTATTGCTGCGGAAATATCTGGTAATTTATATAGTTAAAATACTATAAATTAAATAACTATGATAAAATTTTAATTTTATTTAGATTTCGAAAAGGGGAGGAAAACTGAAAAAATTCAAAAAATTGAACCAAATTCATAAGATTCAATCAAAGAATAATATTTTAGAGAGTAAACAATTGAAATAAATAAAGAAATAGAAAGGTAAGACTGTTGTATTTAATAATAGTAATTTTTTAATTTTAAACTTTTTATAAATTAGAAAATTTAGTCAACGAATTTTTGAAATTCAAAAAGAAGAATCTCCTCTTGATTTATTTTTGGAGTAATAACTTTTTTTGAATCCTCTTTATTTTAATTAAAGTATTAAATTTTGCTTGAATTTAGATATCAAAAATTCTCATTTAAAGTTTATGGGTGCAACTCTTATCGGTATTTCAGATCAATTGAAAAAGGAATAGAGTATTTTGCACATAACTTGACAGCAGATTATCCTTTAAAATCTGATTCTTGATTCATAAGAATGTGGATAAAATATGTACATTTAAACAATAAATTAATGAAATCCTTAATAATGTATAAATAAACAAAATAGGCCTTTATGACTGTAGATACAGAAGACATCTTGAAATATATGTAAAACGAAAATATAGGTATTGGATCACTAGAATTGCAAATTGCGTTCATAAGATACTATGAATAGAAAAGAGAATTTGAGAAAGCGTATGAAATTGTGCAGAAATTAGACAGAAATAAACTTAATATATCTCCTGAAGAATTAAATAATTTCATCAAGAACTTTGAAAAGCGAATAAGGGGCTACATTTACTCTGATTTCAATGAAAATCATCTTTTCATTTAAAATTGCAAAGAATATAATGAATATTTGGACCAGTTTCCTTACCATACCTGTTCTCCGAAGAAAATCCACCCTTTTACAAGGAAAACATGGAAGTCTCCGCCTAAGAGAATTGTGAAAAGATATATTAAATATTAAAAATCACCCACACTATTTAAAAAAGTGGAAAATATAAATTATAACAAAAAACAATAAAAAAAGTTAAGTTTCGAATATAGTACAGCTTATGAAAGTGAAGATAGTGAAGGTGAAAACAAAATAAATTGTAAAAATAATTATTGTTGTTTAAATTTTAGATATTTATAATTTTATTTTAAACTAAAGAGAAATACATATTCAGAGATGAATTTGATAGTGTTTTTGAAATAGATAACGATGATATTGACGTCGCCGATTGTCAGTTAAAAGGAAAAAGCAATAAAAAGTTGAGTGTTGATGGAAAATAAATCTCTTATTTTAGTGTAGACCATGATTTTGATGAAAATAAATCTATAAAAAAAAAAAAATTAAAACCTATTTCCCTAAAAATTCGCTTTGATCCGTTTTATAAAAAATAAATGACACCGGAAAAATCTGACTTGGGAATATATGTAGATACCAATTATAGAGAGTATCACAAGAATGAAGCTCCACAACTTATTTAAAAATATAGAGAATTATGTGTTAAATTTAAAAAAAATCCTTAAGATTTTGCAGAAAAAATTATAATAAAACAAAGATTTTCTAAAATTTATTCCAAAGTGCAGAGTAATTACACTTTGTATTAACGATAAAGTATGTGTGAAGAATAAAGTGAAAATAGCAAACACTCATAATAATAAAAATAAATGCTACAATCAGAATTAAAGTTCCATGAGAATTCTATGTTTTCAACCGTGAATAATAATAATACGAAAAGCAACAATGGAGGGCTAGATTAGCTGATTGATGTAACTATGTTTATTTATTTTTTAAATTATTTAATTAAATTTTTTTAATAGATCAGCTAGGGACTTAGTAAACAGAATTATTTTATTTAAAAATAATAAAGTCAATAAGAAGAAGAGGTAAATATTTTAAAATAAAACTTTAAAAAATTAATCATTTTTATCATAGCACTATTCATACAATCACGAATTATCAAATTGGTATGATAGTTGTAATTTAGGTTCAAAAAAAATAGGTTTGTCTCAAAAATTGGAAGAGAAGTAGTGGGGATTAAACAATAAAAGTGAATAAAATAAAAAATAAAAATAAATTAACACAAAATTTATAAAAAATGTAATAAAAATAAATTATAATTTATTTTTTTTTGTTTAATTTATTATAAATCAATTATTTACATCTTTTAAAAATAGCAATAGGCCTCTCATATATCAGAAAAGAAAAATTTATAAAAAGAATTTGAAAGGCACATCAGTCAAACTCCTCCTGAAGGGTTAGTTCTTTATAATGACTAAAATTTGCAAAATTTAAATACAAAAGAAATCGATTAAATCAGACATCTGGAGTATCTACGAAATGATTTTTACTCACTCCCTGTAGGCTTTTATGGAGGTAGTAGATAGATTATGAAAAACTCGTAACCTTCGTTTTTTGAAAATTCAATAGAAAAAAACAACAAATTCCAATTGTACTAAAACTCCTAGTTTTCTAATGTCCAGCCGTGTAATTTTACTGACGCTTTCAGAGAACTTAAAGCTTCTGGAATAGATTTATTTCCTAAGAATAAAGGAAAAATTTAAAATAAGAAGGAACTTAAAAGCAAAAATGGAAATTCAGAAAAGAAAAAAAAAGATTAAATAAATGATAAAGAATAATTCTTTTATTCATTTTGTCTAGACCAGAGCCAAAATCAGAACCTAGCTGTTTAGAAATAATTACAATAGGAACAAATATCCAGTTAAGATACTTGCAGATTTGAAATAAATGATGACTGGGCACATGGAAGCGAAGTTACATTATAGTAATTGTAATCATAAAGAGATTTTGTGTGTCAAGATTAAAATGGATTGGAGATTTTGAAATGGGTTTCTTTTTCTTAATAAGGTAGTGAAACGTTGAAAGTATTGGGGTAAATTTACCATGAGAAGCTGAATTTCATAATAAGGGAAGTCTAAGAGTAAATCAAATACCTTTTATTTTTTCATTTAATAATTTTTTAAAAATACATTTTTAGACTTTGTAAGTAGGGAAACACCTTTTTGAACTACGATTCAAATGGACAAAAAATTCTAAATAAGGATTTACTTATTTAAAATTACAAAAAGTTAAAATTCAGAGAAAATAATTTGAAAAAATTGATGTTGTACAGATTGAAAAAAGAATTTGAACCTTTGATGAAAAGGGAATTAATTAAATGGAAACCAGAATTAGAAAACATGTTTGAAAGCGATTTATCAGAAAAATATGTAAATCCTAAAACTCATTTAAAATATGGAAACTTCAATCTCCAGCAAGACCCTGCCAATTAATTTTTCCAAAAAGTGAAAGGAGTTTTCAACGAACTGGTCTCAGAAAAGGAAAATAAATCACTGTTCGCCAATAGTTCAAAAAATATTAATTATCAAACCTGCTAAAATAAGCAATAAAACCAAAATTAAGATGTTTTTTCTAATACCATATTTTTCGCAAGTCAAAAAAAAACTAAAAGAAATGTTAGTAATAGGGTTTCAGTACATTCTCAATAGAAGCGCCAATTCAGCAGTTAAAAAAAGAGAAACAAAACTAGCTTCTTCAACAATTCTGAAAACAAAAACAAAGAACAATAAAATGGCAATACTATAGCTAATAATTATCTTCAATAAGGAGATAAAATGATAAAAAAATGCAGTTCGAAGAAAATATCAGAAAATTAGCAACTGTATCAGCAAAAATCAGCCCCAAAAAGTCCCATTAAAGAATTTACCACGGAATATTTTCAGTCTCCGCCTTCAATTCACAAAAGAAAAAATTTTAGTAGTAAAACCAATAGAAAAACATATTCCACCGATAAATCAAAAAGCCATTATCTCACTTCAGAAAGCAATAATGTAGATTCTTGCAGTGAAAAAATACCATAACACAAACAATAATAAATGCCAAAACAAGAAGAATTATTAGAAGAAAAATACAAGTTCATGCAGTAGTAGGGCAGTGAAGAACTGTCAACTAATGAAAAGAACTACAGGATAATTCAAAAATTTAGAATGGCCAGAGATGATGATCTTTAAGACAATTTGAAGGGTCGACCATCTTGTAAAACCGACAATTTGCACACCAGTAGCAGTAATAGTGTCAATAATAATAATGACTAGTCTGCAAGGAGTTTCTACAACTTTTAGTTCAAATCCAGAGTCGAAACCGAAGGAGATGAAGAAAAATAAGTAGAGCAAAACGCCGTTAAAGCGGACCAAAATGGAATTCAATCTCCTGCTTAACAATAATTTGATAATAATATCTTCGTTTATAATTCTCCGCAGCTGAGGGGCATTCACAAAATGCAAGTGGAAAATGATGTTAAAAATTAATAAAATCAGCAGCCCAAATGTAATTAATAATAGCCTCAAACAAATAATGATGCTAATAGCAATCATTAAATGGTAAAATAACTCAGTTTTAATGATGTTGGAAATATCATTTAAGAGTTGTAATACGAAGAAATATCAACAAATTACTAAAATGACAACTAGATGGTACAAAAATAAGGGTAAATTCAAAACAATATTGTTTCTTCTTTTGTTTCATCCCCCTCCTCAAATTCTTCATCTTCCTGCTTATTGAACGACTAAGGCGCAATTAATAATAGAAATTAAGTGTAATATAATGATGAATAAACAACACAAGTTTTCGACTAACTTTTTCAATAAAATAACAACAATGATTATCAATAGTAACAACAACAATAATATCAACAATAAATAATGATTTCTTATAATGAAAATTTAAACCAAGAGGACAACATTTAACTTCAAGCTTATCAAAGATAAATGTTTTCTAATTTTAGAAATAGTGGTGATGCAAATATGAACTAGCAAAGTAAAGGAATGTTCAAATTGAAAAAAGTAAAAAAAAGAACATTTAAAAATATAGAAAAATTACGAAAAGATTGTACTGATAATGCTTTACTTAATTGTGACTTGTTTGAAATAAATTCCGCTCAAAATTTATGGTAGTAAAAACTAAACATAGAAAAAAATGAAGAATTTTAAGTATTGGACGGTAAAGAATAGGAAAATCAACTAACCTTATCCGATAAAAGTTCCAGAAATTCATTAAATTTAAACTAGTTCGATATTTATATGGACTCACAGAATAAAAATGAGAAAGTAAATAGAAACGGTTGCGATTTTCAGCCAAGAATTGGACTTTCGCAAGATCCCGAATTTAATAGAGAAAACATTCCCCCCCCTCGCCTTAGTATTTCTAGTCCCAATAGCAATTGTAGCTTAATGTTATAATGCGATAGGAGTGAAGTTTAATAGGATGATTAAGAAAATGGAGTTGGAGGATTTGAATAAAAAGTATAAAACTCTCCTTAATTTATCAAGCATGAGAAATTTTAATACGAAAATTTATACAGTAATTACGTATATGACGATGATAACGAAAATAAAAATTACTTTTTTATTTAAGATGACACTCCAAATTCTTTTTTTAAAAAAACTCATTCTGAACTCGTTCCGCAATACTAAGAAGAAAATGAGGAATAAAAAGATGGATATGATTAAATCAATAATTATAATTTTGAAAATGACGATTTTAACACTGGAAGTGATGTTTAATTTTTCTAGGATTTAGATTTGGGTTTATTAGAAAATTAACAATTAATACAAATGTAGAAACAATAGAAAATATAAAAGGAATAAAAAGAACGTAGAAAAAGAAAAATCGAAAACGAACGAATCAATACCCTCATTCATTTGCAATAACAGTAAAGTTAGAGCAAAAGAAAGCCTCTCGGGGAAGTAGTATTTTTGGAAAAAATAACTAAATCTGTTTAAGAAGTATCTTAATAATAATCTCCTCAATATTAGAATCTGTAATAAGAATAGTCAAATTAATAAAATTAAGTACTGCAGGAGCTTGCGAAATAAGACCAGCAGTGTGAAAACTTAAGTAAATAAGAATAAGAATGGGAAAATCGATAAATGACATATTTAGAGCATTTTGAATCTAAAGACATGTAAAATTAAATTAATTTTCCATCTAAACAGTACTTGTCTCCAATAAAAGAAGCACATATATCCAAGGGAAGTAGTTAAATGCCAACTATTAAATCTTCTGAGCTAGGTTTATCAAGTGCTGCCAATCTAAGTCATAACGCTAGTCAAAACAGAAATAGCATAAATAATAACAATAAAAATGGAAGAAACTTTCTGAATTTAACTTCTAAAAATGGGAATGAAGTTTGTAAAATTAACTAATTCGAAAATGTTTGCTATAAAGATGGAAGTAATTTCTTATTAGAATAATTGAAGAAGATGGCTCTTAAAGGATAATAAAATAAGAGTAATAATAAAAATGAAGATAATTTAATGAAAGATAAAGAATGAAAATGAATATTATAATATACTTCTATTAATTTTTAACTATTTATTTCTTTTTATCTTATGTGTATATATATTTATCTTAATGATTGAATTTTATATTGGTAACAATATATTTTATTATTATATAATAATTCAATAAATTCGCGTTAATTAGTGCTTACCGGTTCTAGATTGATAATGCATACTTAAATATTGTTTTTTAAGAAGTAAATAAAATATATGCATTTTTATATTATGATATAAATTCTAATAATATTAAAAAAACTCCTATCACATATTTTTATATTAGTAATTAGCTAAATTTTAATAACTATGGTTTTAGGTATGCTATATTGGATTATAAAAACAAAAAAAAACAAAAAAAAATAATAACAATATCTAAAGAATAATACAAAAACAAAAAATAGAAATATAAACTAAAAAAAGACTATAAATGATAGCTTAATATAAGTTAGTAACAGAAGTTAAAAGTTTGAAATCAATATAACTTATCCAGAACATGGGTATTGATTTAAAAAAATAAAAGCTATAGTCATAATTAATAAATCTTGAGTAATAGGACTTTGACCAAATGGAATAAAAGAAAAAAATACTAACAAAAAAGATAAGAAAATAAGAATAGTGTCACTCGTTCAAAAATATAAGTAAAAGATTTTTCAGTAGTCTATTGGATTTCTTCATTAATAATTGCTCAGATAAATGCTATGATTGCACATTGGATCAAGAAATTTATAATCCTGATAGTACACAGATAAATGAAAACAGCACACAAGTAAATATGGTTAAAATTCCTTTAATAAATTTTTTCCTCGAACTAAAACATTCGGAAAACCAAAAAAATTTCTCTTTAAAACACTATAGAGCTCTCACATTGCCTCTTACTTAATTCGTTGTTTAGTAGTTAAATTGTGATGATTTATAACTTCATCAGAAAGTGTTTAAACACTATTTTTAAACCTAATAATACTAATTAATAAACGGAATAAAGAATTTAATTTCATAGCTAGTATTCAAATATATAAATTAATACGAAATCTTTATAAAGAAGAAAAATAAATAATAATTATAAATATCTAAAGATATGTTGATAAGAAGCAAGTAAATCTACTCTGATATTAATATTTTCCCATAAAATCAAAATTATAATAATTAGAAGAAAAATAACTATCACTAACTATCAAGTTAAAATGAATTTAAAATTATTCAAATATAGCATTTACAAAGAATTGAATCTGGAATTTCACGAATGACTAATTAAATTTATGTAACCCGTTTTTGATCTTATATTATACTTTTTAATTTTTTATAAATACATTTAAAATTTATAAACTATACTTCATATTAAGTTTTCAATAATATAGTAAATAATTACTCAATATACAAAAATAAATTACATTTAGTGTATGGTAATGACATATTATTAAAATTTCCATTTTATATTCTAATTAGAGATCATATAAACAAAGAATGTGAATTCTTACAACAATAAAATAAAAAATGAATACACTCCTCACTTTTTTCGAAGTTATATATTACGAACGAAATATTTTTTTATTATCTTATAAAGAAAATTTACAAGAATATTAAATAAGGAGAATAAAATTTATAAATACTATTCTCCATAAACTCAAATTTTTTTTTTGTTAGATTTTGTTTTCTTACTCTTACTAGATGCCTTTTTTTAATTGGTTTTAAAATAAAAAAAAATAAATCTTAAAATTATATTAAAAACTCAATAAAATTTATCGCCTACCTTTAAAAGTTTAAAAATTAAGTATTTTTTTATATATAAAAACTGATGTTTTTATTTTAATTCATGTTAAACTACTATTATAGTGAGATTTATAAAAATTTATAATATAATTTAATAATAATAATGTTAATAAAAATGAAGTTAATCTTATAGATATAATGAAAAAGTATTATAACTTTATGAATAATAAAGAGGATATTATATTTTAGATTTAAAAATGATATTTTATATGGATGAACAAGCAATAGTTAAGTAGATTTTAACAGATATTTAAAAAAAATAAAATTATGTTTATATTGATAAAAAGGCGCTGGTATATTTAGAAAGTATTTTATATATGTATTGAAGTAAATAGAAAGCATTAACCTTACAATTTTTAGGGATAGTCTAAATTTTATTAATTCATTTATTATTGTAAATAAACCAATGGATATTATGGTATTCTAAAGTCACCGATTCATATACTACGTAATATAGATTGATGCGATATTTAGATTTATGTCACATTATAAAGTAATAATTATAATTAACTATCATAAATGAAAAAGTAATTAAATTTACAAAAGGCAATATAATATAATTTATTCTAAAATTAATTATTTTAGTAAATATGAATTTTTTATTAATGTAGATAAACATTTAAAAAATTATTTTATATTTTGTATATTTAATAAAAAATAATAAAATTACTTTTTGAAAAAATTATTACTATTAATAATTATTAATTCTAGATACATTATTTAAGAAATAAAAAACCCTACCAATTATAGGTTTTAAAAAAAATGTTAATGTGCTTAAATAAATCATAACATAATTATTTTTTTATACTCAAATATTATTACTTTTATGTTATTTAAAAAAGAAGGAAAGTAATTAAAATATTTAACTAAAAAGAAAAAAAAAAAAATAATTAGAAAATTATAAAAAAACTCCAAAAAATACACTTTATGAAGATAGCTAATATTAAATAAATTGTATCATTTAATAATGATAGCAAAATTGAGATTGTTTACAACATAGACAGCTCTCTAGAAACTAAATTAAAGAACTTTTATTCTTCATAGTTTTCATAGTTAAATAATCCATCTCAGCCTAGCATTCATAAAACTAAAAAATAAAATTCTTATAAAAATGTAAATAAAAAGTATATAAGAATTCTTATTGATGATTTGATTTCTTAATACTCTAATGAAACTGTTTAGTTGGATTTTTAAGATATAAAATCTACTTCAACTAGTATAAAAACACATGATTAACAATACAAGTTAATTAATACTCTTCTTATGTTGAGACATTGTGAAATGCAATCAAACTATTCTCTTAAACATTTAAGGATCCTCATTCTCCTGCTTTCAAAAAGAAACCTATGAATAATTGGGTTAAAAAGACAAAAAACTTCATAAATTAATATTTAAAGAATATTTTCAAAAGAATAATTTTGAGAATATAAATATAAATTAAAAGGAAATTTTAAGATCTAGTAACTAAACATATTAATTATTGCAAATCTTAATTTACTTTATAAAATGAATGTGATAATTATAAATTAGATAAGTTTTGTCTATCCACCTTTGATGATTAATAAAAGTAAAAACTAANTAAAAGCTGTANTAACAGTCAACATTTAATACGAATAGAATCTGGAATATCTAGAATGATCAAAAACATCTATGTTACACGATTTTGAAGATAACATAAATTACTATATATAAAAATAAAATACTAATGAACAAAAATTTCAACAACTGATCAATATTAGAATTTATAAATTTAATAATTTAAAATAAAATAATAATTCATTTAATTTTTAATTATTAATAGCTATTAAGTGTTNNAAAATTAAATATAGGATATATAATATAAATTATTTTAATATTAATTATAAANAAATGAAATNATTTTTAATATGTTTTTAAATTATATTTATTTAACGAAACCCTCTTTTTATTTAAATATCAAAGATTTATATATTNTTTTACCAAATTTAATAAAAGCAAAATTAATAAAATTTACCGGATTAGATTTATTAATAATTATTTGGTTATTAAATTTTTGAAATTTGATGTTATATTACCATTAAAGATAAATTAATAGAAATGTAGATATTTTAAAATTGATAATTTAATACATTTTAATAATAATTAAAATTAAAAAAAAAATATAATTTATTAAAGTATAAATCATTCCTTAAAAAAAAAGTTGCAAATTTTCTAAAAAATACTATAATTATTATAATTTATGATTTATTATTTACTTATGAAATTTTCTACTATTAGTTTTCAAAAATAAATTTAGTTTTTCAACAAAGAAATAATAATATAAAATATTAATACTTTATGTTTTCAATCAGCTTTTTTAAAAANAATATATTTTATTAATTTATATTACTTATTTATATTTCACTATAGATACTATATATATTTGCAATCTGATTTTTATAAAAATAAATATTTTTTGTTAATTAGTTAGTCTTTATTTATATTCCACACTTAAACTATTACTATTAAATAAGCTTAAATATAAAATAGTATATATTTCAAATTAAATCTTAATTGATTTGGTATAAGTATTTTTTAATAATGCTTTTTTTAAAACAAAAGGATATACTTATGGAATAAAAACTACTTTTATATGCATAATATATTCAATAATATTAGGATTATAAGAATAATATTAAAATATTTTAAAACATGTAACAAAAATATAAAAAATAAAGTAAACTAATATAAAAATATATTAAATAATTTTATACTAATATTATATTTAAATACGACTTATTTAATAAATAATAAAAATAGTTTAAATATAAATTAAAACAATAAAATCAATAGCGCCATTTAGGGAGATTAATTTATCTTTTGCTACGTCTTTCCCCTTTAACCGTATAAAAATTGTCTTTTGAAGCTTAGTATTGTTAAATATTTTTATTATTATTTAACTCTAATCTTTTTTTTACATTTTTCATATCTTCCTAAAGCTATCTATTAAGATTTTGCAGTTCTTTCATACGACGTTGTGCATACATCAACTTTTTTTTTAATTTTTAAAATTCTTCAACCTATACTAAAGATATTTAATATGGTTCTTAATTTTTTAGGTCTTTGCTCATGCAATGAATCAATTCTAAGAGCTCATTTTTTTTAAGCTTCTTAAGGTTTTTTTCCCAAACTATACGGTCTTGTTTCGTTTCCGAATTATTTTTTTTCAAAAGTTTATTCAGCAATTGCTAGTTTTCTTATTCCAACTTCAATTTTGATTCTTCATGGTAGAGGTGCAACTAATTTATAATGCAAATTTAGAGTATTCAATCTTCATTTTTAAAATTTTTTAATTTACTTAAGTTTTTTCTAACTCCAATTATGCAATATCTTCATTTTTTTGTTTAATTTGTTCAGAAAATTCTTCTTACATTTATTACCATTCAACTTATTTTTCATTGTGTTCTTTTTATATCAAAACCACTTCCCTTTTGGCATTATTTAGTTCTTCATTCATAATTTTATCATTTTTTTCCATAAATACATTTACTCTTTTAAGCCGCTCGCATTCACAGTGAATTTCTTCTAATTGATCATTTTTAGCATCTATTTCTTTGCAAAGTTCCTAATTCATCTCTTAAAAATGATTATTACTAACTTAAGAATTTCCAGCCATAAAAAGATGGCTTCTTGGAAATTTTGAAAAACTTGCATGTTCGGAAGAGTAAAACTCATCAAAAGAACTCTGTTTCAATTTGTCAGTATTAGCTTGGCAAGATTAAATTTCACTACTATTGTCAATTTCAATTTGCTCTTTGTATTTTACTTAGTTATTATCTTGTTCTAGATATTGTTTATGCTATACCTTTTACTATGTTTGCCGTTTCTTAGCACTGCTAGAATTATATGTAAACTATTGTATAACTTATCTTTCTATCAGACCTTCTTATTTATGGAAACTATTGTTATTATTAATATTTTCCTGATAGCTGCAAAAGCTAGAGTTTAATAATATTTTTTCGTTTGCTGAATGCTTTTTTGGAGTGTTAAAAGTATTGTTTATTGCTGTATTATATTATTTTTTCGCAGATATATCTTCATTTTGTGTTTTTATATCTGATATTTATTATGTATTTTCTATATTTTGTTAGGGCTACTAACTTTTCTACTGTTTTATATTGGTTATACTCTTAAAAAGGTTTTTCTGTTTATTTATTTATCCATCTTCCTAGTCTTTTTTGTTAATTAATAATTATAAACATATAAATTATAATTAGTAAACCATTTAGTTTTAAACATAAAATACAAAATTAAAATTACTTTGTTATTTACTATCATAGTTTTCTTAGGTTTTTGCAGAAACCTATGATTTTTTTAAAGAAAATATTTGGTAAATTTTAGAGATCATGCCTTTATCTACTTGATAAAATTTTGTTTCTTTATTTTTTTTTTTATTTATATTTACCACTTATATTTAATATTGTAGTGTTTTATTGAATAAAATAAATATATGTTTGATTCAAAAACTACTTTACGGTTATTATTCTTGCTTAATTTACTTATTTTAAATAAAATATATGGATATATATTACTCTATAAAGGGATTAATAATTAACAATAAATATTCTGTTAAAAATAAAATTATATATTTAGTATGGTTTAATTATACTTGGAGAACAGTGAGCAAAATTGGATATATTATTACTATATTTTATTGATATATACCTAATATTAAATATATTATATTAAAATATATTTTTTAATAAATACTTATACAATTATATATCGACTGATTCTTTGGTTTTTAATATAAAATACATAATAAAATTATATATTTCTATAAATAATATTTTATCACGAATTAATATTATTATTCAAAGTTATAATATTAAGCAAATAATGGATAATAATAATATAAAATTTAAAAAATAACAATTACTTAAATTTTTTATATTTATTTTAACATATATGATATAATTTTTAATTATATATTTAAATTACTTGTTATTTTATTATAAAACTAAATATTAATGAATAAAAGAGTTTAGTTATATAAACTCTAATACATATGTTTTAAAAGAGTAAAATTACCAACTTTAAATCCAAATAAATTTGCTTTTTGAATGTTAATTAAAAAAAACTATTATTTTTATTTTATCATAATTTGAAGAATTTATAATCGAACAATATATTTTTAAATATAAAATTATTCTTTAAGAAAAAAAATTAACTAAAACCATAATTTTCATTTATATTTGATATAAATATTTTTTTCTATATTTTGTTTAATAGCAATGACTATATTATATAATAAAAAATAAACTATTTTATATTAAGGAATATTAAATCTATTATTTTATTTTATTTATATTAATAAAAAAACTTATAATATATAATCCTTTTGGTAAATACTTAATATTTCCACTATTTATGATAATCAAAAATATATAAATTAATTTCATAAGAATAGTAAGTAATTAAGTAATTAAAGAAGACTTTATAGGTGCACAAATAATTTTCGTCTATAAAAAAAAAACATGAAATTAAAAGAAATAAAAGAAACAAATATGATATTTTCGCAATAGAAAACAACAGAAAAGCAACAAGATAAGAAAATTAATTAAAATTAATCTCGAGTTTCGCCTAAAATGATGAAAGGTCCTATGCACACTGATATTCATATATACATGAAAGCTTCTCCAAAGCCACCTGAAATTATGCAATCGATTATCGATTCTAATAAATGCAGATAAGAGAATAACTTCAATAATAACAATTAAATGAGTCATTCAGACATTGAATCAGCATGTAATAATTTGCAAGATAGAAGTAACATCTCTAAAGAAGAAATAAGCAGTGGGATTTCTTTACCTCATATAAATATTTTATCGACTTGGAAAACAATAGCTTCTTTAAAGAACGCCACTGCCGGTGCTTCTTCTCTAAACAATATAAATTAAGATAGCAGCTAGCTCGAAAATAGCAAATAACTTGAAAATAAATAATAAATGAATAAATAAAAATTGCAAAAAAATAGTGGAAACTGTGTATGTTGTTTAGCGAATAAATGTGAAAATAAATAATAAAATGATGAGTATAAATTAAGTAATATAGAAAAAATAAATAATAATTATAATAAAAAAATGCTAGTAAATGGGAAATCAATAAGTTGCGATGACGATTACAGTGAAGACAATGAATCATAATACCGAAAAGCTTAAATTATGGTGCGAGAGGGAGATTCTGATTACTAGACTTTTTCTTCCTGTTCATATTCTTCAAAGTGGTCTAGTCAATCAATTAATTAAAACCAGAAATAATGTGTCCTATAATAAGATGAAAAAAACAAAGATATTAAGTTATTTAAAAACTTTAAATACATAGAAACGGAAGGATAAGAAGAAGAGGATTAATCAGGAGATAGTAGTTGTGATATAGATTAAGAATATGACGAAAGTAATGAAAATATGCCTTGTCAATTGGTTATAAAATCTGAGATACGGAATGAAAATGGAAAATGTTCTTAAGAGGGGAGCTATGATTAGTTGTAAAGAAGTAAAATTGCAAATAAAGAGGCCATAAATTAAAATAGTATTGAAGTGAAAGAAAATGATAAAATTGAAGAGTTTGTAAATTAAAATAAGAATAATTTTGACGCAAATAGAAATGAAAATGATGATTTTTTTAGCGAAATCTAGAAAGAAAAATCTGCAGGACACAATTCCTTGAAATCCAAACACAAATTTGAAGATTTATTTGAAATTTTGGGCAATAATTAGGTAATTCATGTAAATGATGAATAAAAAAGAAAAATATAAAAGACATAAAATTAAAACTGTCAGGTGCAAACCATCAATAATGGGCAAAAATAATAACAATCTGAAAGAAATAGAAATATCGTCGATAAATAAGAGAAATAAAATAAATTAAAAGAAATTAAACAGTCAGATCTCCCACTTCAGCCGATAAGTCCTAATAATAATAGTAACTAAAGTTAGAATAATCAAGAAATCTTGAATACTGAAGAATAGCATAGTTACAAATTTAAGAACTAGTCGTAATAATCGTTCCAAGTCCCTATTATTAATAATAATACTAATAGTATTAAATAGCAATAGAATTCTTTAAGTGACAGCTTTACAATGAATGACATACCAATGAATGTTAACAATAATATGATTAGTAATTATAATTAAAATAGCAATCAATATAAAAGTAATCTCTAAAAAGGCAACAACAACTAAAATTAAACTATTTAGGGCTATTCCAGCTACTAAAATATTAGTTCCACTCGGTGTGGAGGCAATGAAAAAAATTCTTTAAAATGTTTGTAGGGGAATACCATAGATCCTTAATTCCCTTAGAACTCTTAGCGTAATTTGTAGTAGTAATTTCTAACATCCTAGTAATAATAGTAATAGTCATCTCCTGACAAAAAACGAAGTACTTTAACAGCCTTTACCATTCTCTCAGAAAAGCCCTAGTATCCATAGCCGCAGTATCAGCAATAGTAAAATAACAATAATAATTTAAGTAATAACAGCAACTGTAATCAATTCTAATTATCTCCTCTACAGGGGGGAGTGAAGAACCACTTTTCGTATGACTAAAATAATAGCAGTAATAACTATGGCGGGAAAATGGTTTAGAGCATGGACAGTCTTCAAAAACTTCCTTCTGGCCAGCTCATTTTGTTAGGAAACTCATAGCTTAACAATAATATTTCAACTAATAATAATCTGGAAGACATCTACATTGATAGTCCATTTTCTCAAAATAATTGCAACATTTTCTCTTATAGACCCAACACAAATTAGTAGCCACCTTTTGTGGAGGAAATTATTAAAGAAGACTCTAATGAACTCAACGAAAATACTCATCAAAAACCTCCCTTTTCTTAATCATAATACAGGAAATGTTGTCATCATTAGACCTATGCTTCTTCTTCATCGAAAACCGGAATAGCAAGTGAATAATTCAATTAAAGCAATCACTAGAATAATAATAGTAGTAGTATCAGTAATTTGCACCCGAATTAAAAAAGCTCGGAATTAGTCCATTACCAGTATACAGGATAATTGGCAAATCCCGATAGTTATGGATCTAGGTGTTCAAACCATAATAACGCCTGCCTTGGGTTTACTAGTAGTAATAATGCCTCTCATATAAATAAAAAAAAAAATAGTGATTCTAGCAGAGTGACTCATATAATATAGGGGGGTCCTAATGCTAATTAAAAAATAGAGAAAACCTAAATGTAAAAAAACTCGTAGGAATAGCTCGAATAATAAGAAGATAAATTGAAGAATAAGAAAAAGAAAAAAAACAATTGTTGTAGTTGCAATGTATTTTAAACTGTTTTGTAAGCTGTTTTTTGAAACTATTATGTATATATTATTATAAAAAATAATAAGATACTGAAATTAAGAATTAAAATTTCTTACTAATTTTTAAAAAAAATTAAACACTAAGAGTAAATTTCTGCTTTTATTCAATTAAAATATGTTATATAATTTATTATTATAATTAATTTAATATTATATTATTATATGCAAACAAATATATAGTATATATTTATAAATTTATAAATAAAATTATGTATAGAAACTAAATTATTATATAATTTTTCAAGCATATTTGTTTTAAATTTCATCAAAACTATTATCTGAATAAAGATGTTAATTAATTTTCAAGAATGTATTGTTTTACAATATTGAGATCATCTGATCGTTATATAACAGGTTTATTATATTTTATTAACACACGAAAAAAAAGTTAATAGAAATATAATTTAAATGTTTTAGAGTGTTAATAATTTATTATTATTAATTAACTACCTTAAATAATTATATAAAAAAATTTTTTGGAAAATAATAATAAAAAAAAAGCAAACAACTTCGTAATTTATTAAATCAAATAAATTACTTATAATATTATATTCTTTAAAAGAAAAGAAAAGATTAAAAAAAAAAAATTAAAAAAAAATTTTCTTTACTTTTAACTAAACAACAATCAATATAAAAGTACATAAATTAAAAAAGGAGAGGAAAAAATATATATAAAAAGAAAACAAATTTATTTATTTAAATAAAATGTAAAAGAAGAAGACCAGCTATTAAAATGAAAATATTCCAATGCAATCCACATTTGTTCAAAATAATTAACAATAAGCAGCATCTAAAAACGGACTTACAGACAATAACGTAGAAATCAAGGTGTGTCTTTGGGAAAACAATGAAAGCAACCGATCAACCACTCCCCTCAGCATAATAACTGATTATAATAATAAAAATGGAAACGAAAATGGAGAAGGAGATATATTAAACCGTAACAATCAAAGCAATTAAGAAATACAGAAAATGAAAAGTCAAAAAATGTATAAAAATTCCAATCAAATACTAAACAGAAGTGGTCTATATATGCAACAGTTTTACTTGCAGTAGCAATAAAACTTACCACCCAGTTGCAAAAGTAAATGCAATAATAAAAGCACCAAAAACGAATAAATTTCATTAGCAAAATTTTAATTCAACCATAATCTCACCCCCTCTTAAGATGCATTTTAGCCTCAAAAAAGTTGCCAATCCTATTGCATAAATAACAACAATCAAATCAACAAAAGTGTTTAAGATAAGGCCAATAACTCAGCAATGACTTGTTCGCAATAAAAAGAAAATGCAATGAAAAATTTATACACCAACGAAAATACTAAACCAATGTGGACTTTAAATAGTGGGAACAGCTTCAAAGGCAATAATATTAACAGCAATAATTAAATCGGAGTTGGACATTAGAATTTTTCTAACAGAATCCGTGCCGTTTCCTGCTTCAATGCTAAAAACTGCAATACCTCAAACGCCAACACTAGTAATTGTTCTCAGTTACAAAATAACGACAGTCTTTTTTAATAATAAACGAATTATAGAAAGAAATAAATTGAAATAAATGTAAGACAAGGAAGTAATAAGGAAAACACCACAATGTTGCAATAGCAGTGTTTAAATCGAAAATTGCCTCCTCTTCGATAAACAGCCAACTAAGCCTACCAATAGAAATCTCTTTTACTTTAATAATAGCAGAGACTGTAAAACTTAAATCAGCAAAACATATACAGCACAGATAACAACTAAAGCAGCTGTAACAGCACCAAAAACAATCAACTCATTTCAAACAGCAGAGTTTATTTGGAAACCTGCACAAGTTAAAATCCCCAATAAGAAAACGAAAATCTCAGTCTCTCTTTTTCATAATCTACTCATTCGCAGTCAAACAAATATGAAAGGCAAGAAAGGTAGGAAAAAATTTAAGATTAAAGAAAAGAGGGAACAGAAGAACAAGAATAGGAAATACCTGTAATTGTAAACCGAAAATCGAGAGCTGCTTCCGATATAACGGGTCTAAAAAGACATCGTGCTTTAAAGACTCAAAATGAAACCAATGATATAATTATTCCAAGTCATTCAATACAAAAATCGAAACTGGAAAGCAGTGAATAACTAGATAAAAATCAGAAATTATAATAGTAATAGGAAGAGTAAAATGAGAGCAACTAATAATCTTCCATTTACAAAATTGGAATTTAAAAGAAGCCTTTTTCCTGCAAAAACTACACAAACAGCAATTCCATAGTGCTGCCATTCGAAATCAAGTTGCGAAATTGTCTGAAGCAGGTAGAATCACAGAAAGAAAAATGCTACAAATTCGGAAAAGAGTACACTGACTTCGGCCTCATCCAGCCGGTAAGACTAGATGCCGTGGAGCAAAGCATTATTTACCACAAAGAGCCCCATCAAAGTTCAATTATCCAACCATCTAAGTCTATTATAAGTAGCAATAGTGTTTGTAATAACAACATTTAAGAGAACAATGAAGATTCAGATGAAGGATAACGACATTTGTTACAATATTAGTAGAATTAATAATAGGTGTGGAAAATTTCAACAGAAACGTAACAAAAAATAAAGTAAAAACTGAAAAAAGTGCAAATAACACTGGTGGAAGTGCTCGTATCTGACGGGAAAATTGCGAGGTAAATCTAAGAGTTCTGTGGCGTATCGATAGAGGAATTCACGATTGAAATCGTGCAGTTTTTGCAGAATTTCCACAAATCGAAAGTGTACTTCGCTTCTACGAAGTCTACTTCGCCTCCCTTCAAAATGAACTCGGAAATAGCTCAGCGTGTGGAGCTTTTGCTGGCTAGTTGTCTCGAATACAACAAGGAATTCATTGCGCGATACAAAGAGAGGGCTCTGATTTTTCAGCCAGAAACGCTGCTGGAAATCATCGGAGGAGAACAGCGACTGCGCAAAATAAGCACGGACTTCGCATTCAACATTAAGCGCTTTCTAAGGTGCAACAAGCATGTGCAGGCGGCAGACGTTTCGCTTTTAGAAAACTACTGTTTTTTGAGCTTACAGACTATATTGCAGACGTAGTAAAAGTGTGCCAAAAGTGTTGCAAAAGAACTCAAAAACGATCTCTCTTACAAATTCAAAAGTCCGCCCACGCTCACAGACCTGGAGTTTTTGGCCATGAAGCTGGCAGTTTGGCTCTCTCTGCGGGAAAGCGTGACTTCAAAGGAAGAAGAGGCTGTGTAAACTAGGTTTGAAATCATGGAAAAAATAGAGAATTTGCGGTACTTTTTCGTGGCCGACAACGAAAAGGCCTCCATCTGCACCTCAGAACCGCTTTTAGAAGCCATTTCTTACCGAATGCAGGGTATTTTTATTTTGAAATCCGCTCTCAAAGAGGGCAAATTCAACCGCGATCAACTCATTAAACTGACCCTTTCATACCTCTTTGAAGGCACAGCCTCTCTTAATGAGTTCACTGAAGCACTCCCGCGGTTCTTCCGAACGGCGACGCAAATCAATTTGGAGCTACTCGAGGCGCTGCAAAGCAGTATCACGGAGTCGATTTTCTAAAAAACTGCAGCGAAAATTAGCGAAAAACTGAGCAGACAAATAGTATATAGATTCCGAATGTTGGCGAGTGAACTTCGGCTGATAAAATTTGAAGAAGAAGAAGATGTGGCCATGAAAATTCAAACAAATTTGTTTTTTGATTAATTTGAGTCGGAGCTGAATGCTTATGTTTGCGAACACAGATACGTCATCGAAGGAGACGAAAATGAAATCAAGTCTTATTCAGAGTTTGCACGAATTCTCTTCGAATGGTACGGATAGGCTTGCTTTTCTTTCGAAGAATTGAGTTCTTTGCACTCGCTTTTTGATGAATTCAAGGCAGAAACTACTATCGGACAATAGATTTAGTAATAAGAAGAGGGTGAGGGTAAAAAATATAGCAACAATTAAGAAATATAGGAAAAGTAGAAAACAAGGGCATCAGAAAACAACTGTCAAAAGGTAGGAAAGGTCTGGCTCTTGGTAATTGACAGGCTATTTTAGAAACTGAAGGGTAATGGTGCCAAAAGCAATAACAATTACAATATTCAGTAAAATCAAAAAATTAATTATGGGGGCTTTCCTCTTCTCTATTTCAAAGAAGTTATTGCTATTGTCTGCGATAACTAATAGCAATAGTAATTATTACTTGGTGAACTAAGTAAATAAAATGAAGACAAAATTTGCAAATATTAATAGTTTTAGTGTCCAATTTTGAGTCTTTCATGTCAAAGTAAATAGTAAATATTGCAACAAAAAAGACAACAATAAATGGAATGTCAATAGTAGTATTTTACTTCGTCTTCTAATAAAAAAATTATTTTTAATAAGTGTATTTTTTGATGTAAATTTTTTTTTTTTGTTTATATAATAAAAAAATTAAAACTATATTATATAAAATTCATATTTTATAATTTTATTTTTAATGAAACCTATATTAATCATTTAAAATATTTAAATATTAGTATATTATAATATGTTAAATTATATTTTAATTATTCTCTTCTTAATATAATTAAAAAATAATCGAATAATTTTTTTAAATTATTATTTGGTTTGGCAATCATGTCCCATAACCATAAAAAGATAACTACAATATAATACTTATTTTAATTAATACAATACTTGTAAGTAAGGCTAAAGATACTAAAAAGTTATGTATATATAACCAAAATAATATAGTATTTGATAATAAATATATAAAAATTTTCAGTAAATTTATTAGTATAACAATATGCTTATTTAATAAATTTTTAAATAAAAGTCACTGATCAATATTAATATATTTAATTATTAGAAAGTTTATTATTCCATACAATTTATTCACCATAATATATAAAATAATAATAATAATTTCACTTTATTAAATTTCAATTAAGAAATATAAAATTTGAGTGATTGATTATATTAAAACTAAATTCATCAACTTATTAAAAAACAAAAAGAATAATAACTCTATAAAGTAATTAAAAAAGTAAGTATATAAAGAAATAAAGAAAGAAAGGAATTAGAAAAAAAAGAGATTTTACATATTAATTTTATAAAATATATAAAAAGAATTTAGTATATAATTGAGATTATTAAATGAGGTCATATGGGTAGACTAAATATCAAACATTTAGACTTATGGTGATAGTAATCATTCAAATATTTTTGACTTCTCATATATTTTCTCACATAGTTTTTTCACTGACTCCGTAGCCAATTTTCTCTTCAGGTAAGTTCTCAAGCTCCATATATATAATTGAATAGTGTGTATTATGCAAGATAAAGTAATACTTTTTTTTTTTTAAAGAAAAGCGAATGGAAAATATGGTACTGCTTCAGAATCATTTGCAATTTCTTTTTTCGTAAAATGGAAAAATAATTTTGCAGTTGATACTACAGCCAGAAGAGAGCAAAATTTTATAGAGAATAAATGGAAAAAAAATCTCTTTAGAGCCTAAAATACAGGAGATTGAACTATGCGATTACATTGAAAATATTTAGATTAATGGAAGCTTTTAATCCTTGAGTTCCAGTGATTCCTTTATAATGGTTTATGTTTTGTGTCGCTTTGATGGCGTAAAAGGAGTTTTATTAGAAAATCAACAGAAAAAAAAAGATAGTGATAGTAATACTCTTTCAAGTGGTGGAAAATAAAATTAAAATAGCGATATTGCGTTTTACAAAATGAAGAAAATTCAAATTGATTTGGATTATTAGTGGCCTTTAGAACATAAATTAAATCCTTAGAAGAAGTTTAAATTTCAAGCATTTATAAGCATAAAAAATACACTGATTATTTAAAAAGAAAGTGGGTTTATATATATTTTTAATCAAAAGACGGATTCAACAAGTCAAAATAGTAACAAAGATTTTATTTTAGAATTTCAGTTGACTGCTTCTTATCAAAACACCATAACACCAATGCAGGAAGAGAATAACAGTAGTTCGAGTGAGAAAAATTATTTCAAACAGGCATTTCTTCAAAGACAAATTTACCAGTAAGTTATGGAAAGCGAAAAAACAAAAAAATAAGTTTTTGAATATATCATTTTTATAAACCATGCAAAAGACATTTCAAGTAAATACATATTTCTAATATTTTCTATCAATTTTAGAATTCTTCAATTATTTTTAATAGTCAATCTACTTTCGCAAAACAATTTCGAAACCTTTGAATAAAAGTTGTCGCCAGTTTTGAAAATCGAAAGCGAAGTTGCCAATAAATCAGACAACGACCCGCATTATTTTTATGATTCCAAAATAGTGACTTTTTAAAAAGATAGTTCTAAAGATTACATTTTGATTTTGACAACGGATGAAATAGTGAAGGCGCTGGAAATTCCCAAATTAAATGAACCGAAAAACGGCCCAGAAATTATTAAATTGCAGAATTTGGATACGGTGCTGTCGTTGCCTACTCATATGAAGGGTCACAAGTAGATTTTTTACGAAAAAAGCAGCGAAATTTTGCTCATTTTCTGTTTCGGGCACGGGATTTTCAGAGTAAACTGTTGTGAAAACGTTAAAGATATGTCCATCACTCAGCATATAGTCTCTCATCAAATGAAAGCGAAGTCATTGATCATTTCAGATTTGGCTTTCTTTTATTCTGCAAGCGAAAACTCTTTAGTTTCAGGATCGCAAAATTAAATTGCCAAAGAGCCCACCTTTAGCGAATTTTACATTATTGCAAAAGAAAAGATTCTTTATGAAGTGTACAAATTTTCGAAAACTGATAGTTTTATGCACAAATCGTTTTAGCAGCAACTTCCCAATCTTTTTGTACACTATTAGACGCAGTTTTTGGAGATTCCGAGCAGCGAACCCTGGCCATGGGAATAACTGGTAACGCACAATCAAAAGCGGCTGTATGTCTGCTACAGTGTTGATGGACTACGCCTCTTTGACATTGAAAATTTGCAAAACATTGTAGAACTTCGCCATTACAAATACGCGAATGACCCATTAATTCCAGACTTGGGGTAATATATATATAATAAGTGAAGGCACAATTAATTTAAATAAAAAAATTAAAAAATTTTAGATATATATACACGATTCAGAAATCTGTGCGGGATGAAAACGTTGTGATTTTAGGCGGGAAAAAAAGATTTAGTATCATTGATTTCCAAAACTATTTGAGTCCAAAGGTGTTGTACCGGAAAATGATAGATGGTATTCCAGGAATCAAAACCATCCTGGCCTTTCCCGTTTGGCTTGATAGAGACGTGATCGTGATATCCGGACGATCGAAAATTCTGATTTGTGAACTGAGCTCCTTGAACTACGCAGCAGACATTTACGAAGTGAAAAGCGGACTAAGTTCTCTCAAGTACGTGGCGATCCAGAAAATCGGAGCAAATCAATTGTACATGCACACATCTTACTCGGAACCTGGGGCCCTCGTGACTTTCCAAATCGTAGAGGGGCCAAAGTTGTCACTGCTCGAAGTTAGCTCCTTGCAAGTTTCCTTCCTTTACTACATAAAAATGTCTCGAAAAACGACCTGTCTCTTCGGGGCGTCTCACTATGACGGCATTTACATTTTCGACGTCCGAAATCCGAATGCTCCGAAAATCATATCCGAACTAAAAATCGACGGAATTATATGGGGCTTCACCTTCGACAGTGAAGAAAATTTCTTGTTGGCGAGTAAATTTAAATTGAACTATTTTTATTTAATAAATAATTTAATCTATAAAAAATAAAATAGCCACGACGACGAAAAATGAGTTGATTGCCATCTGCATCAAAGAAGCCCGGAATCCGTACGTAATTGGGATTTTTAAAGTGGCTTCAGAGTTTGCATTCCAAATTTCGCTGATCGAGGAGGCGGTCGGAAATTCCAATAAAAAAACAGCAATTTTATGCACACACAAAGGGCTTCGCGTCGTCCCACTAAACAAAAGTGATAAAATTCATTTAGAGGCGACTCTGTTACCTCCTTCTTCTTATTTTGATTCGAAAATAATTTTGCCTAATTTGGAGTAGATGGGCCAGACGAAAGTGATTTTTTCGGAAGACATATTGCCTACATTTTAAGTGGGAGAAACGTATCATTTCCGTATAGTTTTGCTAAACCCTTTGAACCAGCGTTTGGTAGGCATTGCAGAAGTGAAGCATCTAAAGTGGAACCAGTACAACAACTACTACAAGACTCCACTGCTTCAATTTTCGCCTGTTTCTTATCGCGACAATGAAGAATCTTCCATCCGGATATCTTAGCAGGATCCGAACAGCATCATTATTTTTAAAATCACGAAAGAAATGAATATAGGACTGCAAACATATCTGGCTCGAGTGCACTCCAGAGTCTTTACACAGGATTTGCTTGAGTGGGAGGGGAAGAGTCCCGAAATGACCCCGCAAATAGCCGAATTGCTTATCTAAGAAGCCAAAAGCATGTAAATTTTCGTTAATTTATTTAATAAGTAAATATCCAACATTTTTTAAATGCAATAAAGGGGCTATTTAAGTTTGGATGGCTTCCCGATGGAAAAATTCAATTTGGAGGAAGACAAAGAGATTTAGTTCCTCTATAAGCCGCAGTTGCAGTCATTTTCCAGGGACTTGTACGAGTTGTTGCGGCGAAAAATTGATTTCTCGCCATTCAATTTCTTAGTAACATCAAGCTTGAAATTCGTTCTGGAAAATCCGGCAAATACCAAAGAATAGAATTTTACTTTAAAAACACTTTCTTCGCAATTAGAAATCGATTTCAAAATTGTTTCGGATGCTGTTAATGTAAATAATGGAAACGATGGAGAAGGGCCAAAAATTTAACAAGAAAATTAAAACTGCAAGCACCGATTCATCGTTATTGATTAAACTCCTGATCCGGCTTTTCTGCTTTAAAAAAATGATCAAATTTTAATTATATAAACCCCTACTTCTCATGTTACCTCCCTTTTGGGGTAAGGAGTTTTATTTTATATAAATTTGATTTTGATTTTGATTTTAATTTTTTAATTAAAAAAAAAAAACAAAAATAGAAATGTGATGGTTTATGTGGACAACAAAGAAGAAGAGGAAAAAATTCGAATAAAATTGAAAATAAATGACTTTTTAAATGAAGTTTTAGAAAAAGAGTATCCTTTAAAAGATCTGAAATTCATTCAACGCTATCAGCCGCTGCAAATCCTAACTAACTTAGCTTATCAGTTCAGAAAACAGGTTTCGAAATAGGCTGGCGAAGGAGTTTCAATCCAGAACCGGATAGTTAGAGTCACAGCTAACTCTGTTTTCAAATTTAAAATTGAAGAAAAATGGATCCTGAAGCAGTCTTTTCAGTCCGATTTTCCTCAGCAACAACCACTCAAATAAGCACAAATAATGTTCAAATTCTATAAAATATTTTCATTTAGCGAAAACCCGTCCTCTTCTTCTGAGGGGACTCTTTCTTCTTCTGAAAGGGAGGAAAGGAAATAAGAAATTTTATTTTCAGAGAAAAAGACAGAAAAAGAAGTGATTTCCGTCGGACACACAAGTTGCGAGTTTGTCTTTAGTCACTAAACAGCGACTTTGAAAGGAATTTGCAGCCGAGGGTTGTATGCGCAACAACAACAACTCATTTATCTGCTCATAGAAATAAGCGACGGATTCTCGGTTTTGAGTGAGGAAATCGCGATCGAGGTTATAGTGCCCATTTCGTATTATATTTACCACATTCTGATGCTGGGCTGCCCATTTTTCTCTCTGTTCGGACTCATCAAATACCGTGCGTACTGGCTGACTCTGTTCTGCAAAAATCGCTACGATTATGGAGTGTACCGGTTGGAGCGGGGCGAATTTTTCAAAATGCAGATGCTGCTGATTAAAACAGACCTCGCAGAGGCGTAGCAACAGCTCAAAAGCATGGAGAAATTCACCTCGGAAAATGAAATTCCCTTCGATTAATTCTGTATGGCGGACAAACTCAAGTTCGTCTACGACTGCCAATAATTGCGGTCTTTTCTCAAACATCAGGTGGACCCTTCAGACTTGGATAATAAAAAACTACTACGGTAATAATAATAAAAAAACAACAATAATAATCGACTCGATTTGAACTGCTACAAGGACCACAATTCACTGAATATGTCGCTGCTGATTTTTCTTTCGTATCACTATATGTTGCAGCAGAAGGAGAACGCCTTGCGTGTTTTCAACGAAATGAAAAAATTCGCACAAATTGCCAACAAGAAGTAGTAGTCCGATATTAATGGTGAATGCTTCGTTTCCGACCTAAGATGGTACGAATATTTCGTCGAAATACAGTTCGAAGACATCTAGTGTCACTCGAAGTCAGTCCCGAAAGTGTTTTTCAGGCCGAAAAGAATTTTCGACACTTTGCAAAAAATTTTTTTTTTTGAAGAAAAAGACAGAGAGTCTGTGTAGAAATAGAAATAAAAAAAATAGAAAGATTAAAATAAAAAAGGAAGTAAAAATCTTTATGGCAAAAAACGCGATAATAATAAACCTCCCAGTCTTGAAGGGAGTTAGTCCCAACATTCGCTAGAAATGGAGCTCAAGAAACAGGAAATAGACCAAAAAGAATCAAAATCTCCCCAAAAAAAGGAAGTAGTATAAGATGACATAGATGAAGATGGAGATGGTGAGGAGGATTTCGTTGAATTGGATGATATGTTTTTTTAAATAAAAATTGAAGAATTTCAACAAAAATTCTTTTCTAAATACCCCCTACAGTAATAATAAATTTAGAACAGGAGTTAATAAAATGAGCAAAAAAGCGAAGCAATGTGGCTGTATTTGGTGCTATATAACATTCAGGGGTGCGCTCTAGGATTTGCACCAAAAAATAAGCTTCAGTAGTCCCAGGGGCAGTGCATTCTAACTGAAATATAGGATATTACCGAAATAATCGTAATTAATAATATAGTTTAATATGATTTAATTTATTAAAACTGTTTGTTGTATTTAGGCCTATAAAAGGAAAGATAAGTATGAAAAGTCTGACTCGTGGCGGTAAAGGCTGCAAAAAATGCTAAAAAACGAGTGGGAAATTTATCCGGAATTGGAAAATAAAAGATTTCCTTTCTGGATGGATTTTAGCTACAGCCATAATGTGATCGAAATTTTCTGCTGTCCTCCGCCTTTAAAACAAAAAATGAAAACTGACTAATTGCTTAGCAAAAATAAACTCTCAGAGGAAAAACAACAGAAACAAGAAGAAGAAGAAGAGGGGCAGTAAGAAACTGACTATTAAGAGTAAATTCTAATAAAAATTCGTAAAAGAAATGGTATAATTCTTAGGGAGTTTATCCTTCAGGTACAGCAGAAGAAGTAAAAATACCAAAAAAATAGTGAAGAAGAGGAGGGTTGTGATAATGTATTTCCATTATCTAAAAAGCGCAGTTTAATAACGTCGGAAGAAGTAAACGTCATCAAAGATAAAAACAATAATTCAAATTATCTCTAATATATGAAGGACAGTAATTACAGCTAATAATTCTAGTAAAACAACAACTCGGGTGAAGAGTAGAAAGAAGAAAACCAAGAAGAAGAAGAAGAAGATTATTTTTAAACTAATTAAAAAATGTTTAAAAGATAACAATCTTACACCTAGCAGTCGCTGAAAAGTAACAGATATATAGGCGACAATCGCGAAATCAAAATCAGAAATCAGAAATCTGTTTCCTAATATCATTTAAAGAGAGATTCATTTACTAAAAATACGCTATCAAACTTGCAACAGTAGCAGTAATAATTGAAATACCTTCTTTTCAAAGACTTGCAAACGAAAAAAAGTCACAGTTTCCAGCACCAGTTTGAAAAGTTTCCCACTTCTAGCCATTTCGAAGCTCAGAAACAAAACAAACCAACGCAGTAATAGCTTCAAAGAAAGCAATCGATAAATGACCTGGTCAGGAAATAAAAAGAAAAACAGTTGAAATACCTTTCTCAACAATTGATTTGCAATTCTCCCCAATAATTGCCACCTGACGATGAAAATCGCTTGCACAACGAATACAGACTTCGAAATTAAACCCGGGATAAAAATCACCATCAACAACAACAACAACAACAGTAATATTCGTCATTTAGAACTCAGCTAAGCTTCAATCAATAAGTTGGATATCCCCCAAGCCAACGTTCCGTGCAATGGTAGTAGAAATAGTACGGCAGTAACACAGCTCTTTCAAGCTTCTTTTAAAATAATGGTGAAAGTAATAATAATATTATTGCCTACTAATAGCCGGAAAATGTAAGGGGAATTCAAAAAAAAAGAAGAGCTTCCTCTTCCTCTTCTGGCAATTACTCCTCTAATTATAGTTTGAGTTTCCAGCAAAGAGACTCATCGAACTAGCTACCGCAATCGGCGCGCTTATTGCGTCTTATGAAGCAAAGATCCCTTAACAATCAAACCCAAAACTACAAAAGCAATGAAATGAAGCAAAATGCAAAACAGACACACAAATTTCCATACACAAACTCAGAATCTAAGCAAGTAATGCAAAGAAAATAGAAAAAAAATTTCGAAGAAGAGGACAGAGAATTTATTGAAGCAGAAAAAATAGAGCAAATCGAAGAAGAAATAGAAGTCGAAAATTCGAATGTTGTGAGTTTTTGTGAGAAGTATCAAGTCGACCCGAATCAGATTTTTTACAAAGAAGACCACTGTCTTAGTGACCTGTCCAGCCTCGAATAATAGTAAATTTCAGAAGTTGATTTTAACTTTCAATTGCCTGACTCAAACCCTAGAAATTTGCCTCAATTTAAAGATAAGGCTTTACTATAGTAATAGGATTATAGCTAGTAGTAGTGGTAGCAACAACAATAATAATAATAAAAAAAAATTTCATTTATTAATATCAATAACAGTGGAAGCAATAACGAATTAGGGTTGATGACTACCTACCGTTCTGAAAGTCATAACTTCTTGATTGGCAAGGAGGACCAACCCAATAATACTATTGGAAATTAAGATCAAAACTAGCAGTAGTAAAACCAGACTAATTTGTATTCTTTTAATTAATTAAGTTGACAATACTTTTATATAACTTACTAATTTATTAATTTTATTCTATTAATCTATTCTAATATATATAATACTAATATTTTATTTATGTTCCTTATACTTTAATTTTATATAATAATAATTTATATTAGCTTAATTCAAAAACTACTCATTGTTATTATTATTAATAAATTAATTAATTAAAAAAGGAAAATTACATTTTTATTAATGATTATAAGTATATAAATTATAATATTAATTCTGCATTTTTATTTTTCGTATGTTTACTTAAGTTTCCTTAATTCTCATAAATTATTACTTTAAGCTATTTTAGAATCTATAAAAATTGACTCAATGGCTATACAATCTTTATAATAAATTATAAGCGTATATAATCAAATGCTTATTTATAAGCACTTATTATATCAAACATTTTTTTTTTAATTATTTTCATTAATAAATGCTTGTTTGTTCTCTTCAAAAATAATTAATTAATCAAAATAAAGAAAAAATATATCAATAAATTTAAAATCTGTAAAAATAAAAATAAAAATATTTAAAGGAAAAATAAATTTCGTTATTTTTTAGGGATATTTAACAAAATATACCTTAGAAAAATACCAAAATAAAGTCTAAATTAAAGTTTTAATTTTCTGGAATTCAGAAGTATATTTGAAAAACTAATAATTATTTATATTGGACGACGATGCTAATAGAATAAACAATATTTTTGCTATTTTTAGTATTATAAATTTCACAAATCCGCAATACAAGCAACACTTCACAAATGGTCTACGAAGAATCATCAAGCGGCTTTATTTAAACAGGTAATTTCTCCCTACCTAATTTTAATTTATTTATTTCATAAAAAAATTAGATTTTCCAAACTAAAACCTCGCGTACTCCCATAAGTTTTAGATTTTATTTCTAATTTCTAAATCTCAAAGTGCCATTTCGCTAATAGATCTGTAAAATACCAATTACATTCCTTCCTCCTTTGTTCAAAACTAAGATTAAAACAATGATCTTTAGTAAACTGGAAACCTAAATGAGTTCTAATATAACCTGCTAGGATAAAATAATGTGAAAATAAGCTTTAGATAAATTGAACATATGGTTTTTATAGAATCAACGCAGTAACTATTTTTACTTTGCAAATTAAATGGACTCATAATTCTAAATTACGAGAAAGATGACCAAGGAAAGGGTACTTTGAAGCCCTTTTTCAGTTAAAAAGATTAAAATCAAAGTTAATTATAGTAAGAATTTTTAGCGATGGAAATACATGAAAGCAGCAATACCCTTTTTTTATCGGTTAATTCATCTATTTAAGTGTATAAGATTTCAAAAACTAAAATACCAGAAAAAATTAGAAATATTTCTATTTAAAAAAAGGCTTACAGTATTTCCTGTTTCAAAGACTCGTAATAGCAATAGCAATAATAACAATTATAAGAAATTTAATAAGAAAATATTTACTTATTTTTGTGTTTGAAGGATTTAGGATTATAAGGTAATATAGTTTAATTAATTTATTTAGAATTATTTTTTTAATAATTTTAGTCATAGCCATCCCCTTATATGGAAATTCGTCAAATAGCATATTGATTGATTATAAATATTCAAATTATAGTGTCAAAAAAGCAGTGTTAGACAGCTAAAGAAAATATTGTTTTCTACTACTACAAACTAATAATAAATAACTATAAAATGATATAATATCTGTTTTTTCTATAGAAAATATTTCAGGACAAGGTTTTTAAAACTATAAAGAAAATAATTGGATAGCGACATACTAAATGAATGATGATTTTATCGTTTTTTCTTAATTGCATTTAAATCAAAATACACATCTACTTTTCTGTTTGTCTTTGCAATAAGGAATTCACATAATTAACACTGCAGATATTAAAAACATGTTTTTAAAGCAAATTCTAAAATTTGGTGATTCATTAAGCAACTTTTAAGAAATAACTGAACAAAATTAAAGCATCATAGTATCTGCATAGAATAATGTCATTCATTTTAATAAATAATTGGTATTGTAAGATAGTTACATAACAGAAAATACACTAACATATTTTCAAAGCTAACTTTTAATAGTTGAAAGCCCTGAAGTGTGGCCTTGGAACCATATTTACATCAAAAGCAGCAAAAAAATGCTAGTAGCATTTTTTTCTGATGGAGTCAGAGTATTTGATGTTTCAAATTTGCCTAAAATTACTCACTTTGTACATTACAAAAATAAAAATGGATTAATTTAAGATTTAGGGTATTCAAAATTATTTATTTAAAGTTTCACTATTATGATTAATTTGTCATATATATATAGGAAAATTAACTATATTGAGCAATCGATGTAAAATGAAAACATAATATTTATGCTTGGAATCTCTGATTTATTAGTTGTGAACTGTACGAATGTATAAGCTCCAGTAACAATCAATAGAATACAATTGCCAATCATATCCACACTATATTTAAATTAAGTCAAAGGATCTATAGATAGCTATTTGGTCGTTAGTCATGGTAATGTTTTACTATACGATTTATAAAAATATGAAAACCCTCAATTGTTAAATAATGGCACTCAGTAACATTCACAATAAGAATAATTTAGAACATCTCAAATATTAGATTTAAAGTAATTTAGTTAAAATAAGCAAATATATATATATAATTACTAATTTTCTTTTATTAGGTACATTTATATGGGAGAATTAGTGCCTGGACAACTTTTCACATATGTAATTATTCCTGATAATATAAATCTGTAACTAATAAAGCCTGTTTTGTCGGTGCCTTCAATATACTATACTGTTCTTTCTAAGAAAAATCCCTCTTTACTCTATGCAACTTCTTTATACAATGGAATTTACATAATTGATTTAACAGAGAGAGAAAATCCAGTCATTGTTTCAAATTTGTATATAGACGGGTCTATCTGGGAGTGTATTTATAATTAGTCAGAAACAGTTTTATTTTTATGTAAAATTTAATTTCTTTATTTATTAAATTAATAAACCTCAATTTAACTTTAAACATTGTTTATGACTAAGTCATCAATAGAAACAGCTAAATGATCGCTGTCAACATTTAAGACCGAGAAAACCCCTTAATTTTACACAAATTCAAAGTTCCCTCGGAATTTGGATTAAAAGGATTCCTCATATCTGAACCATAATCCTAATCTGAACAGTAATTATAGTATCTAATAATTGGAACCCATAAAAGCTAGAGGGTGATTCCTCTGCAATCTCCAACGAAAATAATCAAATTTATAAAACTTTTAACGAAAGAAAAGGGGAATTAAAGTTAGGTATTCTCACAAGAAAAACTGACCTAAAGTCAATAAAATTTAACTTATAAAGTAGGGGAAACAATTTCAATAATGTTTCAATCACTGGATCCGAAAATGCAAAAGCTATCAGGCATATCTATCCACAAAAATTTCGTTCCAGAAAACTATTACTATGAAACCTATTACGAAACTAAATAAAGCAAAAATCCAATGTAAATATACCTGCAAAAGGACTATTAGGGAAATAACTGCGCAGTGCAACGAATTTATAAAAAAATTTCAGAATTGCAATTCGCAGAAGAGTCCCAGACCATTGATAACAATACTTCAAAGAATATTTTTCAAATTTTGATTTAAAAGTAAGCAAAAACTAATTTTTGAAAAACAGAATTTTGTTGTTTAAATAAATATATTCACTTTAATTAGAAATTACCTAAGTTCTGATGGTTTTCCTACCTCGAAATTCAATATCAATGAAGAAATCATTCTTGATTACAAATCTCCTCTTTAGCAACACGCCACCACAGTTAAAGATGTGATTAGACAACATATTTTGTTTGAACCATTTTACTTTTAAGTTAAAAATAGCTTGGCCTTCAATTATTCTATTCAAAAATACAAGCCTGACACTCCCATTATCGAAACTGTTTCTGAAAAAATGATAACCCTGTATTTTTCCTTAGAGATTTAGGATTACGGTTTCTTTCTAACCTTTGAGTCTCCTAATGTTATATCTTATTTCCAAGAATATGAAAGAAGAGAATATACTATAATTTCTGGATATAAGTCAGATCTGAATATGATGCTACAGTAAATATATATTTTTCTTATTTAGATTTTTATTATTATTATTCATTGTTTATAAATAATAATTCAATTTAAAAATATTTTCTACTATTTAAAGCTAATTTAAGGTTCATTTATTTAAAAATGCAAATTATGTGAATGTATTTGTAAGAATTGATGATGGTCTTAATGAAATTTACGATTAAAAATTCAAATTGCTGGATCTACAATTTATTTAAATCAATTATCCAATTTAAGTATTCTAGAGCTTGCAAACATAATTTAACTCTAAGTATGATGATGGAGTGGTAGAAATAGAAAAAAAGTTTGAATTTTCGTTTGCATCTAATACATTTAATAATAACAAAAATATTAAATACATCTATAATTTTTATGTATAAATAGAGTAAAAAGGCACTTTATCAAGCAAAATTACCCTATAAGATGGGATAGCAAAAAAAGTTAGTGGCTGTGAACTAAAAATTTCGAGCAAAAATTTGAAAATTTAGGGATTTTGTAATTTTTTTATGCATTATAATAAAATAAGATTAGAAATAGAAGTAATTTATTTGATTTTTTTTAGAAAATTCAATATAGTAAATTATTTATTTAAAATAAGGTGCACGATCATAATTAGTATGTCACAGATGTTTTATACATAAAATTAGATAAAATAGCTTTTACCTATTGTATTTATTTCATTATAGTGGCTATGGCTCCTGTGTTTTCTTTAATCGGTACGATTAAATACAGAGGGGTATGGTTCGGAATATTTTGTAAAAAAAGATATCAATATGGTACTATATAGCTAGCTTAGGGAGAAGAATTTAGAATGCAAATGATTTTGGCCAAAAATGACATTTAAGAAGGACTTAATCATCTGAAATTTATGGTTAAATATTCAAAAAGGAAGAAAGAAAACGGCCAAAAAACTGCAGATAAGTTCATTGAACTCTTTTTCATAAAAGATGAGTTTTCTACTATCAAAATAAAATACCAATAACTTATATTCAATGAGAGTGCAGTCAAGCAGTTTCTAAAAGAAAATTTAAAAATTGATACAACGAATTTAAGATATGAAAGCAGCACCACCTCTTTAAGCTTTGTCATTCTCAAATCTCTTTGTTTTAACTATTTGATGAATGCTGACCCTGTTCAGAAAAATAATTTTTTAAAAATTAAAAATTGTGTTTTGCAAAATTCTACCTATAATCGCTTAAATTGGTTCGAATTTTTTATAGATGTTCACCCCACTGATATTATAAGTCATTCCAAATCCCTTCCCACACTCAAAATTAAGCAAGAAGTGTTTGAAAAAACCCTTGAAAAATTATTTTTGCCCAATAATGATTAATGTAATATGAACAGTCCACTAAAGAGAAAGAGTATGCAGAGTTTAAAAAATGGAAATTAAAACAACAATATATCTCATTCTTTTTCCCTTAAATCTATTATTCTGGAACAAAAGAAACTACCAATCAATATAAACTCTTAAAGTCTGTCAAAATTTTTATAGCAGAAATAAAAAGAATATCCCAGCCATATTGACTTATTTCTTATTTTTGAAAACCTGAAATCTGAAGCTTACGGGTTTTATCCTAAAAAATTTTTCCAATTTTCCTAGGGTCAGTGCCTTTAAAACGATATACAGGATATAGCTGATATTTGTGTAATTTAAAGAATTAATATTAATCAATATAAAATAAATTTTTTTTAATGTAAAAAGGGATATTAAGAAAGAGATGGAAGATTTTTTTAACAGATACTAAAATTTTGCGGATTTAAAATGTAAAAACTTAAAAACAAATCTGACAAAAATTGCCTACCGTATTGGCTGAATTATTCTTATAATCATAATGTTATTGAGCTGTATGGATAAGTACCCTTTTTTTCCGAAGTAGATGAAGAACAATCTTCTTCTTCTTCTGTTTTAAATTAGAAAAAAATTTAAAATAATGACTAATAATTAACAGTAAGAATAAATAATAAATAAGCCAAACCCTTAAGAGAATTCATGATTTAGATATATAAAAATCCGGTTTCAGCCAAATCTTAAATAAATAAAAAAATAATTCATCAATTTACCTAGAGGAAAAGACTTTCTCTTACCTAATTAGATATTAACAAATAACAAAATTCCACTGCCAGTTATTTAAGGAATCAATTTGAATAATAAACTCCTTCTTATTTAAATTAGTAACATCAGAATTAGGTACAAAAAACGACCACACGTCTCATAGAAGATGAAACTTTTGCTAGAGATACACTACAGTATTCTGAAACCAATTAAACATAATAATTTTAACAATAAAATCAAGAATTTGTTAGTATCATAAGAAAGCCTCCCTCATCTCCTTTAAAAAAAAGAATTAAATTATAATAGTAAATAAATGTTAAAAATTCTCACAGATAAATAGCTGAATCACTTTAAAGATCTAAAAAATAAATAAATTAAGCATAAGAAAAATAGAAATTTGGTTCTGAGGAGACTCACTCCAGCAATTTAAAAATTAAACAAAAGTACAATACTCTAGAATTAAATACCATTGCCACTGAATAGGGGAAATAAATCTAAAAAAATAAAAACAATTCTTCTTATTTAAAATAAGAATAAATTATTATTGATGATTGCGAAGATTATGATGAGGAAGATTATTCTTCCATTTTTAATAGCAATTTAGTACTAAATGACTCAAAAAAATGCGATTACTTTACTTATTTATAAGATAATGATAAACAATTAGAATTAAAATCTCCAGCTATATAATTTAATTAGTAAGTTGATTTAAGTGAATTGAATGATTAAATAAGCAATTGATTCTAATCATCATTTTAATATATTTTGAAAAAAATAAATTCTAATATTCAATATAAACATATTGAACTATTAATTTAATTAATTGAAAATTTAAATTTATTTTTATATTATTAAAAATTGAATTATTATAATTCTTAAAAAAATTTTTATAATATCTAATAAAAACAATTTATTATGTAATTTATAAAAAAATAAATTCATTTATTATAGACTATATTTTATTAAATAATGAAAATTATTATAATGGTTTTTAGTAATATTATTAAGTCTATTCTCACACCACATAATTTGTTAATTTTTTTGTTTATGTTTTATAATTTCTTAGCAATAATATAATTTACAGCTTTGTGTGAATAATTAAATATTAATGCATATTGTTATAACATTAATTATATAAATACAAGAGCAAGTATTAAAAAAAAAATAAAAAAATTGTATAAATTGTAAAGCAATAATCAGCATCGTATAGATATTTCTCAAAAGATATTTTTTGATGAAAAATAATAATTTTCATAATTTTTTTATATCTATTATTACGATCTAATATGCAATAAATATATACAGTAGTTCAATTATTTATTCAGAAAACTCATCGGGATACATAGAAACAAGTAAAAAATTATATTTTCTAATTTCTTATTGATTATAGATGATATTTTATTTTACTATTTATGATATAAAAAAGGTTTTCGGTCAGATTATATAGCATATTCTTAATCTAATAAAGTAATATTTATGGTTTCAATATCTCTAAATTAGATAGCTGCAATTGATTTATAAAATACGGAATATATATACCAAATACTGGAATAGAAAGTTAAAACTAAAAAACTGAAATCATAAAATAAAAAAATTAATAATATACATTGAATTTAAATAGCAAATATATAGTATCTTTAATTTTATNTGGAGTCATTTTAGTAAATTTTTCTGCTATGTCAAGATAAAGGTGTATTTATAATAAATTTTACTAATAAAGACTAGATGCTTGTACCGTTTTACTAAGAAATTAACTTATAAAATAAAACAAAATATAACTCTATGACTATAGACTAAACTAACAAATTTCTTTTTATATGTAAAAATTCTGAAATACTTATTTATATGGTTTTTNAANACAATTCCCCATAATAAATAAAAATAATATTGCTTCAATAAGGATATAAGGGGTAAAGTATTTCAGTTTTAAGTGAATAAACAAACCAATCAACTTTGATATTTGTTGCGAGTTAAACAAATGGAATGTAAGGTAAATCTTATAAATTTGCAATAAAATTTTGCACGTTTTTTTAATTAATTATTATCTTAAATCTTTTTAATAGTATTTAGATTAAAATAAGACAATAATTATAGCTTTTAAATCTTATTGTAGTAAATATAAGCAAATTCTAGTGTTGAATCATTTACTTTCGATGAATAAAGGAATTTATGTTTTATATTGATGAATTATTTGAAAAATTATATTACAGAGAGTTAAATAGCTGTAATTTCAACGCTTAACTTAACTAGTTAGTCTTTTGAATAATAAAATTGGCTCGGAACATTTAAAAGTTATCATAACTTTATAAGATTTGATTAAATAGTAATGTAATAGTAAAACCAAGTAATATTTGCTTCATCAATAAATTTTGGAATTTCATTAATAAGCGTAAAAGACATAAATAACATGGAAGTTTAACAAATTTTAAAATTAAAAAACCCCTGTTCGTACATAATAGAAATAAAAAATTATGTTGATAATAATTCTATAATTGTTTCTTCTTAATAAAGAGAGATCCATTTTTATAAATAATTGAACTTTAATAATGAGAAAAAAACAGAAAACTTCCTAACATATTATTAAAGTGATTTGTAAGAAGTGAATAGTCATGAAGTATGGTCTTGGAAACACTTACTTTTAGAAAAGCAGCAAGCACTATTTGTTGCATATTTTTCAGATGGAATATATATTTTTGACATTTCAAAACTGCCAAAAATTTCCAATTTATCGCATTATAAATTTTCTGGAGGACTTATTCCAGATTTAGGGTAAATGAAATAATGAAATGAAAATTATATTTATTATTAAATAATTTTTATATTTATAATAATAAAAGAAAAGTCAATAGCATGGTAAAATCCTAATAAGATGAAAATATTATTTTCGTTTCAACAAAAAATAATTTCATAGTATTAAATTGTACTGATATCCCCAATCCAAAGGAAATTAAAAGAATACCTATCCCTGTAATAGGGGGTGTTCATATAAATAATGTTAAAAATTCAGTAGATGGAATACTAATAACAGGGTATAACAGAGTTGCTCTATACGATGTATCTGATTATTTAAATCCTAAATTGCTTAATGGAGTTACTCAATAACATTCAATTTAAAATGAAAACCGTAGCTCAATAGTGTTAGATTTAAAGTAATTTATTAGCAAATAATCAGTTTTTTTTTTATATTCATATTTTTATTTTCTTCTAGGTATATTTATGTAGCAGATCTAGTACCTGGACAAATTATTATTTATAAAATATAAGAAGGTTTAGAGGAATTTATCTAAATAAAACCAATACTATAAGTTCCTTCAGTATATTATATCAAGCAATCAGATAAAAACCCAAATTTAATTTATGCTACTAGTTTATATGATGGATTATATGTAATCGATGCCTCTAACAGAGAAATACCATTCATTTTATCTAATTTGTTTATCTAAGGATCAGTTTGGGTATTTACTTCAAACGACTAAGAAACTCTTTTATTTTTATGTATTTAAAATAAATATTTTGACACAAATTTTTGTTAATTTTTATATTTAAAATTTTGTTAGTTATGACAAGAAAAAATCAGATGATAATTGTTAATATTGAAGATCCAAAGCATCCTTTTTAGATGCATACCTTTAAGGTTCCTACAGAATTTGGAATTCAAGGATCTTTTGTAAAACTACCAAATTAATAAAAGTATGTAATTATAGGAACACATCATAGTTAAAGGGTTTTACCCCTGCAGTCTACAGCTAAAATTTTTAGTTAAATTTAGTTGTTGCAGTCAAAAAATATGTTATAAAAATCAGTCTTTATGGAGGAAAATATTACTCAGCTAAATGAATTTTAAGTTGGGGAATTAATTAAAATTATATTTTACTCTCTTGATCCCATAAATCAAAAACTTATGGGATTCATTATTTATAAAGATTATATTCCACAAACCTATCATGAGGATTTCTAGAGTGAAAATATATTTGACAAAAAACAACTTATTTTATCTAAATCTCATATAGGAAATAATTGCGCTGTTTAAAGAATACATAAGCGAGTTTTACAATCAATGCTAGTGTAGCCTGGAAAAATAGATGCAATTTAAGCATTAGAAATATATCAAATTCTACAAAATAAGTATGCTTATAAATAGTTTTCATATTGTTTTTTTTTTTTTAAAAAAATTATAATTGTAATGATAGAGGATTTTTGAGTGAAGAAGGGTTTTTAACAAATAAGTATAAATTAGAAGAAGATATTATTTTAGACACCAAATCAGACTTATAATAAAAATTTAATTAAGTTAAAAATATTTTACGATAGAATATCTTTTTTGACTATATATGTTTTAAAGTTAAGGGTAGCTTAATATTTAATCCATAAATACATAAATCTGATAAATAAAACATGAATATTTTGTAATCTCTATCATAACATCTGATTACTATTGACTTAAATTTATAATCTAAGGTATAAGGAATTTTTTTGGAAATAAAAAATGAACACGTAGCTTTTTCTTATGGAGAAAATAATTAAACCCATATAGTTTCACTAACTGGGCTGCAAAACGACCTTAATATTGTTTTATAGTAAAAATAAATAAATAAATTATAATTTTTTTTTTTTTCATATATTTTTTCATTTTTTAGTGACTTAGAAGTTTTAATTTATAATAAATTAGAGTAAGTAAATGTGACTGTTCGAATCCAAGACAATTTAAATGAAATTTATAAAAACTAATTTGATATATTAGATCTCAACTTCCTTACAATAAACTATCCGATTTTAATTAAAAATACACTATAAAGTTAATTTAATAGCAAATATATAGGTGGAATTGTTAAAGTAGAAGAATAATTTAAGTTTAAATTTTCATAAAAATAATTTATTGAATAATATAATTCATAAAATGAATTTGAATTATATATTTAATTCAGGGATAAAAACAAAGAATATTCCAAATAATACTATATCAAAAATAATTAAGTAATTTAAATAAAAGAATGCTAATTTTAATTTTCCTATAATGATTTTAATCTTGTTGGATGTTGTAAAATTTAAATGCTAAAATATGAGCTAAAATTCACATTAGAGGTAATTTTGATATTTATTATAATAAAATATAGTAATTTATATATTTATATATATATAGATAAATAAAAACTAACCAAAAAAAAGAGTATCTGAAATATTTTATGTAAAAGTAAATGAAATACCATATAAGTATAAGATATATTTTATAATTGTTGTGTTGGGTCCTGTTTTTTCATTAGCAGGCATAATAAAATATATTGGAATATGGTATGGTGTATTTTGTAAGAAAAAATATCAATATGGTACAATACAGCTAGCCTAAGGAGAAGATTTTCATATGCAAATGATTTTAGGGAAAAATGATATTGAAGAAGGTCAGCATCATTTATAATATATGATAAATTTTATAAAAAAAAAGAAAAAGAAAAATAAAAACAAAAACAAAACAACTGCTGATATATTTAAAGAGACATTTTTCCTTTAAAAATAGTTCAATAATGATCAGTATTATAGTAGGCTTATGTTCAATGAGAGTGCTGTTAAGCAGTTTCTAAAAGAACATTTAAAAATAGATACGACGAATTTAAGATATGAAAGCAGCACCACCTCTTTAAGCTTTGTCATTCTCAAATCTCTTTGTTTTAACTATTTGATGAATGCTGACCCTGTTCAAAAAAAAAATTTTGAAAAAATTAAAAATTTTGTACTGCAAAAAACTTCATATAGTCACTTAAATTGGTTCGAATTTTTCATAGAAGTTAACACTGTTGATATAATCAGTCATTCTAAATCACTTCCTAAGCTGAAAATTAAGCAAGAAGTGTTTGAAAAAACACTAGAAAAACTATTTTAACCTTAAACAAATTTGTCATATTAGTGCTCCAGATCTCCATAATAAAACCAAAGAAAAAAACAACTAAGCAACTCATTTATGAAAAATTCTCTTACTGTAAGATCAATATTATTAGATCAGAAGAAACTCCCATAAGACATTAATTCAGAAATTCTTCAATTTCAATTTGAAGAATTTTAATTAAAAATGCAAACTTAAATCGATATATTCTTAATTTTTGAAAATATAAAGGCTGAGGCTTATGGATTTGTACCGAAAAAATTTCTACAATTTTCATAGGGATAATGTCTTTATAATGAATTGCTGGATATAGTAGATATATCAGTAATATTATATCAAATTTTTAATTTATTTTTTTTTTTATATTTGATTCTTTTTAATAAGGCATATTAGCAACGAGAGGGAAGATTTTCTTAAATATTTTAATTTTGCGGTTTTAATTTATAGAAGTTAAATAAAAATTCTAATAGTAATAATCTTCCCTACTGGTTACATTATTCTTACAACCACAACGTTCTAGAAATTTATGGATAAGCGCCATATTACAGCGAAGTCGAGTATGATATAAAAGAAGACGAGCAAAAAGAATAACACAATTCATCACAATAAAAAAAAAAGTCTCATTAATAATAGTAGTAAATTACCATAAAAATAAATGATAAATAATAAAGGCCTTTAAGAGAATTTAATATTTCCGTTTATAATAATGTCTTAAGTCCTGGCAAATCACCAGTTCTAGGTTTTTAAAATTTATCTGAAAGAGATAGATTGTTTTCTGATCAGGGAAGATCAATAGACCAATTTTTACTGCAACTTTCTCCAAAATAATAGGTAGAATGTTATGGTAAAGAGCCTAAAATCGAAAAAAAAACTTGTAAACACAATACGGGCCTTTTTGACGAGCTTAACATAAAGGAAACCAATTTAAATAGTGACAGTTAATAATAATAAAATTAAGAATATCCATGCATTATTAGAAAACCGATAATGGCTAGTTTAAAAAAAAAAGAAAATTAAAAAATGATAAATATAATAAATTCTCACCGCTAAATAGCTCAATCATTGCAAATCTCCAAATAAAAGAAAAAAATCTAAAAATAATAGCAGTAGTAAGAATGTGAATAACTCTAGAGATAGCAAAGTTACTTTTTATTTAATAGCAAAATAGAAGAGTCTTTAAAAGTACCAATGTCACCTTTTCGTACTAGAATTTAAAGTAAATTTTAACCACAAAAAATGATTGAAGAAAATAAATAAGATCTATATGATAATGATTTAGTACACAGTGATTTAATTATAGAAGAAAAAAAAAAAAGTCCTAAAATAAAAAAAGGTTTTATACTCCAAACAATTAATAGTTATATGAAAGCTAATAACAAACAGAAAAATTGAATTCCTCTCAATAATTACCTTTAATTTGAAAAATTATTCCCTTTTAATTTAACTGAATTAAATATATTATATACAATTTTTAAGAAAATTCTAAAAAAAAATGGTGTTAATAATTATCTATTATCTATTTTTAATATAATTACAAATATCTTATCTTAATATAATAATATTATATAACACTTCTCATATTATCTATAATCTCAAAAAATAATGTTTTAAATATATATAAAATAGAAAGTATCATTAATAAATTTAAAGAATCTATGCTTTATTTAGATGACAAAGTAAATAAATCCATAAAGTAATATTACATATAATCATATCAAAATCAATATAATATTTAGATATTTAATTCATTTTATCATTTTTTTCCAAATTTTTTATTTATAGCTTCTTTTAATTCAAAAACTATTTCTCCTGCCTCTTTTGCTTCCTACATATTTTATAAAATTAGAAATTGCATATCATTTTCTTTTATATAAAAATTAAATTACAGATTTTTTAAAATAATCAGGAATACTTCCTTTTGGATCAATACTACAGAAGTAGAAGATTTATGTTTAGTTTTCTCCTACTTTTTAGCATTTATACACCTCTAAAATAATTTCTCCTCTCACACATCCCTTTACTTCAGGACAATTAGGATGCACAACTGAAGTAGATACAATTATTCCTTATCCTTCTGTTTCAAATTATTTTGTTGCTATAACAAAATCTCTATCATCGATTCCAAATCTAGTAGACATATATAAATTATCATTAGTAAAAGAAAAATTAAATTTAAAGCTAAATTTTAATATAAATACGATCCTTTATATCTTATGTAAGATATATTTAAATCTTCATTAAACTTTTAAATTTCTTTAAGTTCTTTTATATCTTTATCTTCAGCATTATCTAAATATTCGTTAAGAAAATCTACTACGACACTATAAGGGTATTCTATGACTATTTCTCCTCTTCCATAGGTATTATTACCTTCGATTTTAAAGTGGGTTTTATAGGATTATTTGTCTTTGTTTTAACTCCAAGTACTATCTAAAATAACATATTTTTCAAATAAGTTATAAGCTTATTAGCATTTTTCTTCAACAACTTATTGTTATAATAAAAGGCTTTACATTATTAATTAAACTAACTAATTTAAATTTTTTTTTTTTTTTGTATTATCTTATTTTAATTTAATTTTTAAAAATTTTTATTATTTTTTTTACTTATATATGTATGTAAGTCAAAGATATTAATTAAAAAAAAATGCTATTTTCTAAATAAACGATAAATTATATATCAAATTTTTAAGTAATAGAATATATTTTTACTACTAAGTCTATTATTTTACGATAATTTGATCTAATAGAATTTTAAAAAAATTCACTATTATAATTATTTATATATAAAATAAAATTGATTTTATTATTTCTATTTTAAATTGAAATTTTATTTTAAATATATAAAATTTATATTATATATTAAAAATAATTTTTAAGTTTCTAACATAAATTATTATTTTTAGTCAAACTATTTAAATTATAATATTTATTTATTCTAATAATTTTATTTTTAAAATTATTAGAATTTAATTTTGATATTTTAATAATAGTTTTTAATTTATAATTAAATATATAGAATATGTATCGTATATCAGTATAAGTATAGTAAATGGTATTTAAAGAATAATATTTCTATATTCAAATAACAATTTTTTTATATAGAATATCCTATTAAGTTTAAAAAATAAATATATAATTTAAATTTTTTATAATATATATATTAGGTTACCATACTCCACTCAAAAGATTCTATAAAAAGTTGAGATGCCACTTAATAAGGGTTCTAATTCATTACTCTGATTGATACATTTATTACTTATTATTTTTAAGTATATAATATAACATTGTTGCTACCTTTATTATATATTATTTATAGTGTGTATCATTTAAAGAAGTAAAAAAAAAAAACGATATATATATAAATTAATATGATTTGTATTTTTTAATAATAAAATCTCATATGAATTTATATATTCAATAACTGATATTTAATTATAATTATGTATTGCTTGGTAATTTAGAATTTTAATATATTAAATATTGAACTATAATAAAGAGTATATATTCTATTATTTAAATTGATAATAGAAAATATATCAATATAATATTATAAAAAAAATATATAATGGAAATATCATTTATTAATATAAGAATTTAATTTTGCATATTATCTAAAACCTAACACAATAACTATATATATATTGAATGAATGAATGAATTTTTCTTCATTTTATTTATTTATGCTTATAAATTAGATTTATTATAAATTTGATAAATTTAGTATTTAATATATTAAATTAAGTAAAATTCTAAAAAATAAATTATTGGGTAGTTTTAGAATAATAAAATGATATTAGTTGCTATTATAATTTATAAATTTTTTATTTATATGATGAAGGATTATAAATATTAGTTCACAATTCCTTCATAATTTAATTTATTATAGGAATATAATATTAATTTTATTTGAAAAATTCAATTCTTAAAATATATATTTAACCTTTCGCTCTTTGTAATACTAAATAATGTTGAAACTATTTTATAAAAATCCCTTAATGTTTATCTTAAATAAATTTAAAAATCAACTATCTATAATTTCAATAAATAAAGACTTAAGCAAATAGTAAAAGATTTTTTTTGGAATTGTATTTGTAATAAATTTGATAATTTAAATAATATTTATCTTAACCAGCGTTATATCTTAATAAATGGAAAAATAATAAAATAACTTAACCTACACCTAATCAATAAATTAATAACACTTTTTATATAGTGAATATTATAGGAAATAGCAAATTCAGTAGATTAATTTACTTGAAGATAGATTGTATTATAGATAATGGTGATAAAAAGAAAAAGCAAATAAAAATAATATTTTTTAAGATAGTAAAAAATAGAAAGTATTGAGAGCGAGTTTAAAAGTGGTTTTTTTTTTTTGTTTAATCTTCTATTTCTCTTAATTTAAAATATTGCTAAATTTCCACTAAAAGTGCATAAAATAGATTTATTATATTTTAAAATATGATATTACCTTCTTCAAAATAAAATTACAAATCAAAAATTTTATGCTAGGATTTTTAATTATTTGGTATTTTTTATACATTAATTATGATTATTAAATTAAAAAAACAATTTTTGTTTTAATAAACACAGATTGAAAAACATATACTTCGTATATTTATGAATTAATTATTTATTTGTGAAAAAATTATTAAGTTTGTTTAACAATAAAGTATTGTTTTCAAAAGTAATAAATGCATAAAATAAGCAGAAAAAACTATAAATATTAAATAATTTTTTATCAAAAGAAACTAATAATGTATAATTTTTCTAGTAAAATAAATTAATTAAATATAACAACAAATTATTAATTAATATTATTATAATTAAATTAATTATTTTTTAATAAAATATAAATATTTAGTGGCAATTTAGATATATTAAAAATATATTAAATAGTACCAAAAATATATCATATATATTATAATTTGTAATAAAATATTTAATAAAAATGATATTAACTCTAATTTATCACAATTAATGGAATCATTATGTATTATTATACTACTTATATTGAATTTTAAATTATTAATAATATATATTTAATATAAATTTATCATTTTTTTTTTTTATAGTTTTATAATAAATTAATTTTATAATTCAACCAATAATTAAATTAATGAACAGTAGTTTATAAACAATTTCTAATTAAATATGCTTAATATTATATGTTAGTTAGTTATTTAAATGATAGAAGTCATTAGACTTGAAAATGCATTTTAATTAAATAATATTCTTATATAAATAATAATATATGTTTTCCAAAATAAAAAGAAAAAATATACTAGAAGTGCTATTTAACAAAATATTTACAATTAAATTAGAAAATATGTTGAGAATGATTAATATAAGATTGGGAATATTGATGTTTACACTAAATATATTATATTTTCCATAGATTTCTAAAAATAGCTCTGTCATTTATTCAAATACATCACAATTCTAAATATAAATAGGTAAAACAAATAAAACAAATTGAAATATCTAAAATTTATCTCAGTAATATTAATTTAAATCAATTATTATAAGTTATTCTAGAAAATTAATTTTCCATTTAAAAGGTTTTCAAACTGATTTGATGTCATATTCTGAAAAATTTTACTAATTATTTATTTACAGAAAATCTTGTAATTAACTAATGTAGCTAAACATATTAAATTCTCCTGTCTCAAAAAAGAACTAGCATTCATATGATAATTATATAAAATAAGATGATTATACAGGATGTTATGAAAAGAATTAGAGTGTTATTTTATAAAATATTATGGGAGTAATATAAATTTTTTTCTATGATAATTTTACATAATTATTTTTGCTAACAAAACAAAATGGAATATTAATATACAAATATGAAAATATATCCTCTAATAGTGGCAATTACCTAAACATTTTTTATAATTAAATGGAACATTAATATAAAAATAAAATTTAGGAAGGAAATAAATTTTATACATTTGTAATAGATTAAAAAAATAATTTTTTATTTGTTTCTAAAAACAATGAAATAATTTAGTATTTAATATATGAAAATTAGCAGCCAAAAATTATATTATCCTTCAATAATAATGAAAAAATTATAGTGTGGTAAATTTCAATATTTCACAATTTGAATCAAGGAAAATAAGATATTTATTTATTTTTATCTCTAAAGAAAGAAGGATATAAGAGTAATTTATATATATTGATTTTTTATTTTCATTTTAACAAATATTATATATCATTTAGTCATAAGAATAAATAAAGAAGATAATTACTAATAATACAAGAATTTCTCATGTAAAATATGAAATTACAGTATAATAATATTTAATAAATTAAAGCTAAAGTGTTGGCTTTCTAGTATTGGATTTAGGAGAAAAATAATATCACTAAATTTATATAGCGGCAATATAGCTTTAAACGATAATTAGTAATGATAAGAATCAATCTTTAAATGATAATTTTTAGGGTCTATATAAAAATAAGCATCAATTCGTATAATTTAATTAATTTATGCTTAATGAAAAAAGTTAGCAATTATTTGCCCTTTCTTTAGAATTTGGAATTCATATTATAGATATATCTGACATATCTAATATGAATTTATAATAAATTTTATCTTCCGAGACCTCTATATCATCATTTTTAGGAATATAATATAAAAATAGTACTTTCCAATACTTATTCATCTTAACAGAATTCTCTTCAATTTATCTGATAAAAATAATGATCAAGCTAAAAAATAAGAAATATTTTAACACAATTATAAAGCTCAACTGAATTTTATGAGAGTCCTGAAGTATGGACTTGGAATCATATTCACTTAATTCAGAGCAAAAAAATGTTTGTCTCATAGTATTCAGATGGTATTCATATATTTGATACTTCAAATCTGCCAGTAATTAAACATTATGAGCATTATAAAAATAAAATGGATTGATAAATAACCTGGGGTATTATATACTATATTTGTTTATATATTCTTCAACTCTTTGTTTAAGAATAATGTTTTATTTAGAAAAGTTAACTTTTTGGCAAAATCTTAATAAAACGAAAACATAATATTCATTTTGGGGAATTAGTATTTAATAGTTGCAGATTGCACAAACATAAAGTTGCCTATTGAAAAGCTAGGATTAACATGTCCTTTAAAGCTGGAGCACATATTAGCAATGTTAAAGGTTCAGTAGACTCAATATTAGTTTTAGGTTTTGAAAGAGTAGAGCATTATGATATGTAAAATTATTATAACCCTCAGTTGTTAAATGATAATACATAAAAAATGACAAATTTAAATGAAATTAGATGTGCTCATATGGTAGAGCAAAGGTATTTATACATAAATATTTTAATAATCGAAAATTAAAATTATTTTATTTTTTCGAGATATGTTTATGTGGCTGAACTTAATCCAGGTCATTTAAAAACATTTTAAGTTTAAGAATTTAAAAAAGAATGGCTTGAATTATAACCTATTTTGTAGGTGCCCTCAATTTATTATTTCATTGTATCTCAAAAAAGTTAAAATTTTATATATGCAGCAACTCTCTACGATGGAATATATATAAGCATAGAGAATAGAGTATAACCATAAATAATTTCTCATTTATATTTGGAAGCTTCGATTTGGGATTGTGTTCCTAATTTGTCTGAAACTATATTAATTCTGAGTAAAATTAACTATTATATTAATTCCTATCTGCTGATTGCTATATACAATATTTTAATCTATTAATTAATTATTAGCATCTTCTAGAATCAATTAAATACTAGTGGTTAATATAGAGGATCCTAAGAACCCATTTCATGTTCATAGTTTTACTTTTGCTAATGAATTTTCGACTAAGGGTTCTCTAGTTTCAATTTCAGAAACTCAATAATATTTATAGCTGGAACAAATAAAGGAATCCGAGTAATTCCTCTCCAAATATCTGCTAATTATATAAACAATTGAAATTTCATATCCAAAAGAAAGCCTAACCCATAATAATATATTTGAGCATTTAAATATTACTTCTAATTAATAAAGCATGGAAAATCAATAAATTTAATAAAATATTTTTTTTGTTGGATAAATAATAACAATACAATTTATATCTTTGGATCCATTTCTATAAAAATTGACAGGACTAAAACTTATTAAAATTAACTTCCTTCCAAATATTATGAATAATTCTTTGATCAGAATTAAAATTAACTGCAGTATTAACTTAGCTAAGATCACATAGGTAAAATGTGGGTAATTCAAAAAATTTTGTTAAGAGTAACTCCTTTAGAGTTTGTAATTCCTATGTAAATTGATGAATAAACTTCAAAAGAAATATTCTAAGATTTGATATAAAGGTAGGAATTATTAAATTGTTTTCCTAATAAATGATTAAATAATTTTATGATAACTTTGTAGGGACTATATAACAAAAAAGGGATTCATAACTTCTAATTTTCGCATAGAAGAACAGGTAATACTAGATGATAAGATATAAAGAATAATAATATTTAAACAATTTAAAGCATCCTAAAATAAAAATATAATTCGAATCTGTTTTATTTTAAGTATAGAGCAGTTTAAAATTTAATCCATAAGTTTAACTTCCTTCTATTGAAAACCCAGTTATAAGCTCATTTTCTTTACAGTACATTAATTTTGAACTTCATATACTTAATACTTTGGGCTATTTTTAATATAAAATCATTAAAAAATTTAATATTCTTATCAGTAAAATAATTCTATATTAATTTTACATGGAACAGTTAATGATATAAATAGTATTATAGGGTAATATGCATTTATATATTTTAAAAATTTTTTAATTTAAATTTATTAGGTAAATACAAATGTTAAGCTATAAAATTCCAAGCAAATATAAATAAAAGTAAAAATTAATGACTTTTTAAATCCTATTCTTGAAGAAATACTTAGCATAAAAGAAATTTAGTTTTTACAAGTTAAGGAAATAATATCAAATAAACAAACTCTTTAGAGCCAATTTAATGAAAAATATAATAAAGGAATAGTAGAAGTTGAGGGAATATTTAATACTAATTTTCTCTAAATGAAATATTTAATATTAATGATAGCGCAAACAAATTAGATATATATGTTAAATTAGTGAAAAATAAAAATAAAGCGACATACAAAAAATTAAATTATACAATAACAGAGTAGTTAAATTAAAAGATTGCTAAATAAAATTTAGTTTTGATACACTTAGTTTATAGGGATTTTGTAAATTAAGTATGTAATATTATACTCTGAAATTCAAAATCTAAGTATTAATATACCTTTAAAATATATTAAATCATTATTATTATATAAACATTTTTTTTATAAAAAAGGTTCCTGGTAATTAATAAATTTTTGAAGAATTTTAAATAAGATTAAATAAAAAAGCTTTAAATTATATTATTTATTGCTTTATCGTAAATTTTGTTCCTATTCTTTCCCTCATTGGATTAATTAAATATAGAGGAACTTGGTATGGGCTGTTTTGCAAAAGAAAATACTAATATGGTAAAATAACACTTTGTTATGGAGAATAATTTTGCATGCAAATGATTTTAGGAAAAAATGATATACACGAAGGATAATAGCATTTAAAATCTATGATTTAACACTCTAAAAAAGGAGCTAAATCGAAGGAACAGGCACTTATCAATTTAAAAACCTATTTTTTTCCGCCTAAAATGGAAACTCAACATTCAATTAACTGTTTTTTAAAGATTAAGCTGTATAAGCATATTTAAAGGAACATTTTCATATTGATACTTCCCATCTTCGATATGAAAATAGCATAAATTCAATAAACCTAGTAATTCTTAAGTGTCTTTGCTTTGGATACCTTTTGAAATAGGATAAGATAGAAAAGAATAATTTTTAAAAACTAAAAAACTACACTATTTAAAAAAGCGACTTCAATGAGTTAAATTGGTTCGAATTGTTCATTGAAGTGCATACTACTGAAATTAAAAGCCATTCCAAGTCAGTTCCTTTCCTAAAAGTAAAACAAGATGTACTTGAAAAAGTTTTAGAAATTGTCTTTTTACCTTCTTAATGTTTATCTTAAAATATTGAATCCAAATAAATCAATAGTTCTCGCTCAATAAATTCACTCATGTTACATTAAAAGAGAATACCTATAGATATAAACTCCAAATCATTTAATAAATATTTATAACTTTAACAAAGATACCGAGATGTAGTTAACTTATTTCTTCTGATAGAAAACTTAAAAGCGTAAGCCTATGGATTTCATGCAAAACATTTTTTTCAGTTTACTTAAGGATAATGCTTATTCAATGAGGTATAGGACATATTGTGTATTTAAGTAATTAGTATTATATTTTTTACTAATAGAATTATTGATTTAATTGGTATTTATTTTTATTTTATTAAGGGATTTTTAAAAAAAAAAGGAAGATTTTCATCTATAATGAGGTTTTTGGAATTTAAAACGAGGTATTACTTAAAAAAACACTAATAATAATAGTTACTTACCCAACTGGCTAAATTATACTTATAATCACAATGTTCTTGAAATATATGGATAAGTACCTTAACTCAGTGAAGAGGATGATCTAGATATGAATACACTACAGTGTGATAATAACGCTACAGAGTACCAAAAGAACGCGCTATTACAGGAGGTGATAATTAAAATCTTTGATAAATAATCAAAACCTCTAAAAGAATTTATTATATCAATAAGTGATTCTTCATAAAAAGAGTTTTCTAAGATAGAAATAATTAATCAAAAAAGAGCTAATTTTACCTTCATAAATAAAATATAATCCTATTAAAATAAGCTCTAAATTAGGTGTATAGTAAAGTTAAAATAGCCATTCATTATTTAAAATGATTTATTATAAGAATAAACTATAAATATTGAAGATAATAATATAAGAAATAATTTAAATGGTAATGGCATAGTTAATAGAAGAACATTAAATAAAATAAATATGCTTAATTCCCATCGGTAGATTGCTTAAGCTTTATAAATGACCAATCAAAAAATTAAAAATTAGTATGAAAATAAATTTTAAGATTTATATTAGACGAATTGTCTTAAATAAAAATCTTAAATGAAGTTTAATTTAAGCAGATAATATTTAAATTTGGATTTCTAGAAAGAAAAAACTAATTATAATATGGAGGACTCTTCTTTAATTTCCTGCGATCTAATATTGGAAGAATAAATAGAAAAATTTTCGTTTCAAAGCGTAAACAAATCATTAGATATTTAAGTGGAGCTTAGCTATTAAATAACAATAGCTTTTATACAAATAATATAAATTCTCCTTTAGAATCTCCTTTTAAAAAATAGAAATAATGATAGAGTTATATGAAAATATATTTAATTAATATAATATATTATAAAATTAAATGGGCATTAATACTTATATATTCAATGTATACTTATCATAAATTTAAGTATTTAATTAAATTTATGTTTTAAATTCAAAATTAAATGGTAAAATATTGTTGAAATTTTACTAAAAATTCTTTTAAAAAATATATAACTATCAGGCAATCCCGATTAGCTCATCTTGGTAGAGCATGCGACTTTTAATCGCAGGGCGCTGGGATCGAGGCCCAGGTTGGGAGTAGCCTTTTTTTTTATATTCACAAAATATTAAATTATATTGTGTAAAGAATGGGTAATTGAAAATGATCGTCATAAAGTTTTTAATTCTTAATAATACATAATTACATAAATAAAACATAATAAAATTTATACTATTTTTAACTAGTATTTTATATTAAATTAAATATATTATATATAGAGTATTAATTTTGATATTTTGTTGTATCTGCTCATTTCTGAGACTGAAAATACTTACTCTAAAGGATATTATTATTAGAAGTATTACTTTTTGTTGTTGATTATCTAGTTTTTATATGAGTGCTTCAAGTTGATTGCTAGGGCTCAAATTTGAATTATATTAATATTGGAATTGGCAGTATAGTCCAATACTTCATCATCTCTACTCCAAAAGGATTCTTCAGTGAGAATTAATTATTAGGCAGCATTTCTTAAATTTTCTTGATATTGCAAATTTTGCGCATTTCCTCCACTATTGTTAATGTTATTGCTACTACTGTTGTGATTGCAGTTTTACATATTGATTTTAATATTGCTTTAACTCAGAGCATGAATATCTTCTGGGCTCAAATCTTGGCTCATATTTACGAATGAGAATGGTTTCTCTGTTTAACCTGAGAAGCTGAAGAATAAGAAGATGGTTAATTATAGCTTTTGTTTGGATCAGTCATAGACTATAATATTGATAATTCATTTCCATTATACTTTTCATTCATTTAATAAATAGCGTTTGAACTCTAGTTAAGAATATCTTCTTTTCTTAATTTCGACTGTCTCCTATATAGTGAATCTGAGACTATTTTAATTAAGATGATGACGAATAAGGTTCATGTCTTTTTAAGAGCTTTTCTTTATTGAACTATTGGGCATGGTTTAGAAGGGAGAGAAATCGGATTTTTATGGGGATTCATCACTATAAAGATTGTCTAGGTAATTAAAATTATCCAAGCTATTTTAATGCTTATTTTTTCACCTCTCTCTTGCTAATTATTTTCCTTTTTATTATTTTAATTATTGAACTCTTGAGTGCCTACATTGTTTTAGGCAACCGCCTTAGTTGAACAGTTCGTTGAAGAAGATAGGGGTGGTAAAGAAGGTGCTTGATCTATAGATTTTTCTAAAATAGAATTTACATGTCTTTTAAAGTTATTCAAGTCTACCTTTAATTAATGTGCCACAGGACTTTTGATAGAATTCAAATTTTTAGGCTAGTCTCTTTACAAATCCCCTGTTTTTATTTCTTATTAGGTTGATTATGAAACAGAAATTTATTTGTTTGCTTCACCTGCTTTATCTTATTCCTGTATTTAACTATTCTTGCTCTATTTTCTTATTATAATTTTTTCATATTAGGACTGTAACTAGATTCCTTAAAAGTTTATATATTATCTTCTTGAGGTATATCATGGTCTCTTTCGCTATTTTTTTTCTCATTTTTTGAAGAATTATTGATATTTTCTTCTTTTTTCTGTACTTAAGAAGGATTCTATTAAAAGACGCTAGCTATTGACTTAGTTGTAGTTTCGAAAATAGATTAAGATTAATAGGCTGTGTTTTGGTTTGACTGAATGTCAAAACATCATTATTGGTAGAAGTGAAATTATTCGATGATATTAGATTATTAAATAGCTAACTATATTATTATTAATGCAAATTATTTTCATTGTCTCGAATTGTAATTTTATTGCACATTTTTAACGGATTTTATGGCGTTCCCACATTTTGCTTATTTCCACTATTTTAATTGCTATTATTAGTATTATTAATATTTTATTTTTATGTACTAAAATCCAAATTCCTGATTATTATAGTTAATCTAATAGATTTATCATTTTTTAGTTACTATTTAAGGCTAAAGTATCATCCATTTTGCTTTCAGAATTTCCTATTAGGGGAATTTTATCTAACTCTCTTTATAATAACATATTTTTAATAAGTCCTCAAGTTAATACTTTTACTCTTCATATTAGTCAATTATCAGCTGCTATTCTTGTACTTTATCATTTAATTATCCTATTTATTATAATTACAATTTAATATACAACTATATTTTTTTTTTATAAAAAATATAAAAATAATACCATTTTGAAATTATTATTGTTATAGCAATTTTTGAGAATTCTTTAATTCTTTTTCTAAATTATCTATCTTTATTAAATAGTTTGAAGTTATTAATGTATAGAAAAAGTTATTAAAAAATATATAAGAATTACTTGCTAAGTTAAATCTTTTTAAGCTGCAAATTATTTTTGCTACTATTCAATTTTTATCTGATAATCCTTATTGATCTCTGTAATTTTGTTAATCTCTTGTCTCATCAACGCATCTCTTAGCTGCAGCTTTCTAATTATTTCTTCAGGATTTCTATTTTGAAAAAATGAGTGTCTATAATTTATTAATGCAGTTATTTAGTTTACCTTTATTCAATAAATTTTTTTGAAAAATTTTATTAATTTAGCATTTTTATTATTCAATGAGATCACTAGGAGAATTAGTACTGGATTATCCCCCACTCAAAAACGTTTAGTTTTAAAGGTTTATACTATCAGCGCGATTACTTATATATTGATCATCTTCTTCTTCCTGAATATTATGGTCAATTAGATCTCCTGCCACTGATTTTTCTAATTATATTAGACTGATATTGACTTCTTTGGCCTATTTATTGTCATTATTGTTGCTTTATGACTAATTAGTTATTGTTACTATTTCTGTTAGAACTTTTCCTAATCAAATTACTTTGAAACATTATTTTTCAAGCATAAATTATGTCTATCAGTAGAAGTGCTAAATAAATTTAATTAAAGTTCTTCTTACACCAAATCAAGATTTGTACAACTGCTTTACGTTATCAGAACACTATTGTTACTCTTAGAATGCGCAACAGTTTCTTATTCAGCGTATTGATTTTCCTCATTGTATTGTTTTTAATTAATTTTTCTTAGGGCATTTATAGAGGAGCCTCATATAAATAACTAGCCTTTTTGTCAAAACATTTGGCATTGCTATCATTTTCACTATTAAAATCATTTTATTAGCGAGATGTCTGCATTTCCTAATTAAACTGCTTCATATTTTATTGAATAATAGAATCTAATAAATTAACTATTTTGAATGGTCAGGTTTATTCACATCTTAAGTTAATTCTCTTAGAATGTCTACATTAGATTTAATTAATGATTTGTGATTGCTAGTTCCTTTTGTAGAAGTTGAATTGATTGAAGACAACTGAGATGAGTTTAGATGTTACTATTGTTGTTATTATTATTGCCATTCATTTTAGTAGGATTAAAATATATTTTCTTAATTGAAAGCGTCTAGACTATTATTACTATTTTTTGTTTGCTTATTTTTATTATTTAGAATATGATTTTACTTATTATGTGCTATGTTACTAATATTTATGTTTTCTTTATCTAATTCACTTAGTTTATTATTTCCCTTAAACTTAGATGAAGGATTATTTTTTAGACTTATTTGTATTTCTTCCGAATCGAGCGTTTTGTTTTGTTTTTGCCTAAAATTGCCTTACTTTTTCTAGCAAGAATTTGAATCTACATTTTTATTGTTGATCCCTTATGACTTTTGAGTCTGTGAAAACGATTTATAAGATTGCCCGATATGATTATATCTATTATTAGTATTTGTTATTTTTTAGGACTCTGATTTCCAATTACTAGTTTTATTATTTTATATTTTTTGAGCTGATTTTGAAAGGGCCATGCTATTATTTAAAGAATTCTTAGAAATTGACTTGTTTCCTAGACGCTCCAAAGACTTAGATGTTCCCTACTTTAAACATATAATAAAATAAGGTTTGGGGTATTATAAATTTAAAATTATAATCTAGCAATAAAATAAATTGATATTTACATTATAAATATTTGAATTCAAAAGGGATTGATACAATGTAGTTGCTTACTATGTATTGCTATGGTTTCTCTTTTAACTTTACTATTATTTACATTTTCTGACTACAGCATCTAATTTTTACTTATAATTTGCATAGTTGAGTTCACTTTAATATAAATTAGAATTGCATTTATTAGTAGTATTGGCACTAAGTTTCATTTTACAAATTTAATTTTAAATTATAATTTTTCTTTTATTTTTTTTTTGTATTTATAATTTAATATAGTTACTTATGGAGTGTCAATATATTAAATTCTTAATTCAAAGTATTTATAACAGAACAATAATAGATTTAAATTTTGCTTATTCTCACTTATCCATTCATAATATTAATATATATATATAATATCCAAGTAAAAATACATTTTATGAGTATAGTATTAGATGAATTAAGCAATGTATTACTATATATTTAAATTACAATTTATATAAAATAACAATACTATAAAGTATATTAAATAATTGAAATGTTTAATAATTATATCACATCGTAGTAGTAAATTTTTTTTTTATTTAGTAACTGGATTATTAAATTAGTTAGTCATTTACATCATATTATCATTGATTTATTTTAGATAACTTTTGCAATTTTATAAAATTATCTTAAACGGGTTCGTATACCCAATCTTAATTCATCATTAACGGTACATCTTCATTTAACTCTATTTCAAAATTCAAAATAAAATGCAAAATTATAATTTTTGCTTCAAGAATTGCAAGATTTTAACTAAAAAAATATAAGCATTTTTATTTATTAATTTATATTATAAAAAAAATAAAATTAATTTATTACCCCAAACAATCTCTGGGGCCTCCAGAAAATGGTGCAAAAATATTATTTTTTCTAATTCGATACATTCTTCACTAAACCATCTTTCAGGACTATTCAAAAATGGTAGATGGTAGTTAAAAATGAATTGCTTATTTGTGATTTAAATTAAATAAATTTAATTATTACATAAATTCATCGACATTGCTATAGTATTTTGGATTTCTATTTACCGCTTATATACTAGTGTTTACATACCAACCTTTTTTGACTGGGAATTTACCTCCCAGCAAGTGATCTCTATCAGCAACTCGATAAACTATCATATTAGCTGGTGTTTGCATTCGGAGAGTCTCCTTTATTATTGCGTGCAGGTAATCCAAATTGAGTAGCTCTATATTTAAACTATTTTCAGCATCATGGTTATAATCTTCATACAGATGCTAGGTACTTTCTATAAAATCTTTTTATCTAATTTCGCAAGATACTCTTCTTTTAAGTCTCTAATTCGCTTTAAAAATGTCTAACCTAAGTCTTTCTTAAACATTAGGGTATTTGGCAATATAATATAAAGCTAATCCTAGCATTGTTCCCATTGGTTGTTATCCTCTATTTATATTTATTCAGAATATATTAATTTACTTATAAATCATATTTTTTACACGAAAAAAAAGTTTATTGATTGACAGACAATTTCATCTATAGGGCAAAATCCACTTAAATGTAGTCCTACATAAATATCTAAAATATCACTTTTTTCAGACTTTTTGCCATTTTTATGAATTTCAACTCTTATTTTTACATAAATTATTATAAAAATTTAAAATTCCAAAAAATATAAAGTTACCTTTCTTCTATCACTTAAACGATTGTTTTTCTTAAATTTTAATATCTATTAAATAAATCAATTTCTTCTTTGCTCTAAAGGAAAGTGTATTTCTAATTTGATTCCCCAAAAATAATTTTTCTTAATCTTATAGCTACACTTGTTGAAGATAACTTTAAAGAGTCTTTTATAATATCCATAAGCTCTTATGTCGAAAGTTTATTGTTTGTTCTCTTTTATTCAATATCAAATCCGAAAAAACTATCAATAATTACCTAACATTTTATATTTATTATTAATTTTATATATACAATATTGTGGTATAATTTACTTAGGAAGCAATTTTCGCACATTACTGAATAATACAAATGGGAGTTTTTCTATTAGCATGGGCTTCTAATTTTTCAACAGCTCTTCTTGCTGCAATATCAATGATAGGTATAAATTTCTGAGTATCTTCGAAATGGCAAGTAGACATTATTAATTTTTTTTGTTGTTTCCATCGATTATGATCTGTACTAAAAATTCCATTTCCTAAATCAATTATATTCTGTAAATTTATAGGCCAATAATTTTGTATAATTACTACTTACCCAAAACATGGTAAGTTATAAAATCTGATTTCAGTTTTCGATAGTTTTGTGGATTATTCCAAACTTCTTTAATAAGTTCAGGGTCAGTAATAAATAAAAGAGGTTTATCTATTAGATTGGTTAGGATTATTTTTAAATCTTAATATTTCTTCATCAGTTATCTTAACATGTAAGCAGAATCGTAGTGGTATTGAAAATTTCGCAACATTACGGCTGGCAGACCTCCAATAGGCACGAAACATAAATAAGTATCTTTCGAAAACTTGAAATTATACCATTTTAATTGTATAATAGGAATTATCACTACTCGGATAAACAAAAGGAATATAGAGGTAGCGATAACTCCCAAAACTAATAAAATTATGTTATGAAACAGTAACATATGATTTTATTGATTTTTTTTTTAAATATCCTATTATCTATTTATTATATTTATTTGTTTATTATTTTATAATTTGTAAATTGAATTTATTATTTCTTTTACTACTTTTTATATGTTAAATACTCACTATTTATTATTGCCTTATGCTCTCTTTATTAATTAATAATATATATTGTGAAATAATGTTAAATTTTTTCTAGTATTTGTTCTTAATATTAATGGAAATGCTAAAAAATAAATATAATTTTGATGTAACATATTTATTAAAAAAAAAATAAAATAATTTAATAAATTTTTTTACAGAAAAGTAAATTAATTTATTTTATTATATTTCTATTTAAAACCTATATAAAAAAATTCCTGTAAGTGATTTAAAAATATCATTTTATTATAAACGAATAAATTTTAATATGATAAGCAATTATTAATTAAAATTTTAAGTTTAATAAATTATTATTACTAGTAGTATAAATTATAGAGAAAAATAAAAATTAAATAAAATAGGAAAGAATATAAACAAAGAAATTATTTTATTTTGTTTATAGCTCAAGAATAGATTCTGTTATCAGGAAAATGAACATGTAATCCTTATAAGACCCAATAACTCCCAAAACCCTAACAGTCCTTATAAAAAAGTTCATACTCAATACAATAAGTTCAATTTAAGCAGGGTTAAGGTATTAAATGAAAAACATAAATAAAGAAGAAACATATATATAGTTTAACTAATTTATTTTATAATTAAACCCCAGGAACGATATCTATTGCAAGCAATTTTTAAATAGAAGATAGACATCAAGAAAACTTTGATTTCAATAGAATAAAGTTTTAAAAAATAGATCTTAGTCTTAAACTAAATACAATTAATCTAATACAAATAACACCAGCAATTATATTAATAACGATAAATTTCCAAAAAGGAAGAATAATCTGACAAACATGGATAAAAACAATGGCAATATAAATGTTTCCAATATAATGGAAAACATATCTCTAAGAAAAATGTATTAAAGCAAATCAGAAGAAAATTTGTTGAATCAAAAGCCAACCATCGATTTTATTATAGGTTCTACAAAAAAATAGAATTTAGCTTTTAATCAGCATTGCATAACTGATAGATTAGAGCATTCTCCCATGCCAGTAACTCCTCAAATGCCTAAGAGCGATCAAAAATCTATTTCATAGTTTGGAATTAACAGATTTTAAGATGTCAATCATAAAGTTAATCTTTCTCAGTAATTAAAACAGCAAATAAAAAATAAAAATTCAAATTAACTCTATGAATAACAACAACCACAGCAGTAATTTCATTAAAATTAACAATTGAATCCTAAACAAAAATCACACTTAGAAAGAAGTATAGAAAAAAATGATTCTGTATAGAAAAGCTGTAATATAATGTAATAATCAGAAAAAACCTAAAAGAAAAACATGTAATAAAATAATTTATGTTCTCTATTAGAATATAATATTATTATTTATCAGTTATTTGTTTAATTCATTTTAGGACAAATGATAAAACTTAAAATATCCTCCATACCAAACTTAATTTGAGTGACTATTAAAATCGGAGTACTACCGAAAAGAAGCCAAATTAAAAACCCTAAGCGATTTAAAATGTTGATAATACTATCAATGAAATAAAACTATTCAAACAGAGCCGAGAACCTCCGCCATTATTTAGCATTTAAGAAAATACAACAAAGCAAAATTAAAAAAATGATGAATTTTAATAAATAAATTATTATAACCATCATAAGGATATAAATAATCATGACAATAGCAACAACAATTATAAAGTGCAAATGCATTCAAATTCAAATTACAATAATAATAATAACAACAACAATAATAATAAAAGCTAATCTGAAAAGGCTTTTTCCTTTTCTCCCGATTCTAAAAAGAACTAATCTTAATCTTAATAAATAACAGAATATTAATAGAATAATAATAATAATCACCAGCAAATGGAATTTAATTAAAAGCCAAATAAAAGCGTATTAGATACCCCTATAAGTCATATACTTCATTCTGGAAAACACTAAAGAAATTTGACAGCTCAATCAGACATTGTGGCTTACTTTCCCTAAAATAATAGCAATATGATAAGTAATTTGGAACAGGAAAATTAAGAACTTAAGCTAACGAACATTAAAAATGAAGAGTAGATATTTCGACTTATGAGTAATATTTATTGAAAAATATATTTATAAAACAAATAACATATTATTAATTAACTTTAAAGATTAGATAGATAAGTGTTAAAAAGCAGATATGGATCATCAAGAAGAAATTGAGAAAATTGTTGTAGAACTAAACGAATTACAATAGAAATACGGGCAAGTTTCAGAAGAAAGATACAGATTTGAAGAGGAAAATCAATAATTATAAAAATTATTGATTTAAAAAGATTAATTTATCAACTAACTTCAAGAAATGTACCAATAATCAAATTAATAATAATAGGAAAAATAGAATTAGGAACAGTAAAATGAAAATTTAAAATAACAATATGATTAAAGATTGAAAAAAATAGAATAGGCTAACTAGCAATTGGAAGCGTTAGTTAAGGAAAATGAAGACAAATAAAAAAAATAATTATAAGAAAAAATGGAAATTATATAAAATTAATAAAAATAAAATTAGCATTTAGAATAACTGGTAGCCAATTTTAAATAAATATAGGATAATTTAGAATAAAATTTACAAAAATCAAAATCTGAAAACAGCTTTTCATAAAAAAGGGTAGAAAGTTTGTAAAGAGAGTTAAATAATGTATAAAATAACAAAAATCTAGAATAGGAAGTTGAAGAATTAATTAATAGAAATAATAATTTACAAGAGCAATTGTCAGAAAAAGATGAATAATTATAAAACAGAATATCTTTAATGAATTCATTAAAGCAGAAAAATTAAGTCTAGACTCTCGGTATAATTAAATAAATAAATATTAAAATTTATTAATATATTTTTAATTTAATATTTATTACTATATAGAGTAAGGGAGGGAAATTATAAATCTAAAATAATAAATGGAGCAATTGATTTCGGAAAATTTAGAATTGGCAACACTAGCAGGCCAGACTCTTAGAGAAAACAAAGAATATTTACAAAAATTTGACAAATTTTCTAATAAAAATTATTAATAATAAGAAAATGGTTCTGATTTAAATATAAACTCTGACAGATTTAATAATAGTAGTAGGTAAAAGCTAGATGCTCTATTGCAGGCTACCAACAGTTATAATAATACCAAAAGAAGCATACGGCAATCAAATGAAAGTTGTGACAGCTTTAAGGTGAGTCCTGACATGTAAATGTAATAGATTTCAATGACTTATTAAAATAACTTAGATCTACTTGAATAAAGAATGCAACAAGAATTGGATTAAAAAGAATAGGAGATTAAACTGTGGAAATTAAAATTTGAAAATTAGTAATAAGAAATGAAATTGGCGCAAGAGATATAGAAAAATTCTGATATTCTTTTAAAATCAAAATGAAATTAATTGATTTTATTTTTTTGTATATAATAATGTATATTTATTTATTTAAAATTATATTATATAATAATAATTTTAAAATATCTTAATTTATAATATTATATATTTATGATAAGGTATTTTAATGAAAACTTGTAAAAAGTTATGGGAGATTAATTCTCTAATAAATTAAATGTTTAACATCATATCAGTTTATTTTATTATTATTTACTAATTGCTTATGTTGTAAATAGTATTATACTTAATTATAATAAATAAAATATATATATATAATAAAGGAAGAATGCAAGACTTATAAATCGAAGAAAAATAGTTTTAAGCTTTATTTTAATGATTCATTGGTTAATTAAATCATATTAAAAGATGTGATTAATAAAATAATAAATAAATAGTTAATATATATATATATAATACTTATTATCCTTATTATTATTATTTTTTAGTTATAAATTATAAACCGATATAATAGCTATAAAGAAAAAATAAATATATTAAATAAAAGTCATTTATAATAAATAAAAAAACCAGAAGAAAAAAAATCCCATAAAATTAAAAAAATCTAAAATAATAAAACAAACATACCATTTAAAATAAAACCACGAGATGGGATAGTGTTGTACAACAGAGGGTCAAAACTCTTTAGAACAAGGAGAAAAAATGGAAATTAACTAAACATCCAAAAAGTAAAAATAATGTGCGGAAGATTAGAGAAATGGCCAATAGAATGGAACTACAGGCAATGGAAATGAAAATCCTGCAGTTGAAGCTAATAACAACAATGAAAATGTTTAAACAATGGAGAAATCTTAATCACAGGAAAGATGAAATTAAGCTGTTGATGAAGAACAAAAATAACACGAGCTAGAAGCTAAAGAAAAACGTGAAAAAAAGTAAAAATAAAAATAAATTTAAGTCGATCATATTAAAGACGAATGTGAAATAATTGAAAATGTTTAAAAAGTGGAACGAAATAGAGGAAAGGTAAAAAAAAATAATTTTATTACGAAATATAAAAAAAAATTAATTACTATTCTATTAAAATAAATCTTTAATTTGCTATAAGTATAATTAAATTATTAGTTTCATTTATATTTTTCCATTAATTATCAAATTTATTCCTTAATTTATATAAAATGCAATGTATTTATAATATCCTTGAATTTTAATAGTCTGATGACGCCTTTATTCTCAAAGCTTTAGGACACCATTTCGTGTTTGCTCAACTTAGTGATCAAGAAAAAGAAGAGCTAATTACCTATATGTTCTTTTGCGAAAATACTTAAGAGTTTGTTTTCAAAGAAGGCGATAAGGCTAGCTCTTATTTTATAATTGAAAAAGGAGAATGTGAAGTAATAATTAATAATGAAGTTAGAAGGAAACTAAAGGCTGGAGAAGCTTTCGGAGGTACACAATTAATTACATTTTTCGATTAATATTTATTGATAGTTTTAACAAAATATTCAATATATTTTAATATTTAGAACTCGCTCTGTTATATGGAGCCGCCCGATCTGCTTCTGTTCGATGTGTAGAACCTTGTAGTTTCTGGGCCATAGACAGAAACACCTTTAAAAAGATTATTGCAGGAATGGTCGAAAGACAATTTGAAGAAAACAGACAATTTGTCGAAGATACCAAATTCTTTAAAGTCATGTCAGAGAGCCAAAAAGATAGTATCGCCCACGTGACTTTGTCACAAGTTTATAAAAAAAATTAATAAATTGTTTGTCAAGGAGATATAGCGACTTCCTATTTTATTATCAAGAGTGGTAAAAAATCATATTAATTTTGTTTTGTTATATTTTTTATAATTAGATTTTAAATTATAAAATTTTATTTAAAATAAGGTATTGTTCAAGCAATCAAAGATGGAAAAAAAGTAGCTGAAATGGGAAAAGGTGCCGAATTCGGTGAATAAGCTCTTACTTAACACAGTTTCAGAGGAGCGTAAAAATAAAAATATAGTTTTTATATGTAATAAAATTATAAGGTTTTTTTTTTCATTTGTAAGAACTGTGGTAGCCTTGGAAGATGGAGTAACGGTGCTCAGTATAGGACGTGATAAAATCCAAGAAGTTTTGGGAGACTCTATTAAAACAATTATGTTTGAAAATCTTCAGCGATGGGGAATGACGAAGAATCAGATTTTGTGCAAACTCACAGCCATCTAAATGGAAAAAATTATCTCCAAAACTACCATTGTGGCATGCAAAACTGGAGACTTAATATTTGAGGCTGGAAAAACTCCCAATAAACTGATTTTCCCTTTAGAAGGAAAACTCACGAAGGTATTTACTAATTTATTAATATAAAAATTAATCTATTTAATTTTCTTTTTAGGTTAAATCTGGAACTATTCTATCAGAACCCGGACAGGCCTTCGGAGAGTACTATTTAATTAAGACTTCTGATGTGTTAGATGAACATGTTCAAATAGACTGTGGTCCCAATAACAGTGGAAGTTATTGCTTTATCACTTTTAAAGATTTTTATGAAATCATTGGTGGAAATCCTGGTGCTAATATTGACAAGGTGTTCTAAAAGAATGCTGAAGGACATGAAGCCAAATACATGCAAAAAAAAGACAAAAAAGTAGACAAAACCTAAGCGAGTTGGGTTCTTGAAGATTTCATAAATATTAAAAAATTAGGGTTTGGAATGTTTGGGTCTGTATATTTGGTTAAGCATAAATAAAGTATATTTAATTATTTATAATTTAATATTTTCGATTAAAAATATTTATAAAAACTTACTTTTCAGAAAAAAATTAATACTATGCTTTGAAATCCATTTCCAAAGAATAGGTAGTTGAGCAAAATTTGGAGAGACACTTACTTTAAGAAAAACAAGTCTTAGAGGCCGTTGATTTCCCTTTCATTATGAAATACAACAGATCTTTCAAAGATGACCATAATGTTTACTTCCTTATCGAATTTATTTCCGGAATGGAGCTTTTCGATGTCATAAGAGATATAGGTTTACTAAAAACATACGATAGTCAATTTTATATAGGATCTCTCCTCCTGTGTATGGAGTATCTCCATACCAATAACATAATCTATAGAGATATCAAACCAGAAAACATAATGGTTGACGATACGGTAAATAAATAAATAAATATTTATATAAATATATATAAAATATAATGAATATATTTAAATAGGGATATCTAATTCTTATTGATATGGGAACAGCTAAGTTTTTAAAAAAAGGTAAAGGAGGAAGAACCTTTACAATCATTGGAACCCCTCACTATATGGCTCCTGAAATATTGACAGGAAAAGGGTACTCTTATTCTGTTGATATGTGGAGTATAGGAATTTGTTTATATGAATTTATGATTGGATATGTGCCTTTTGCAGAAGAAGCTGATGATCCATACGAAATTTATGAAGAAATAATAAAAAAAAACTTATCTTTCCCTTCTTGGCTTAAAGATAAAAATGCAAAAAAATTAATGTAACAATTGCTAAATAAAACTCCAGAACTAAGAATAGGTAGATCCTATGCAGCTTTAAAAGCTAATTCTTGGTATTTATTCATTTTCTTTTTCATATTTAATTTAATATTATTATTTATTTGCTTATTTATTTAGGTTTGATAATTTCGATTGGGATGTATTAATGGAGAAAAAACTGAAGCCTCCATATTTGCCTCCTGCAAAAAAACTTGTAAGCAAGGCAATGTTACTTAAATAGGAAAAATTAGGATTATTAGTAATAGATGAAATTAAAAAAGAAAGAGGACAAAAAGAAAAGCCACCTAAAAGTTAAAAAGATCCTAATTGGGATAAGACATTTTGAAATTTATCGTATTTTGATATTTCAAGTTTTAGTTTGGAGACATAATTTTCCCTAAATTCCCAAAATATTATATAAGTTGTATAAAAAAAATTAATATAATTAACATTATTAATTATGTGTCAATGTATTTACCATAATAGAGAAAAAATGAAATAATAAAAATTTAAATTAAATATAAAAGCATACTAATTTTCTATTTATTTATATTTATATATAATAAATTAAATATTTATTACTTATAGATATAAAACTCTAGATATAGATATATTTATGTTAAGTATACATGACATATATTCATATATACTTTTATTTTGTAATATTTTATTTAATTCAATAAATAAATTAATGAATTTTATATTTTTTATTAATTTGAATGAAAATTTAAATTTGCATCAGAATTTATCCGTTTTCTAAATATAAATTATAAAATTATATGTAAAAAATAAATACCTTATAAAATCATATCATTGTAATCATTATTCTTAAAATATATTAGGGAATTAGTATCCTTATATAGATATATACTTTTCTTTATACAAAAAAAAAAATATTGCATACTATTTTATTATTTCACTTTATTTGTTCTTTACTAAAATTCTTAATTAGTTTACCAATAAAAAATAAATTAATTCAGAATACTATATTTATAAGTCATAAACAAAATAAATGAGCTTGCAAATTAAACAACTTCTGCAAATATCTTTATTACTTATTTTTATAAGTACAATTAACTCTACTACTAGCGACAAATAGTATACTCCTAGCGATTTTTCTGGAGGATATTTTTAATTTAACGATAAAAAATCTTGTAAGAAATAAATAAATAATAATTCTTATTAAAGAAATTATTTAATAATTTATTTACAATTAAGAACTTTATTTGGTAAATGTATTCGAAAACAATGATGATTTTAGTGCTTCAAACACTATAATGGCCTATGGAGAATTTAGTTCTGATGCATTGTAAATCTTAAAAAATTTTTTACATTTATTTATAAAAATATAGACAGATAATTAAGCTTATAAAAAATATTTTAAGCACTGATTTCGTTACTGTTTAATCTTTTAAAGATTCATAGAAAACTGCAATTAATTTATTTATATGGGATTCTGATGACCGTAACAGACACAATAATAAATAAATAAAATGATAGTTTTTATTTTATAATATTATTTTTTAGACAATTTCGAAAAGTATTAAGTGACGCAATTTTAAACGGGGAATGTATTAAATATAATCCCCATTGATGTTAATTATGATGGGTTACCTGATTTATTAGTATTCTTTTAAGAGGATGGAGCTGTAATATTGATATAAGATATGTTGAAAACAACTTTTAAATTTAAAAATTATAATATTAGGCAGCAGGATAAATGTTAGTATATGTATAAGTAGATCAGAGCAAAGGATATAAATTCGCCTAAGATATTAACAACTCAATTTCCAATATCAATTTCGCTCCCAATACCCAGCCGTTTATTATCAACTATTTAAACAATAGCAACCAAAGGATAAACTAATTAGTTTACGAAGTTTAATCATAAGATTCTCAAAACACAATATTGAGGAAGTATATGAACATAGATTTGACAGAAAATTAATCGTACATATTTTATGGCATTATTTTATTGTAGATTATTGTAAATTCATATTTAATGCAATATTAGAATTGCTAGAGACTTCTTGAACTTATAATCTTCTAGTTGCGGAGGTAATAAGGTTACTGTTGGTGATTTGAGACCCTTTTCTAGTCCCCACTTTAACGCAGTGGTTGATATAAATGGAGATTGTAGATCAGATATTGTGATAACTTCCTAATTAAACTAAAATCAGGTACAGGTCGAAATGTGGATTTATCAAGATGACGGGAAATATTGTAGAGAATAGGTTTACACTCTGCCAACAGAGCAAAGACAATTGATGGGTATTTCTTATGCAGATTTCGGTAAAAAATATTTTGTCATTACACAAATTTATTTTTATTAATGAAATTCTTAGATTTCAGCGGAAGCACAGATGTAGCCATAATTTATCAAAGTAAAACCACAGAAGAAGTTATTATTTAAGTTTCTTTAAATTAAGTGAAGTTTGATAAAACAAAAAAAAGCTATTAATGTGAAGGTGACAATTGGAAATTATCATTAAATGATGGAGATTCTTTCGTAAAAATTATAAGATATAATTTTCATCAATTTTCAGAAAAAAAAATAAACAATTTCTTAAAAGATGTAAACATTAACAGGGTATAAACTTCCCACAACATATGCAGGGGATAATGCTTTAAGAGTATATAACTAGCTTAGATATGGAGATATAAATTTAGATGGATACAATGACCTATTGTTGGTTTTGGTGAATAATGAAACCAAGAAACAAATTCCCTACATTTTATTGAATAAAGGAGCAAAAAATGCAATTGGACAAGTAGAGTTTGAAATATAAACAGAGAAAAAAATTATAATCTAGATATTGTAGAAAACTCAGAAAATTTATGTAAATAAATAAATAATGTCATAAATTTATTTATATTATTTAAAAATTTAATTAAATTAAATACTTTAATAATTTTTTTTTTTTTCCAGAATTTTTGTCTGCAAGTTTCTTTGATATTAATGAAAATGGAATTTTCGATATATTCTTCAATTATATAGATACTACTACCAAGACCCTCAAATTTGCCTCAATTTACAACTATCTTTCTAATTAAAACTACTTTTTAAAAATAAGGGGTACGAATGGTAATAAAAATGGGGGAGAAAAAGCTACTATGTACTATGGAGCCACATTCAAATGCACAGTAAATTTTTGTACTTTTTATTAAACAAAGTCTATCATTTTTGTTCACTTAGGTTACAACTGATGATACTAAGCAGTAAATAGCTTAAGGATCTCAGCTGTCTCAATCTGCCTACTCTCCTTTACAACTACCATTTTCCTTGATAGGATTAACGAGGACCAATAACTATGTTTAAAACTTAGAAGTTGGTTATCCTTAAAATTAGGTAAATAGGCGCAGCAATATATAATGTAATAATGGCGAAATATTTTAATTCTAATTTTTTATTTTTAGAAAACTAATACAAAGGTTTGGGAGACTATTATTCCTAATTCTTAGTTAATCATATATCCTTACACTTAATAAACTGGACAGTAACAAAATAATTGAAACTTTTATTTGAATAACATCCTTAAATTAAATAATTTTTACACATAGTTGGAAAATTGATATCTTTATTGAAACTACCAGTGCAGTTATTGTGGTTATTATTGTCGTTCTAGCCCTATTGGTAATATTAGGAATATCTATTTTCTTTTGCCATAGAAAAGAAAAGGTAAAAATAAAAAAAAATACATACAATTTAAAAAAATAAATTATTGGCAATTATTATTATAAAATTATTAATTAATAGAATGAAGATAAAAAAGATAGAACTGGAATGTTGGAATTTTATTGATTAAAAAATAAGTTAATTTTTATTTTATTATAAAAATATTTTGATGTAAATATACAAATTTATTTTTAATAATTCTATTTATATAATCCAAGATATTTAGAAGTAGTTAATAATTTTTAATATACACATATTAAGGAAAATTTTATTTTTATTTTATACTGTTAATTCACACTTTATATAAATTTTCAAGCACTATATCTATTATTTTCTTAATTAGAGTTAAACACTTCTGCCACAGATCTATATCTATTCTAATTTTTTTTTAGAAAATGATAATTGTTTTTGCTATACGAAGGAAGGTGCTAAAATCTGGGTTCACTTCTTCCTCTGCACATGTATTTTTCTTGAATTGGGGGAGCAAGTACTAGTTAAAAATAAATTATTCATGTTTATTTTATTATATAAAAATAAACATTTATTAGTTAATATAATTTTAACACAAAATAAAAAATTACATTTTAACTAATCTTTTGATCTTTCAGGCCATAAAATAGCCTCTCTTTAATAATCAATAAGAGGTGTATTGATGTGAACGAATTTATGGTTTATTTATGAATCAAAGTATGGACTTTTGTGATTATAAGTGCTAAAAGGTTTTTTAACTTTCCTTTATTAAAGGTGTAGTAAAAATTTCTGCTATTCATTTTCTCTTTGCTTTAATAATTGTTATTTTAACACTATATCTTTTCTTAGCTATTCAATTTCATCCATTTCTTTATGTTTATATTGGTGTATAAAATTCATTAATTCTGAAACATTTTGTTTTCCTAAACTATTATAATGATTGTTGGCATTATTTTTTCTATACAATTAATTTTAGTCATGATTTTCCTATTTTTCACCGAAAAAATGATTTAGTTCATGCTTGCTTTGATAGATTGGAGACTCCATTTTAATATAAAATATAATTTTATTATTATTAATAGTTAAATATTGATAATTTTCTTAAAATAAAATATTTACTATCTAATTAAATGACTTGAATATTTTTTTTATTATTCTTATTTTATTGTGAATTCGATTAAGCGTAGCATATTTATTAATAGTTTTAGAAACTTTATTATTTGTATAAGAATTAATTGGAATTTGGCTGATTAATTAAAAACTAAAAATTCAAACAATTATATAGAATTCTAATATATTTATAAAATATATCTACTCTTTAAAGCAAGCTTAACTATTATATAAATAAAAAAATTAAAATACGAAATTTAAATATTTATATTATTAAAAAAAAAAAGTATTGACAAGAAAAATGGAATAAATAAATCACGAACCCTTTATGTTGGAAGCCATTAAACAAGCTGAAAAAGGTCTTTAAGAAGGAGGAATTCCTATCGGATCTGTGTTAGTAATTGATGGGAAAATTGTAGGAAAAGGTCACAACTAAAGAGTATAAAAGGGAAGTCCAATTTTACACGGAGAAATGGACTGCTTAGAAAATGCCGGTAGATTAAAAGCTTCAGAATATTAAAAAGCTACTCTCTATAGTACCCTATCTCCTTGTGATATGTGCAGTGGAACATCAATATTGTATAAAATTCCCAGAATTGTTGTAGGAGAAAATAAAACTTTTAAAGGACCTGAAGAATATGTAAAACAATAAGGAATTGAAGTTCTTGTACTCAACGACTAAAGATGCATCGATATGATGGAGAAATTCATTAAAGAAAGACCCGATTTATGGAATGAAGATATTGGAGTTTGAAATTTAATATTCGAATAATCTTGAAAATATATTGAAATTAATATTTATAAAAAATAGAACTTTATAGAAATTATAAAATACTTGTTATAGTAATATTTATAATTTCCACTAAGAAGAACACTTAAAATGTAAAATTATTTGTGCTATTTTATTTTAAAATTGCTTTATTCTAAACTCTAAAGCATACATTTAACTTACATTTGAAATAAAGCAATAATTAATTCCCCCCACCATTTTAACCATATTTCTCAAAGATACAAATAAGAGAGAGAAAAATATAATAGTATAAAAAGTTTAATTGTCTATTATTTGAGTAAATTATTATAATTTAATTTAATTATTTTTTTATAGTTTTTAAATTTTTCTTACATTATAAATTATAAAATTTTTCTTGATTTAATTATATACATAAAAAGAAAAAAAATAAGAGTTGTATATAATTAATTTAAGCAATATAAAAGTAAGTTTTTATTAATTCCTCATTGTTATCTTTAGTCATCTTCATGAGGAGGAGTTAAAACTTTTGAAAAATCTCCCTGCTTTAATACTTTTTCCATTATTTATATTAATTTTTGATTAGATTATGTTTTTAAAGTGAAATATCCCTTTGATTTTATTGTCCAATTAAATCCAATCCTAGAGCACATTAAAACAAGACAACCCGTTGTTGTCTAGTCTCTCATCGAAGAAAATTCATATCTATTAATAAATATATATGTATTACATGAGATTAATAATTAATTGAAACAGATAGATAATAAACAAATTTGCATTATTACCTAGCAAATTGTTTCTAATTATGCAAATATTGGCAGTTAATGAAAGGAACTTTTAGCATTGATTTCATTTTTGAATCTTGATTTACTGTCATTCCTATCCAAAAAGAATTGACATTTTCCCCAATAGAACTTAATTCAACATCAAACTGTGTAGTTCCTCTAAAATTTATATATTAATTAAAATTACAAAATCCAAAAAATTTGTCAAAAATGTCATACTTACCTATTATAATAAATAGATTTGTTTTTAGAAAGAGGATTTTAACTATTAACAATTTCTATAAAATTTTCATCAGCATCAAAACTCATTAAACACATTTCAATGGGTCTATATCTCGGAATTTTGTATTCTAGTCTATCATCTTTCTTTTTCTCTTCATGTTCGAAATTATTTTAGAAGTCATCATCATTGTCATTTTCTCGCTGCTATTATTATTGCTGCTGTTCATTTTCCTTTTTAATAGCGTCTTTAAAGAGCTATATTAACTAGTTTTTCCCATTTTTTGTTGGCGATTTTTTCGTTTTCGGGCTTTCATATAGATCCTAAGGCTACTAAACTTTAAATTCATTTTCGAATCTGATTTTTTCTTCGTATTATGCTAAGTCTTCCTGGTACCACTATTCGATACTTTCAGCCAGATCTTATTCGAATTCTAAATCAACTTTAAAGCTAATTTTGGCTCCTTTTTAAATCAAATCATACGGGACCGGAATGCTTTCATGAATCTTCATATTGAAAGGCTGGTGCAAATTAGAGTTGAAGTTTAATAAACTCAGCGTGAAGTATTGGGGCTTAATAGAAGTTAAATTAATGCAGTCCAGTAAAATACCCTGAGTCTACAAACAAATCGTTAATATGTGTAGAAAAAATACTTATTTAAATATTTATTTTATTGTACCTTTTCGTGAGAGCCTGAATGAAAACATTCCTTTATTTCCCAGCCACGCGAAGTTTTGAGTAAGAAAAACAGCAGATTTTGAGTTCCATTTCCTGCCTTTTATTCAGAGAGGGAGAAGTAGTTGCACAATTCTCCATTTTAAACAAAATGAATAATTCCGTTTTCAAAGATTTTGCTTGTAGTGGCAAATTTTTTGGGGTCCTCAGTTTTCAATATAAAGGCCAGTGCTCTCACACATTTTGATATTTTTTTCAAATCAATGCACACTTCGCTATCGTAAATGAAATTTGAGGCCTGTGACGGTCTTATCATGGAATGAGATTTAGTTTATTTATTAAAAACAATTTCATCAATAGCTCCCATTGTGTTTATTGATACACACTAAATTAAATTAATAAAAGTAAAACACTACTAAAAATTATTGTATTATGTTTTATTGATTACCTAAAAGTCGAAATGCTGCCTTAAATTAGGATTTTTGTAAAAAGCCCCAATTTTAAGAAGACTATCATTTTTAAATTCTTTTACTTATTTTTAAGTTGTGAAAATTTATTTAACACTTTCCAAATACGATACTCTTTCTTATAATTGGTCCATTTTTTATAGCCTATCCTCCATTGATTTCAAAGATTTCTGATACTAATATTTAATATTTTTTTCCTCCCGTTCAAAGGAGTATCTTACTTCCTTAACCATTTTTTCTGTGTCATTGTACTTTTCTATCAATTCTTGGTTTTCTCGCTTTTAAAAGGCAACCTGTATTTCTTTTTCTTTGAGCTTTTCCGATATTTCTAAATTAATGGCTCTGAGCTTCTCATTTTTGTTATGTTTTACTTTTTCTAGCATGGTTTTTGCAAATAATCGCACTGATTTTTCTTTTATTTTCAATGATTTTTTGGCCAATTTATTGTACATCGCCTTCATCTGATCATCTTTATTTTTGATCGTGGACATAAATTCTTCAAAAATTTTTAAATTGTCATTTTTCCTTTAAATTTCCTGCATCATCAACTCATTGGCACTAAGAGCCTTATGCAGCTAATCTTAAGTACTTTTTAATTATTCTTCTAAATTTTCAATTTTTTTCCCTGAGTTATTTTTCATGTCGTCGCATCTTTTTATGAATTTAAAATAAATTTAATTTTTATCTCAATATTTGAAGTTTTTAATAACTATGAAATAAAGAATTAATTTATAATATTACTCGGCCTATAAAACCTGATTATGTTAGTTTAAATTTGAATTTTTGTCTTCATAAAACCGCATTTTCTTATATGTGTGTGCATAGGCAATTTAATAACTGTGAAGAAATTAGAAAACCTTTACTATTAAGGCATGCATGTCGAAAGCAATTTTCTGCATATTTTTATTATTGAATACCAGTAAAAAATTCTGTAAATTTTTCCAGAAATTATTCATTTCATATTTTAGGGTATCGATTGCATACTCATTGTCTTCTACAGTCATATTATGCCATTGGCTGCCAGAATTATCTGAGTACTTCGGTCCAAAATTTTAATTACTATCCACATTATGATCGTTATCATTATCCTTTTGATCTCCATTTTATTCCATTTTTCCTTGCGGGTACTAAACAAAATTATAGTCTTCCAAATGCTATGATTAATCTAAGTTTCCGTTTTTATTTTTTTCATTTTCTTCCTGATCACTGAGAAGATTCTATTCATATCTTTTGGGAGATTTACTATTAGAAGCAAAGAATAACCCTTTTTTCTCATTTTTTTTCTCTGAAGTGTATGGCTTTAAGCTTTGCCTGTTTTTATTGGGAGAAGAATAAACTACTTGGGATTACTACTAATACTACATTTGCTACTTGTATAAAATTTTGCTATTATTATTAATATGTCCCTATTTAATGGTTTAGTACTTTAAGTTTTCCTTGTTGAATAGTTGAAGGCTTTTGAAAGGAGTTAGATTTTTCAATTGATTGTACTACTGCTGGTTTAGCAGAGAGGGGTCAATATCCAATTATTATTATTATTCATTTTACTTTTTTTCGGTTTGGAAATGAGAAATATCATTATTGCTGAGATTCATTTTTTCTTACTCCTACTATGTTAACAATAGATTTTGAATTTATTTTGATTTGATATTTAGCGGCACTAATTGCGACTGGGGAATATGATTTGTTATAATAGAGTTTAGCAACAGTAAACTTTGATCTTACTTCATTTGACTCACAGATCTTCGGTAGAAAGATTTAGCCGATTTGTTATTGTTCGGTAGTTTTAACTGCTTTTGTAAATAGTACTTATTCATATCACTGTTATTCGCATTTCCGTTATTATCATTCCTATTTATTTCACTATTTTTCTTTTGCTTTTTTTGTTTTTCTATCTCCCCTTGCCTTATATTCATACTGGGAAGGTGCAAATCTTAAATATTTGTATTTTCTGTGTATTTCGGTTCATATCGATCATTGTAATAATCCAATATTCTTTTTGCTATTTTATTCAAATCCGGAAATTGTTTGTAAAGCAATTTCGACCAAATCAGGTAGTTTTCATGCCTTATTTCAAAAGCACCGATTTTCGGCACCTAATCTTTGTTATTATTTTTTAGAATCTTTGCATATGGAAACACCTCTCTAATTTTCTGACTCACTTTTAAAAACATTTCTTGGTATTTGAATTCGTTTTCTTCGTGCATATTTCTATGATCACAGCAATTTTAACAGCATTCTATATGAATTACTAGTTATGAAGTATCTATGGGCTAAATTCCTCCATTCTAAATAGTAATTTCACATTCATATTGGATTTAATTTAAATTTATATATGCATATTTTTATTTTACTTTTAAGTTAAATTTAGAGCCTGGGTATAGCATCGGACCCTTAGGGTCTTCGGCTAGAGTTGTTCTTGATCTGTTAGACCTTAGTACCTATGCCATTTCTTGTTTTTAATTTTTTTATATTTTTTTATAGGAATAGTGGAAGCACAAAAATATTAATTAATATTCCAATAAAAATTAATTAGTTTATTTTAATACACAACACAATATTATTTACATATTAAATCATATTTAATATTATTTCTATTTTTTATTTATTTATTAGCCCTAATATTAGGTTAAATATTAATTTATTATCATTGGTTATATTTTTTCCAAAAAATGTTTTTATCTACCATAAGAATCCAATATATTAAAGTTACTTTAATATTGATAAATTAATTAAATCAATTCTAAGATATTTAATAGAATTATTAATACTCCGATTTTATAAAAATATCAAAATAAATATTTATTATGTACATATTAAAATATATTTAATTTATTTATATTTATGCCTGCGTGTACAGTTTAACTCAATTTCACTATTCATTCATTGGCTTATTAATAAAGTATACTTAACTATTCAACTATTCATTGTCATTTCTAATGGAGTATGCTGCCTTTTTTTTTATACTGTTGTTAAGCATGAAAATGTGACTGTAAAAAAGAAAGTAACAAAGATAAAGGCCAACCACCCTTCTGAAACAATAAAATTTTTATCACTTATCTAGTTTTATGAGTTAGTAACTCGATACAGTAAAGAACTCAAGCAAAAAATAAAAGCGCTCATCAAAAAGGATAGATAGCTAAATTTAATATAAAATTAATAGTAGAAAATCTTAATGATTATAAAAGAAAATTAATATAAATAAAATTAATTAGTTGTACGAAACAACCAAAGAAATCCTATTTTAAATCATTCCGACGATTCCCACTATAGCAAATACAAACATGAAGCATCCAATAATGAGCAAAACTATATTCATTTAATCATTTATACCCATCCATTCTATCATACTTAATAAAAACTCATTTCCAAAGTTATATAATCCATATCCTTCCTTAATCGGATACCTTTTTTGTATTAAGTAATATACTGCTATATAAATAGTCTAGCACTAAGCGAAAAACCATATAAAAGCAAATAAAATAGCAACTACTTTGAATAATAATCTAACACAGTTCATTTATTTATTTTCTTATTTAATTTTTTTTATTTAATTTATTTTAATAGAATAATAATTAAGAATATTTATAATTAAAATATTAGATTTTGTATGAATTTATGCTGAATTTACTAAATATTTATTAATGATTTTAGATATTTCATATAAAAAGTATACTTAAAAAGATTTATTGCTAAAATTTAAATATTTTATATAAAATATCTATGTTAATAATTTATATAAAAATATATAAAATATTTAATAAAATAATATATTTGATTATTAGTTATATACATTAATTATGATAGAAAATTTTTGTGAATATAATAGTTTTTTTTTTAGTTATCCAAATATTTTCATATTACTAATTATATATTTTCTCCATTTATTTATTCTATACTTTTCATATTTTGTACAACTTCAACCATATAAAGTTTAGTTCCTCTTGCATAAACTTCAGCTCTGTATGAATAGTTTATTATGTGAGTTCTCTATTTAGATATCAGCTCTTCATCACATAAATTAGGAGGGTACAAATCAAAATACCTTTTATCATTTTCAATAAAATTAGCAGAAAGAATGGTTTTTTCTAAATAAAATAGCAATCGTTCCATTCCTCTAAATTTTTTAATAAAATATATAAAATAAAATATATTAATTAAACAAACTTAATATGTACTTTTCAGCTGAGTATGTTAAGGTAATGATTTTATTTTATTTTCTACATTCTTTTTCGTAATCTTCCTTCGTCCAATATCCTAACTACAGATATTCATTATTATAATGCAAGCTATCGTTGTAACCTAATCCATTATCACTTCCAGTTGTATCAATCTTTATTATTTTTACAGGTTTGCCTTTGTGCTTTTAAAAAATATCTTCAATTGTTTCCCAGTCACTTTAATATGAAATTCCATTTTCAACTTACTTTAAATTTTCATTTTATTTAGATTTTTAGATTTAATTTTATTATTATTTTATCTAAAAATTATTGAAATATTAATAAAATAGTCATTTTTATTAATTTTTTTATAAATAATATCGGTAGCACCTTTTGGTAATGATCTTATCTGTTTTTTTAGAAAATATTTTCCAAAATCATTAACTTATCTGATAATTCTTTAAACTACTAATTTCCAAAACTCTTATACCTTTCTGCAAGATAAAATCCCGAAATAGATTGAATATTATACATATCCTTTAGGAAAATATTCACAGAATTATTTTATTTACTACTCATAAGGTAGTCAATTTTCTTAAAATAAGTTTAACTTATATAAACTTTCTATTGCGGAACACCCAAATTACATTAGTTATTTGATTCATTAGGCACTTCCTATATAACAATTCCATTCCTGAGAACGTAGCAGTTATTCACGGGATTTATAAACCTCTGAATAGGAACTACTTTACAGCGTTTTACTTTATTTTTTAAGTTTTCATAAACCTGCATTTCTAATAAAAGATGGCTGCTATCTCTATTATTTTTTTGTTTTAAGATATATTATTTTTATTTTCTATTTCTATATAATCTTTTTGTCTTATTTTTCATTAAAATTGTAGCTGTTTTTTATTACTACATGTCCTTACGCGGCCTGTCATTATATTATTCCCATTTTTACACAATTCTGTTAAAATCATTATTGAAGTATGGTTTTTCTTCCATTTCCACCTATTGCTTTAATTCTTATGGCTCCCTCTCGAATTATTTTAACATAGCTCTGCTTACAGACATAGCTTGCTTTGCAGGATTATCAGATTTTATATAAATAAATTGTAAAATTTCTAAGATTATATCTCTTCTAAATAGTCGATAAAGTTATGACTTTTTTAAGTTGTAAACCAATAAATTATTATTTTTTCTTATTTGCTTCCTGATCATAAAAAGCTATTATTACTTTCCTATCAATTGATTCATTTTACAAAATTTAGATTTATTATTCTAAAGTTTTATATATTTCTTTATGATTAATTATTCGATTTTATTCTTTTTTCCTTTCCTTTTTTGGTATTTTAATGGTTCTATCAAATCAAAATTAATATAAATATGATAAATTACAAAATTATTTTATTTTTATTATGAATTCCATATAAAAAAAAGTATTATTATTAAAATATATTATATTATTTATCATCTATTATTGAATATTGAGTAATCCATCAACTTAATAAATTATGACTAATATAGTATATATAATAAAATCATATTTTTATGATATTAAAAAACCTGAAAAATATTAGAAAAAAAATTTGTATTTTTGTGCTATCTTAATATTTAAACTATTAATTTGGAGTATATTTAACATCTAGAAATAACTATTCTAAGTTACAGAGTAGAATAGATCTAAAAGAATTTTATAAAACAAAATATATTAACAATACAATAAAAACAAAAAGAAATAAAAAAAAATACTAATTTATTAGTTATTTATAAATTAACGGAATCTACTTTTAATTTAGTGATAAAAAAAACAAAAATTAATTGATAGTATTTTATTTTATTTAATAAATAAGAATATGGGTTAATGTATAATATATAGTAATAATTATTTGTTGATTTATAATATAATTAATTTGTTTATCTTTTTAGTAATAGATAATCATAAGTTAAGTATTCTAAAATTTCATACATAATTGTTTTTTATAACACCCGAAACACCTTTTTCAAACCATTACTAAATCCAATAGAAGTGGATGACATTTTTTAGGAAGCTTATCTATTATAGGGTTTATTTTTTTTTAATACGCCAGGAGAATCTTCATTATTTTTATCAGAAGCTACATTAGTAGAGCTTTTATCTTCTTAAGCCAAAACTCCACTTTTCAACATTCCGCATTCACTCCCATTAACAGAGGCATCAAGTAACTTTCCATTTGTCATATCAGTGCTGGATTTTTTATTTAAAATAATGGAATTGTTATTATTTTTAGCTGACAGCGTATTGTTTTTTCCCTTATTGTTATTATTTTCTTTTACTGAAAATTTGACATTATTAATTTTTGGTTTTTTTTCTTCTATTAAAGCTTCTCTTTAGCTATCCTTGTAACTCAGATTGTTGCTGTGTACTGAAATTTCTTCTCCCTGTTCTTTTATTACTAAGTGCTATTCAGAGGACTATTTTCTCTAGTTATTCTAATCTTCTTAAGAATTCATTTACTTTTCCAATCTGGAACTTTACTCTTCAGATGTTATAACAACTTCATCGAAGTTTACTGTAGGATCATCTCTGTGTTTTCTTATGCTTAAAATCAATTTCAATATATCTCCCTACCTCTTGATTCCGGTCTCTTTTAAAGTTTGTTAGAGCATTGGCTCATCATCTGCGATTTCTCTTAAAAGGGAATAGGATAACCCATTTTCTAAAAGCAATTATGAGTAATCTCTGTCTAAATCTATAGTTCTTAGCCAATTAGAAACTTGCAATTTATCTTTTGATTCTAAATATGATTATTTTTTATTCCAGGACACATTCAAAGCTACAGTTATAACTCCAAAAATAACTACTAAAACTGGGATTAAAACAAATACAGCGATTTTAGCTTTTTAAGCCATATTTTTATAATATCCCTCTGCTCCATATTTCGTTGTGCATTTATATATATCTTCTCTCATCTTTCCTTCTTGAATATGACCATTTACATCATCATTACAATAGTAAGGGAAATAAACTTGTATCCCACTTACAACTTAGCCAATGATTAGACAAGTACATATGATTAGAGAAATCCAACAAAATGCTAGAACCGATCTGAAAACACTGAACCTATTACAATGTAAAAATAATTTAATATATTTACTATCCAATTTAAATTAAATGTTTATATTGCTAAATTAGTTGAACTTGTTTTATTTTATTATAATATATTCTTTAATTTTTTTTTTTGGTGTGTATTTTATTTCTTGGTATCTTATTATATTTATTGAATATAATAATCAGTAAATAATCAATCATGTATTTAAACTATAATTTTATTGCTATTAATTTATACTTTGTTGTAGAACATATAGTTAATTAAATAGAAAATTAAAAATGTACCATATTTTAAAGAAGTAAATATCGTTTCTACAATTCCCATGACCTATTAATATATTTATCTGAATATTGGATAATTCTATTAAATTTTGATTTATTAAATATTTTTTTACTCATTGAAATTTAAATTATTATAAGTAAGGTAATTGTTAATGCAGATAAAACTATAGCACCTATTCCATTAGAAAACAGATAATAGCTCTGATAATTATCAGTTTTTCCCTCAATTCCAGCAACTTAATAGTCTGCTTTTATTAAGTCTTCCTTATTATAAAGACCGATAGTTATATAAGTAGAACTTATTAGTATTAAAATTGATATAACCATTAGTGTAGATAGCTAAGACTGTACATCTAAAGAAAAAATAAATAACATTGAAATTTCTTATTTATATATATTGTGTTTAGAATTGATCTTTCAAACATTTTTATATAGGAATCATAATTAGTAATTTTTATTTTACTTTCCATACTAATAGAAGGAGAAGAATATGAAAACGAAAAAAGATTTGAGAATCCTGATTTTTAATTTTTATTTTAAGATTTAGCCATATTTTTATTTATCAAATTTCTGTATATTTTTTTTTTTTTTTTAAGTGTTTATTTTATTTTATTATTGAATTTTATTTTTATTTCTTTAGTGAAATATTAATTCGAGGAATTGGTAAACAAACTTTTATATTAATTTAGTATTAGTATTATTTTTCTATTAAAATATATATACAATTTTATGCTTATATTTATAATTAAGTATTACCTAAATATTCTGAGAATTTGTGTATTATTGAAAACTAATTACAATTATTATAGAATTAAAGATTTATTTATTGAATCAAATCATTTTGTTTAGATTAAGGCCAAATTTTTCATTTATTAATTCATGAGTTTTAATAAAAATATATTTTTGATTATTTTCAACTTTATCAGATTCCTCTAAAAGTATTATATTGGTAATTTTCACTGCTTGAATATATTATAAATATTTCCATAATTAAAATAATATAATAATATGGTTAAATAGCACTTTTTTATGCTAAGAATTTATTATTCGTTAGTTGAAAGTATTAATTATTTTTTTATACAAAACAAAAAGGAAGCATCAGCAAAATAAAAACCAATAATAGTTTGCAATTTTAAAATATTTATTTATTCTAAATAGAAACTCATTTATATTAAAATTTTTAATTTTAAATTTTTTCTTATAAATATATTTAAATTATTAAATGAAAGAGTATCAGTTTGGTGTTTTTTGTTTTCATATTGATAGTTTATATAATCGGAGTAAAAAATTCCAAAAGGATTATATTATTAAAGGCTATCTGTAATAAAATGGTTCTAATTTAATATTAAAATGGTTATATAAAACTAAATTTAAAAATAAACCATATGTTTTTATATTTATTTACTTATACAATAAAAAATAAATAAAATATTGGAATTATTATTAAAAGAAATAAAAGATAATTATTTATGTATATAACATTTATTATAAATGTTATCATATTAGCACATGTAATTTCATTCATAATAAATTCCAAATCATACTACCTTTCCATACACATTTAAGTTATTTGAAAAATATATATAATATTCCAATTAATATAAATTAGTATTTGACTTTGTGTATTAAGTTTTCTGTATTAACGTAAATAATTATATGACTTATTTGATTTTTATTAAATAAAAAAGACCTAATCTTATATCTATATATTTTATAAAAAATAAGTTATATATATATTATAGACTACAAGAATACTTTACTATAATAAATATAACTTGTTTTCAAAATAGATATATTTCATTATATAGTATTTAAAGAAAACCTGAAACTAAAACTCATAGAGATGGAAAAAATTAATATTGTTCCTACTATGACCCAAAGGAGATATCTTGCAGAAGCAACATTAAGGTCTAATTGGTTTATCTGCAGGAAGTAAATATACGATTCTGAACAAGATTGTATTTAATAACATGAAATACTTCAGATATTATCAAATAGTTAATAAAATTTTATTTACACCCAAATATGTACATGAAGGTACATTAAATAAATACATCTTATCTAACCTATAAGAGTTTTAACTGTATTTATTATAGAATTAATTAAGTAAATATTAACTAAAATATATTTTTTAAGCTAACTTTTACTTGGAAAAATATCCTAAGCTATTCTTTAAAATTAAATTCTTATATAAAACTATATAAATTCCTAAATTTATGAAATTTTAATTACTCAAATTATTCTATATGTTAATACTTTAATATTAAAGTTATATGACATTTTGAAAATATAGTTTAATATAGGTGATATCTTATTATGGTCTATTTAAATATTTTATTTAGAATGGAAATATAAGTTATGTTCTATTAATATAGCCATGTATTATATTATTCATAGACTTAAATTTTATTTTATATTTTATAAGGAGTCATAAAATAAGAACTACAATGCTAAATTTTACTATAAAATAATCCTTTTTTTAAATAGATGGAGAAAAAATATTTGTATTAAAAATATAAGATATTATTATTGATTAAAATCATATATTACATATCAAATGATATAATGATTTATATAATAAAATATATTGATGAGTTAAATTATAATTTTAAAACTTAAGGTTTCTAATTGTTTTTTTGAATAACTAAAATAATTAATTTAATATATTTAATTCTAAAATTAATAATTAAAAATTTTAAATATTATTTTACTATTCAACTTCAATCTTTAGGAAATATATTTTATTTGTTTAAGTTGTTATTTTATTATTAAGTTAATAAATTTTAATATTACTATGAATCCATTTAATAGTTTGTTTACTATTTTTTATTTTCTTCTAAGCTTAATTACTATCTTAAAGGGGAATTTAAAAATATTCTTTGAGAACTGGAGATTTATTTAGGAGAATTATAAAGTGAAAATAAGTCACCATTATTATTTAATTTATTTTCTACATTATCTTCATATTTAAATTTATTTTATGGTTTTAATATTTCTTCCTCCTATTGAATATAATGTTAAAATTTATAAAAATAAAATAATAATTTTTACATTTTAATGCATTGCTAAATCGCCAGAAAATTAAGTTAGTTTTTGTAAATATTATAAAATTTTTCTGGGGACTGTGGTAATTTTTAAGAATATACCTCCGTTTCGTAATAATCTTCTATAAGTAGGTCTTTAAATTCTGTTTATAATTAGCATACATTTTAATCATATTTAATCCTCGTTAAATCAAAATTGTTGTTTTAATTTTAAAATCGCTACTAGATTTTTAAAAAAATAAAAAAAATATTAAATCCTATTATTACGTATACGAAAATTTAATTACTTATTCAAAGCATTCCAAAAATTCTATTTATGGGTAATTTTTTTTAAAAAACATAAAAGCATTTCTAATTTTTCTCCAAAGAATTAGTGAGTTTTCCTTTTATTGCAAAATATTTTTTTACACTTAATAAATTTAAATAAAATTTCTCTATTTTAACTTTATTTACAAAAATCTAACCATGTAAACAATATTATTAGCATTAATATAAATGAATTGCTAATAATAAAAAGAAATTAAAAATTTTAAAATAAAATATCGCTATTTTTGCTTTTTAATATTAATATCATCTATGATATTATAAAACCAAGAATAATAAAATGAGAAAATTTAATCAATTTATATGTCTTATCAGGTTATTTAAGCTGATATATTATTTAATATACACAAATAATAACTATTTTTAGAATCCCTTAAAATGATCTTTTTTCATTTGAGACAACAATATAAGAAACTGCCAACAGAATTAATTTCTAAATATTAAATAAGCCATTAAATAATGAAAATAGATTTCATAAATGCTTAATTTACAAATAGGATTTAGAAAAGCTCTATTTCTAATTTATTTACTCTAATCCCTGCACATATTACTGTAAATTCAATAGGCATAAATTAAAATTTAGATTTATTATTTTTATATTTTCTCAATCTATCTAAGATTAACCCAAATAATAGTACGATAGTTATGATAATAACAATGCATACTGGTAAAATGTGTTGTTTATAATAATTGCTATGGCATTTAACTGATTTAAAATCAGTGCTCCTATAACTATCATTAATCTAAATAAAAAGTTGATTTTATATTATTATAAAATAATAACAATAAGAATTTATTACATTCTAACACCTCAAAAATCCTAAAATATTTCTTAAAATCCCTAAAAAAATATAATTTTATTAAAAATTCATAGTATATAATAGGTTTCTTACCAGGCCATGCAAAATATAAATATGTTACAATTGATGATTTAACATAAATATATCTAGTTTAACTCTTCTTACAAATAAAGATCGTCATGAATATGATCTACATTGCTAAACAAACAAAAGAAATTAAAATCGAATAAAGTGAATTATTAAAAATATCAGTTTTTTCTTATAGACATTGCAAATGAAATGAAAATATATTTGTTGGATTTCCTAAAAGAATATTTATAAATTAATATTGTATCATTATAATATATATTTATACCTATTATATTTAATAACGTATGGAAATTTGGTTAAAATACTACTTACTAGGCACACAATAGATAAAGAGTCTAAACATAAAATATTGCTTGTTTTATTACAATCAAATAGCTATAATTCAATGAATATCGAACCGCAAACATTTTCCTCAAAAATACACCTTAATTCTCTTTATAATTATATTTTACTAACTATTCATTAATAATGACCAGAAATACAATATATGCTAACATCTCCAAAAGTAATAAAAAATTGGGTCATTCTTACCACAATTAATGCATTAATTGCCAAATTTAGCAAAATTATTCTTTATATCACATTCATCACATAAAAATCCAGTATATCCTTTTATTATTATATATAATAGATACTAAAGAAATATTTATATTAGGATTACTACCTTATTAACATGTATCATTTCTTTAGCATCTATTTTAAACTACATCACAGAAAATAATATTTTCTCTACTATTTTTTGTTTTTCTCCAAAACTGATTTAAAATAAAAATATATATGCTTATTATTTACTACAAAATTATCTTACATTTTTATTGGGACTGGGTGGGTGATATCCCCCATAACATACATTATATTTTATACAAGGAATACAATCAGTATCATTATTATATATAGGTGTAAATGTTCCAGCTAAGCATAATTTAAAATCACTCTCATATTTATTCATCTTGTATTCATTTATATAATACCCGAAATTTATATTATTACCCTGTAAAACAGTAATTTAAAAAAATAATTATTATTATAAAAATGAATTTATAATTATTAAATACTTCTTCAAATCTCGTATTAGATTTTGATGACTTTATGTTTTAAATTATTTTCTCTCTTGTAGTTGATAATAAAGAATCTAGAAAACGAGCATCACTACCAATATCAGCAACATTATTTTCAAAAATATTATTTAAAAAATCTATATTTACTTCATATTAAGGAGATTTTTCAAACATTATTGCTCCCCCACTTGATGCTTAGCTGTTACTAAATATTGAATTAACAACTTAAAGTTATATATTTTATGGATTTTAGTTTAGAGAAAGTTGCTTTTAGTTATCTATCTTATAAAACATTGCACCGCCTTTTGTTAGAGGATAGTTTTCTATAAGCATGTGAGGATCAATATTTTAATTTAAATGAACTTTATTTCCTACAAAGGAGACATTATTCACAGCTACAAATTAACTATTTTATACATACAATCCACCTCCATATGAATATGCTTTATTGTCTTATAGATAAACATTTGAAAATAGCAGTTATTTTATTTAAGAAAAATAGCATCCTCCCCCTATCCCATTTTTATTATCAAAATGGACTAAGTTGTTTCTAATAATAGATTCTTAAATTATTATGGAGTCTATATTTTCCATAAATATTCCTCCTCCCTTATTACTAGCTACTCCTCCTATTATAGTACAGTTCTGCATTAAAATAGCATCCCCATAACTAATATATATACCTCCCCCTTATTAAACATTTTAATCTAAAACAGAACTATTATACTACAATATTATCTATTTTATCTCAATTTGGTTACTATATTCCGAATATATTCCTTTACCTTGCAAATATGCAAAGTTATCATTAAAAGTTATATTAATGAGCTATATTAAGGAAGAACTTTTTATAAAGACTCCTCCTCCTTATGTTTTTGCGAAATTATTACTTACTTGACTATTTTGTATTGTAATATTTATATTGTTTAAGTATAAAAGTATACCACCACCTTAATCAAAAATAGCTCTGTTATTATTTATATTTAGAAAATAATTATCTAATTTCTCGCTTTCTTAAATTATAAACCCTCCTCCATTTTTCTAAGCCTCATTATTAATTATTTTTACATTATTAATTGTAGAGTATTTTATATTCAAAACATATAATCCACCACCACTCTAATTAGCTATATTAGATTCAATTGTAATATTTTAAATACTAAATTTAATTCCATTTTAAATATAAGCTCCTCCTCCAAAATTAGCTCTATTTTTAATTATATTAACATTTTAAATGAAAATATGTTCTCCTTATATAATTGCTATAGCACCTCCCTAATTATGTTTTGCATTGTTGAATTATAGAGTAACATTAATCATAGAAACTTTAATATTTTTGAAAAAACTTAAAACGAATATTATTATTATTTATATTACAATTATTGATAAAGGTAGCATATAGTCCTCCACCACTTTAATCCGCATAGTTATTTCTAATTGTGATATTAAATATTTATATATCTTTTGATTAAGAAAACATTATTCCTCCTCCTAGGCTTGCTGAATTATCAGCAATTATCCCATTTTTTATAACTGACCTTAATAATTCAGCATTAATTCCTCCTCCATTTAACGTAGATGTATTATTAATTAAAACAAACTAATCAAAATTAGTGTCAACTGAATTAATAACATTGATTCCTGCAGCAGAGCCTTGATCGCACCAATTATCTCTGATTTCTATATTGATATGATCAACAAATTCTCCATTTTCTAAAGCATAAGCCGTATTTCCTTTTCTGCTCCTGTTATTAATAATTTTTACATCTCTTATTTATGCAAATTTGATTCCATTCAAATGGAAACCTGATTCTAACCCTTCAGAAAAATTATCTCTTATGGTAACATTTTATATCGAAATAACTTAAATATTTATAAGGGATAAGCAGCCTGTGGACATCAAAGCATAGTTTCCAGAAAAAAACAAATCTTTCATAATTATACCTTCTGAAAATTTCCCGAAAATTCCTACAGCTTGAGGGGATGTAGTATTAATAAATGATGCATTTTATATTAAATAGTCGTAACAAATAAACAGAGATATTCCAGCTCCTACATATAATATTTATAGATTTTATTTATTTGTTATTTTTATAATAATCACTTTAATCTAATGAAATTACCTCCATTTGCATTTATATTATCAAAGATGCTATTATTTATAAACTAATTATCTATAAGTTAAATTCCCATATTTTAATATCCTGAATAGGCACCACCAGTAAAAAGAGCTTTATTTTCTAGAAATAAGTTATTTTTAAATTCCATCGTTTAGTTTCCCAAGTTTATCACATCTATAAAATTCGATGTATATAAAATTGAATTTAAATATTTATTATTTACTAAAAACTTCTATTCCTCCCCCATCAGTTGATTAGTTTTTTCTTATAGTATTATTTTAAAAAATAATCATATTAAAAATTTTCTCTATAAATATTCCTCCTCCATACCCAGTTAATTTTTCTAGACTTCCCGTATAGTTTTCTGATATTTCACTATTTTTTATAGTGCATTCATTTATAGAAACTAAGTATACTCCTCCTCCATTTTATGAGTTATTTTTTATAATTTTATTATTTTTAATAGTTATGGTATTGCTATTTGAAACTGAAAAGCCTCCTCCGTAATTTTGAGATAAATTTTACTCGAATAAACAATTTTCTATAAGACCAACATTTTATAAATCTCTGATTTGTAATCCTCCTCCAATTGCAATACCATAATAAGCATGGTTATAAACAAAATTAGAATTAGTTAATGTTAGTGTTAAACATTACTATATTATAAATGTCTATTTTAAAATAAAAGTGAATATGCTATTTATATATATATAAGTTTATTAAAAATACTCCTTATTCGGTATATGAATGATTTTCTTCAACAGAACTTTAATCTAATAATATTTCATTTGTATTTGAAATTATAAATATTCCACCAATAGAATTTAAATTTTTATTATTTTTTAACATCATATTTTAAATATCTACTAGTCTTATTCTGTCAATACTTACAATGCTTGATTGAACAACTTCACTTTAAGATTAATTTATGCTATTATTTTCTATTTTAAATAATACTAATTAAAGTATATCTAGCTTATTAAATCTTAATATATCTTGTTATTAAATATTATTAAGTTAAATATTAACATTACTATATTTTATTGTTTTAGAGTTTTAAGTAATAAATGAGGAATTAATATTTTAAATGGTTAGACCGAAAATATTTAAGGCTTTTAATCCATACATAAAAATTTTTATGGAGAATCAATAAGAATTCTATAATTAGGATTGTTTATAGAAATAATATTTTGATTCTATTAGTCTGTTATTATTAAACTATTAATTTCAAAGTTAATATCATGTAAGCAATTGTTAATATTTATTACTATCTAATTAACTTGACAACTATAATATTATTCTCTTTCTAACTAAACTATATATATAGAATGTAAATATTATTTATTTTAACAAATTTCATCTTGATATATAATTGAGTCAATATTAAATAGTAACTCATTTTAGAGTAGTAATTTAGCAGAATCAAAAGAATTATTAGAACATGCATAATAATAACGCTATTATATCTATTACAAATTACTTTCATCTACAAAATTATTTAAAATGAAGACAAATTGTTATCTTTCATAATTTTAACTATATTTAAAATATTATACTAATTAAAGAATTCAAAATTGCCAGCCATAAAAAAAAGTAAACTCTAATTATTGATTTTTATTGCTTCAGAACAACTCTCTATATATCAAATATCATTTATATTAAAACATTTATTTATTATTAATATATATTTTAAAAGATACCTGCGTTAGATAAGCATTAATAATTATAATTTTTTTTTTATTTTGATTTGTCATCATATTTATAGAACCTTTTTTCTTTTTCTTTTTCTTTTTCTTCTTCTTCTTATATATATATATTATTTTTAAAGTTAATAATTTATTATTTACAAACATTATAATCATTTATTAGTACTAAAAATTTTTATAAATTATATTGCATTATATGAGGTCATTATAATTATTTTTATATTAATTAAACTATTATAATACCCATTAAATTAACTTAAGAAAGTATATAAAAAAAAGAAGAGTTTTATATGATTCCTCTTTATTTATTATATCTTTATTCAATATTGCTAATATGCTTTGCTAAAATTAGATTACTATAATTGCAATAGGAGGATACAAATTATATTATCCCATGTACCCAATAAGATCTTAGTTAAATTTAATTAAACTTTCATAAGTTTCCGTTTAGTACTATACATAACGACTTATACCAATTTAAGCTACAATAATCATAAAATTGTTAAATATCTCCTACCTCTAAACATGTTAATATATTTGTATCTAGTTATACTAGTAATAATACTAGTTGCCTACTAACAAACATATAAATTGACTTATCAGTATGTCCATAATATTCCTTATCTTTATTATAAATGCTATTAGATTAAGATAATAATATTTAGAAAACAACAGAAACTTCAGGAAATACAAAAATAGTGCTCGAAAATATGAATGGTTTAAGCATTTAAGGATTGTAGAAATTCGAGTTTAAAGGATTTGCTTTAAAATAATCTCAAAATTTTATTATCTTTAAAAATATATAAACCATCTAATTGTAAAACTTAGAAATTAAAAATAATGAATAGAAAGAGGCTATATTAATAATTAATAAATTCAAACAACTATATGTATAAAATGTAAATTTTATAGAAAATAAAATTTCACACTAAACGGGAGTAATTTTTAAAAATAAATATATATATTATTTTTATTAATCTATATTAATTAAAAGGGAATTATGATAACAGATGGAGAAAATATTTAAATATCTCGTTGTTAATTTATTAATAATAGTAACGATTTTGATAATGGCTAAGGAATTCTATTTATAAATGGAATATAAAATTTAACAAAAATAGAATATACCTTATTTTAAAACAATTACGCTTCCATTGCAGGAAGTATATATTTTTTGTATTCAAAATAAATAGTTATCTATGAAGTAATTTTTCAAAATAATACATCAATATTTGATGGAGGAGCTTGCTTCTTTTAATAGAACCAATATAATTTGAAAATAGTAAATTCATAATTTTTAAAAAATTAATCTTTAAAAAGTTTTGGAGGAGCAATAGAGATAGTTTCTTTTTTAAAAGAAACTTAATAAAATATATTGATTTCAAATGTATCGTTTATAGAAAATAAAACTACAACTTCTGGTGCTGTCTATATAGTTTTTTTAATGGTTGTTCCAACTGTGTAATGTAAGATTGTTTGTTTTAAAAAAATCAATCTAAATTTGGAGCTTCTGTAATTCTAACTGAATCAGTATATGGTTTTTAATTCATTAGAAATAAAATTTTAGAAAATTTTTCTACTTATAAAAGTAATTATTATTAAAGGCTAAATAAAATTTTCAAAAAACATCATTTTGTTTTATTTTGTTTTTTCTGCATATTTTGATTAATGCTTTTATTATTTTGTCAACACAATATTCTTTTTTTTTACAAAATTATTTATTTTTTCTAAAAAAAATGATTAATTTATAAATATAACTATAATACATATATTTTTTAGATCTGTTTTTTTGAAAAAAAAATTATTTTTTGAAATTGATTTTCATAATTTATGAATGAAAAATTATAATTATAAATCATAAAATTAAAGCATATACCATAGATATATAATAAATTATTAAAATACCTAGCATAAAAATTTTGATTTTAAATTTTATTTCGCATTTAGTAATAATAAATTATTTATAATAAATATTAAATATATATAATATTAAATTTGTTAAGGTTCTATTGTAATTTATGCTTCCGATAATACTTCTTTTAGAAATTGCAGTTTTTATGATAATATAGGTTAAGCTCTATATATAGGAGTCTCAAATAATATTACAATATATGATTCATTTTTTAAAAATAATTACTCCTATTAATTGGCAGGAGGTATTTATATACATAATTCGAAATCTATATCTATAAATACTACAGAATTTTAGGAAAATTATGGTATAAGAAGCGGATCAGGAATGCAATTGTTTTATGTAGAATCTGTAAATTTAAATAATTTGAAATTTATATAAAATAATAGTAAAACTTAAGGAGGTGGAATATTTATTAAAGGGAGTAAAAATGTACACATTACCTAATCTATATTTAAAAATAATAATGCATAAAAAGGAGGGGGTTTGTATGTCGTAGACTCAGAAAATATATCCATACTTTAAAGTTATTTTAATTAAAATTAGGCATAAAACTATGGGGGAGGGATTTTTATTTAAGCTAACAAAATTGACTTTTAAGATAATTCATATATTAATAATAAAGCTATTTAAGGAGGAGGAATTTAAATTTAAGAATCTTAAGAAATCATATTTATGAACTAATAATTTACTTAAAATGTTGTTTTATAATCAGGAGGGGGCTTATATGGATTGTAACTCAAAAATATTACTATAACTAATTCATCATTTATTTAAAATGAGTGTGATTAGCTGGGAGGAGGAGCTTATTTAGAGAAAATAAATAATAGTATTTGGGAAAACTTGGTTTTTAAAAATAATAAAGCTTCTTTTGGTGGTGGAACTTATATTATCTAAAGTATATATTTAAATTTAAAGAATATTAATGCTAAATTAAATCATGCTCAAAAAGATGGAGGAGGATTATATATGAATGATATTTAATTGAGTATAATGAATATTTTAAATATAAATGAAAATTAAAGTTCATAATCTGGAGGAGGATTATTAATCATTAATTCAAAAAATTTGTAATTTAAACAATTGGAAATTAAAAATAATGTAGTAGAAGGTAAACATGAGAATGGGAAAGGAGGAGGTCTTACAATTGTTGATTCTGATGGAGAGATTCATATTGAGTAGTGCAATATCTTTGAAAATATTTCTACTGAAAAGGGTGGGGGAATTTATATTAATAATTCTAATAAAATTTAATTAGTAAATTGCAAGTTTTATGGAAACTAATCAAGGCTCTAGGGAAGTTCCATCTGTGTGTAATAATCTAAAAAGTTTAATTTACAAAATTGTTTCTTTGAAAGTAAAGTAAAATCAAAGTACGAAGATGATATTTCACAGATAGTAGAGTAGGGAGGGTGTGTATATGCAGATTAAGTGAATGAAGCTTTTATCAGCAAATCTTAATTTGTCAACAATTAAGCATAGTTATAAGGAGGATGCTTGTATTATTCTCAATTAAATAAGTTAACCATAAATTATAGTATATTCGATAATTCAACCTTGACAATAGCAGATCAAAATGTTATTAATAAACAACTATAAGGAGGAGCTCTATTTCTCAAAAACATAAATACTTTTTCCCTCAACTCTACTCAGATTTTAAGGAGTTCTGCTTAATATCACGGGGGAGGTATAGCTATGCTGAATATACAAAACTCCAATATAATGAATAGCAAATTCGAAAAAAATTAAGTATATTTTAATATCTCCTAGCCCCTACATTCTAAAAATATTGATTACATTCTTTCCAGTGGGGGAAGTATCTACTATAATTATGATGACAAATTACAAACAACAAACTTTTAAAGATTGGAAGAAGTGTAATTTGTTATATCAAATTGTTAAATCTTGGAGAGCTCGGCTTCTAGTGGGGCTGGTATAATAATAATAAGACCAACAAAAAGTAAGTTTGTTTCTTCTTTTAGAAAGTTACATTTCGAAAACAATTATGGTGATATAGGATCTAGCATAAGATTCATAGGAGATTATATCAAAGATTTTAAAAATTATAATATAAGTGATATTACTTTTAAAAATAACAAAGGATTAATCATGAATAAGACTATTTAGTTTGGATTTATCTATAATGAAAAAATAATTTTTTAAGATGAACTTTAATTTTCGTTATGTCCTAAGGGATTTTACTTATAAAAGGGAGGATAAACTGCTTGTAAAATATGTAGTTAAGATTAAAATTGTTAAGGAGGGTATATTCCTGTAGTTCCTCAAATGCATGTATTTATAAATTTATATTTGATTATTCGTAATAATTAATACTCATTTAATCGTTTTTAGTACTGGAGAAAGGATTTGAATTAATAAAAGGAATTTTTATATTGCATACAAGATCCTTAATTATGTAAGGGAAATGATACATGCGCGAAAGGTATGCAAATTTTTAATATAATAGAAAATTAAAGAATAGAATTATAAATAATAATATAAAAACTAGGTTACTCTGGTATACTGTGTGAAAACTGTGATAGAATATAAAATTATTATTATTCAGCTGATATATGTGAAAAATGCTCATCAAAAATTACTATAGCGCTGGTAAATATTACAATTATTATATTATGGACTTTTGTACTTGGAAACTATATAAGAACTACTCAGTAAAAAAATAAGGTTATGGTTGTTAAAAGTTATATTAAAATACTTTTTGATCTTCCCTTTTAAAAAAATTCTAACCAATCTGGAATTTTTAAAATTCTGCTCCTACATCTCTAAGTAGTATAAATCCTTAACTAGTAAACATTAGCTTTTGAATTCTAGTTTACAAGTTTTTTTTAATTTTTTGGTAATATTTTAATAATAAAAATAAATAAGTTATTTTGTTAGTTTAATGCAAATCAAAATTTTATATTAAGGAAATCCTGTTCAACTGTTCAGTACTAACTTAATTTGCTTTTTTGACATATAGAGTGAAAAAGAATTACCTTATGAAAAACTTAAATCTTATTTTTATGGATTTGCAGCTTCTCTCTTTACTTATTTTATAATTTTAATATTTTTAGTGATTTTATTTTAAAAAAAAAAAATTAGCACTTTCACGTATTTAAAGCACTATATTTAAAGTTCAACTATTTGTTATTTTCTTTTAATATAACCAGGTAACTGACATATTTATATTAATATATAAGTAAATACCATTATTATCAATTAGGAGTAATCCAAATATGCTTAAAATTTATAATATGTAGAAAAGTAGGAACTGGATTATATACTATAGAAGACACTAATATTTCCTGTGATAGCATATTATATTCAAAAATCCGCCCTATTTTCTTGACAGTTATATTTTTATTTGTGATAATCATTCCTTTATTTTTATTTTACAAAGTTATTAAGGCAAAAAAAATGGAGACATCCATAAACACTACTTTAAAATCATATATGGATTATTATTTTTTGATTATAAATAAAATAAATATTACTGGGAAATGATATAAATGTTATTAGTAAACTCTATTCATTATAATATATAATTTATAAAATCTAGTAATTATAAAATTTTTATTTTTAGAAATTTGCCATAGTTTTAATTCCATTAAGTTTTTTTGAAACATAAATGTATTAAATTTAATCAGCTATTAATATCCTAATATTAGCTATTTATTTGAAGATTATAATTTAACTATAACCTTATTTCAATCGAACTTTGAATCTACTTTAATAGTTATCTATTTATATTGAAATAACAATTATACTACTTTTTAACATTTTATTCGAATATAAAGATTCGGAAAATAAAATAATTTATTTTATAAGTTAGATAGGAATTATATTATCTAATATTTTAATTTTGATAATAATAGGAATTTATTTACTTAAAGATATAAATAGAATAAAAGCTATTTATATATTAAAAAAATTTCTAGATTTTAATTTATTCAAAGATAGTTAGAAAAGAAATAGAGATAAATTGAAAAATCATTTTAAGCTAAGAAAAGATGGAAATATTTAAGAATGAAAATTTTAAAATGTCATACTATATCTAAAGGCTAAAGCTTGATATAGTAAATAATGAAAAATGTAAATTAAAATGTATAAATATACAAATATATATTTTTTATAATTTTTTAAATAATATTTCATAGTCAAAGAATATATAAAATATTGCTTAAAAAAATAATTGAATATAGCAAAAATATTAAATAGTTTTTAATATTATTAATATAAATAGTATACTTTTATTAAAATTAATTGTATTACATAAAAATAAAATATATGTATTTTTATAACTATTTATTTATTATTTAGAGTAAAATTTATAAAACCATATTAATTGTATTTTAGAATATTAAACTTAATTTTTAAATTTAAATATCATAAAATGAATTTTATTTTATAATAATTTATGTTTATTTCGAAGCATTACAAATATTATTAAAAGTTTATATCATGTTATTTGTATTTTATAAATTTAATTTTTAATATTTTAATAAAAATTATATAACATTTTTCCATAGATTCATAAAATCATTTAATGTTTAATTAATTTTTTCTCTAAATTGAAGTTATAAAAATTAATGGAATCTATTAATAATAACTTATATTTGTTTATTTTTTTCTTTTAATTTTTTACTATAATTAATCAAATTTATCATATTATAAATGAAATTAATTATTTAGAAATTTATTTTATTATTTTATTAATTCAAGTTTTGTAAATATATTTTGAATCATTTAAATAATTATTATTTTTATTATGAAGAGTTAAAAAATGTTATATTAGTGAGTGGAGTTTAATTAGGAGAATTCAGTACAGAAAAAATATTATCTGTATAGTTAATAGTATCTTCTCTTATAAATGGATATTGTGTTAATATTATCTCACCTTCCTAAGTATAAAACAAATAAAACTAAATTAGAAGTAAAAATTTATAAAAAATAATTACTTTTTAATGATTTCCTTGAGAATAAATAAATGATTAAGATTTTTTTTAATAATATTGCAAAAAATTTTATGGTGAATGTGGTATTTTCTAAGATTTTTCATCTATCTAGTATTAATCATCAATATAGAAGTCCTCAAAGTCATTTTCACATTTGTCTATGTTTTTTTATTTTTTAAACACATAAGAATCATATCATTATTTTTGTGCTTTTAATCAAGCATAATATTATCTTGATTATTATTATTAATTATCTATTAAATTTACATAAAATTAAATATAAAAAATTTCGAAACTATATATTAATTACTTATTTTAAACACTCTATATATTCCATTTATGGATAATTCTCTCTGAATTTTATAAAAGCAATCTTTATTTTTCTCCAAACAATTAGAGATATTTATCTTTCTTTAACATTTGTTTTTTTACACTAGAACCATTTGCATATAATTTTTCTTCCTTAGTATTATTTAATATAATCAAGCAATGAAAGTAATGCTATTACTATCAATAAAAACGAATTGATAATAATGAAAACTATTTCAAAATTTTTAAATAAAATATCATTATCCTTGCTATTCAGTAATATTATAATCTCTGATATTATAATACCACTCATTATTAAATTAAATATTTTTTTCAATTTGTATGTTTAATCTGGTTATTTAAGCTAGTAGATAATATAATATACTAGTATCGTATATATTTTTAGAATACCCTAAAATGTTTTTCTTTGATGAGAAATAAAAATATAAGAGATAGCTAAAATTATTATTTTCTAAAAATTAAATAAATTAATAAATGTTAAAATAATTTTTAAATATTTTTTAAATTACTAAGAGGACTTAGATAAATTCTATTTCCAATTTATTTACTTTAGCTCCTGCACATATTATAGTTACTTCAATAGGCAGAAATTAAAATTTAGATTTTTTATTTTTATATTTGTTCAATCTAGCAAACATCAATCCTAATATTAATAGAATAAATATGATAATACAGATTCCTACTGGAAGTATATATGATTTATAATAATTGCTGTTGCATATAACAGATTTAAAATCAATAACCTGGTATTTATCAATAATCTATAAATAAATATATTTAAAATATTATTATTTGTATAAAAATAAAAATTTTTTACATTTTAACATCTTATTAATCCTAATATATTTCTTAAAATCCCTAAATAGAAATAAAATTAAATAAATATTATTTTTACTTAATATCATTGTTACCAGGCCATGCAAAATAAAAATAGGTTATAGTTGATAATTTAAAATAAGTATATTTAGATTATATCTTCTTGTAAGTAAGAAGAGTCATAAATATGATCTATATTGCTAAGCATACCAGAGAAATCAAAATCGAATAAAGTTAAATATTAAACATATTATTTTCTTTATATAGACATTACAAATGAAATGAAAATATGTTCGCCGGATTTCCTTAAATAATTTTATTAAATTAAATATTTATCTATATATAACAATAAATTACCAATTATATTTAATAACGAATGGAAATTTGGTTAAAATACTACTTACTAGGCACACAATAGGTAAAGAGTCTAAATATAAAATATTACATGTTTTATTACAACCAAATAGCTATAATTCAATGAATATCGAACCCCAAACATTTTCCTCAAAAATTTACCTTAGTTCTCTTTATAATTATAGTGGAGTAACTATTCATTAATAATGACCAGAAATACAATAAAGGCTAACATCTCCAAAAATAAAAATAAAAGGGTGTCATTTTTGCCACAATAAATGCATTAATTGCCAAATTTGGCAAAATTATTCTTTATATCACACTCATCACATAAAAATCCAGTATATCCTTATAAATAATACATTAATTTAATATTTAAATTAAATATATAAAAACAGTTATAGTTAAATAATATTTAATAATTATACATGTTATTATACCTTAATAACAAGTATCATTTTTTAAACATCTGTTTTAAACAACATCACAGAATACTATCTTATCTCGACTATTTTTTCTTTATCTCCAAAACTAATTTTAAAAATAATATCTATAAAAAATACAGGTCAAATTTATTTTACATTTTAATTGGGAACAGGTGGATGATATCCGCCATAACATAGACTAAACTCTTTGCAAGGAATGCACTCCGTATCATTATTTTAAATAGGTGTATAAGTTCCTTTATTGCATAATTTAAAATCACTTTCGGATTAATTTATCTTATATTCATTTAAATAATAACCAAAGTAAATGTTTGAAGCCTTTAAAAATAAATTTTAATAAAAATAAGTTGGTATATTGAAATTATTTATGTACTTCTTCAAACCTGGTTTGAGATTTTATAGATACTATATTTTGTATAATCTATTTTTAATTACTAAAACTTAAAAAATCTAAAAATCGAACATCACCTCCGATATCTGCAATATTGTTTTCAAAAAAATTATTTTAAATATCTAAATTAACTTCAAATTATGGAGATTTTTCAAACATTATTGCTCCTCCACTTGAAGCTTAACTATCATTAAATATTGAATTTACTATTTTAATACTGATGTTTTGAGGATAAGGAATTTAGGTATCTATCTTATAAAACATTGCACCTCCTTTTGTTAGAGGATAGTTTTCTATAAGCATGTGAGGAACAATATTTTAATTTAAATGAACTTTGTTTCCTACAAAGGAGACATTATTCACAGCTACAAATTAACTATTTTATACATACAATCCACCTCCATATGAATATGCTTTATTGTCTTATAGATAAACATTTGAAAGTAGCAGTTATTTTATTTAAGAAAAATAGCATCCTCCCCCTATCCCATTTTTATTATCAAAATGCACAAAGTTGTTTCTAATAATAGATTCTTAAATTATTATGGAGTCTATATTTTCCATAAATATTCCTCCTCCCTTATTACTAGCTACTCCTCCTATTATAGTACAGTTCTACATTAAAATAGTATCCCCATAACTAATATATATACCTCCCCCGTATTAAGCATTTTAATCTAAAACTGAACTATTAAACTAAAATATTATCTATTTTAGCTCAATTTGGTTACTATATTCGGAATAGAATCCTTTACCTTATTCTGATGCAAAGTTATCATTTAAAGTAATATTTGAAAGGAATATTGAGGACGAACTCTTACTAAATACTCCCCCTCCTCTTATCTTTGCAAAATTGCTATTTACCTTACTTTATTTAAATTTTACATTATTATTTTTTTAGCCTAAACATATACCACCCCCTTAACCCAAAATAGCACTATTATTATATATATTTAGAAAAGAAATTTCTAAATTCTCACTTTATTACACCTCAATTCCTCCTCCATTTTTCTCAGCTTAATTATTAAATATAATTCCATAATTAATAATTGAATTTTTGGTATTCATAATTTATAGCCCACCCCCAATACTATAAGCTACATTAAAATCTATTGTAACATTTGAAATATTAACATTAATTCCATTTTAAATATAAGCTCCTCCTCCAAAATTAGCTTTATTTTTAATCATAAGAACATTTTCAATTATTATATTATCCCCATATATAATAGATATACCACCACCGTATTTATTATAGGCCATATTGTTGATAAGAGTAATGTTGACTATTGTGCCTTTAAAAAAATTAATCTATATTTTTATATTATAAACATAAATGTAGTTTACAATTTTTCATATTGCTTCCATAAACCCCTCCTCCACTTTATTCGGCAAAATTATTTATGAATTCTACATTGGAAATGTATATATCCTATGATTAAGAAAACATAATACCTCCTCCTAAACTTGCTGAATTATTTGCTATTATTCCATTTTTTATAACTGATCTGATCATTTCCACATTAAAACCTCCTCCTTTGAGAATGGAAGTGTTATTAACAATTGAAAATTAATCAAATTTGATCTATAAAGACTAGCTAACTCTAATTCCTGCAGCCGAACCTTATTCGCACGAATTATCTTTTATTTCTATATTATAGTGATTAACTAATTCTCCATTTTCTAAAGAATATCCTGTATTTCCTTTCCCACTTCTATTATTGATAATTTTAATGTTTTCAAGTTATGCAAACTATAGGTTTTGAATTAAAAGGCCAGCATTTGAACCTACGGAAGAGTTATCTTTAATTGTTATATTTTAATTAGTAGGTATTCAGTGTGATCTAAAAGAATGCAACCCGTCGTAATAGTAGCTATATTTCCAGTAAATATTGAATCTTATATTATTAAATCTTTAGAAAATTTTCCTAATATACATGTTGCATACGGAGACTTATTATTAATAATCTTAGAACCACTTATTAGAATACTTGTACAACTATACATAGAAATTCCAGCTCCTTAATGTAAGTTATTTATTTAATTATATTTATTAAAAGTGAAAAATTAAAATTACCTCCATTTGCATTTTTATTATCTGAAATTTCATTATTAATAAATATATTGTCTAAAATCTATAATCTATAATTTTCATATCCTGAAAATGCACTACCGGTAAGTTCTGCATAATTCTCTTCATATAGATTATTTTTAATTTCGAATTTTGAATTTCCTTTGTTTAACAAATCTATATTTATTTAATTTCTTTAATATATAAAATTAATATTATTAATTTAATTGATATTACTAGATACAAGTATTCCTCCTCCATCACTAGCCATATTTTTTTTTAATGTATTATTAAAAAATACAAATGTATTTAAAATTAATTCTATATAGAGTCCCCCTCCATATCCAATGATTTAATCTGGAGTTCCTAAATAGTTTTCTGAAATTTAACTATTTATAATTATAGTTTCATTTAAAGAAAGTATAAAAATTCCTCCCCCATTTTTTGAATTATTTTTAAAAATGATATTATTCTTAATAGTAAAACTATTACTATAAATAATTGATATTCCACCTCCAAAATTTTGAGATATATTTTACTAAAAAGTGCAATATTCTAAAAGACCATGATTTTTAAGCTATTAAATTTGTAAACCTCCACCCATTGGACTATTATGATATGCTATATTTTATTCAAAATTGGTATTAAGTATTTTTAAAATATGGCTTTACAATATTACAAAAGTCTAATTAAATAAAAATAATATAATATAAAATTATATAAATATATTTAAACTGTATACTCCTTATTCAGTGTATGAATGATTTGCTTCTATATAGCTTTTGTCTATTAATATTTCGTTAATATAGGTAAAAATAATAATTCCTCCACCATATTAATTAAAATTCTTATTTTATGACAGAATCATATTGTATATTTCTACTTTTATTATATTTTCGACATCAATAATACTTGCATAAATATTATCAGATTGAGTTTATAAAATAATATTATTTACTATTTTCAAATAATTTAACTAAAGAAAATCTATTTTTTTAATTATGAGAATATTTTATTATTAAAGTTAATTTTATAAGATATTGATATTCGATAATTAAATAGACTTAGAGTCAGATAAAATTATTGTTGAATTGATATTCTAAATGGATAAACCAAAAATGCTTAGTATATTCAACCTATATATCTGAATTAATTTAGGAGAGTTAATAAGGATTCTATTATCGGGATGGTTTATAGAATATGTTTAAGAGTTTTGATTCTTGGAATCATTTATTATTAAGCTATTTATTTCTAAGTTAACCTCATGTATGCAATTATTAATATCTATTACTATTTGGTTAATATTGCAAAAAAGATATTTCTAACTTTCTAATTATACTACATATAGGGAGATTAGAAACTATTTATTAGAACATATATCATCTTTATATATTATAGACTCTACATTATATAGTGATTCATTTTAAAACAGTTATTATGCTGAGTTAAAAGAATCACTCGAGCATGCATAGTAAAATCGCTTTTATTACTACTATGCAATTCTGATATCTTATAATATAAAAAAATAAAATTTTGTTAATATTGTATATATTTTACCAATTATAGTCACTAATATCATTAGCTATAACAAAAACTATATAATTTTTTTGGATGAATTTATTTTATCCTCACATTTGTTCTTTATGGTTAAATAAAATTATTATAATTTACTTTATTTTTTATAAAAAAATATATTATAATATAATATTTATCAATAAATTAAATATTTTCCTACTTTTAAACTTTATGATTTTTTTTTTTTATAAATAGAATTTAAGAACTTTTTATTCATGAAAATTATAAAATTCACAATATTATTAAAATTTAAAATGAAAACCAAGATTATCAAAGCATATTAATTATTAATTAAATAATAAAAACTATTTTTTAATTACAACTAATGAAATTCTATTTATTAGTTATTTGTATCTGAAATCTTGCATTTTATTTTTAATATTTTCTTCTTTTATTTTTTTTTATATTGAATAATGTTATTATAATAATTTAATTATTTTAAACAAAATAAAATATATATTCTATTAATATTATTTATTATAAACAATAATACATGTGCTTAGTATATAATTGTATAGTATTATTGATTTAATAAATAACTAAGGTAGAGAAAAAAAAATAACAAAATGAAAGCATATTACAAGTTATTATTCTTAATATAATAAATCTAATATAAATTGAAATTCAAAACAATTTTTATAGTGGCCAGAATATAATATTTATTGTTCATTTACGTGATTTCTATTTTGTTATTTTTAAAAAATATTGATAAGTTTCCATACTATATACTACAAAGACATACTATAGATTTATATGAAAAAAGTATATTTATTACATTAATATATGAAATTTGGAAGATTATTATAATTAATTTAGTTCAACATATTATATTGTTCATAAAAACAACTTTTTAATAGTAAAATATACTTACTAATATATTAATATTTGTTTTTATCTATAAAAAATACAAATAAATATTTTTTATAAAATTAATATATGTTTTTTATTTAATTTTAACATGTAATCAAATATTTATTTTTAAATATATCAAAAGTTCAAGCTAAATTATTTATGTTTATTTTTATATTGATGCTTATAAAAGAAACTTTTTCAAAGCAATCTTCAAGATATATATGTTAAAGATAAAATATTTATCTTTAACATATTATTAACCAATATAATTAATATTTTATAATTTCTTACTTTAATATAATATATTGATAATAAATAGCTCATTAATTTTTATAATAGGTAAAAACTAATATTTTAGTAATTTTAAGTATTTATTAACTGGATTATACTACACTAAATAAAAATCATAAAGAAATATAAACTAAATGCTATAGTTAAATATATGTAACTTTAACCTTTAGGAAAAAAATGCCTGTATAGCAACTTATTTAAAACAGCATGAAAATATTGATTAAACATAATAAGAAAAGCTATATTTTTCGTTTTTATGGTAATCACAAACATATTGTGGAGATTATGAATAAATAAAATAAATGAGCAAGAAAATAATAGAAGCATTAGTTTGCTCGTCAAAAATAAATAATATTCCAAACCCCTAAGAAATAAAGTAAAATATATAAGTTTTAAATGAGTTTTTTGGACAGCTGAGACCAAGAAATTTTATTGAAAACTAGAAAGAATTAGACAAATATATGTATCTTATTCTAAAGGATTTGAAATTTTAACATTAAAATGACTAAAATACGGGAAAAAATAGCTTTTAAAACAATGATAGTGATTATGAATATTTTTAAGAAACGAAGGAACTCTTGCAAAAATTGTAATAAATTCCATTATCACCCGTACGATTAAGGCAACAGTCATCAATATTATTAGAAAATGAGATAGATAATATTACTAAGAAACCTTAGAAAAATAGCTTTCAGGTTACTTAAAATGATAAAACTATAAAAATATCTTTATAAATAGATGAATAAGCGGAGAAATAGTAATAAAATAAAAATAAATCTTCATTAAATTTTATTGGTTAATAAGATTTTAGTAAAGAATACATAAGAGTTAGGCCCAAAAATATAAAGCTAATGCCGGACCCTTCATATAATAAACCAAAATTTAAACTTTTCATTGACTAGTTAGAAAGACAGAACAATGATTATTTTACAAAATTAGCCATTTTAGAAAAAATTCCAAATTTATAAATAGATGATTTGGGTTTGTAAGAATAATAATTAAATGGATAATATTCAATTGAAAAAATTATAGAAATTGTAAAAAGTATTAAAAATAGTTAAGAAAATGGAAAGTAAGAAAGCAATAAATATAGCATAATATTATCAAATGAGTTGGATTCTTAAATATTACTTAATGAAAATAAAAAATATAATAATATTTCTGTTATTGGTTAAAATAAACAAGAAAATTTCGTAGTTTTAAAAGCTAATATTTAATGTTCCACTCAATTGTAATAAAAAACTGTCATTTTAAAAATATTTTTGAAAGAAAAAGAAGAAAATGAAGATAACTATTTAAAATAGTCATATAACCTATTTAGAATGTTAAATCAAAATGTAAAATAATATAAATAAGTCAATTTTTAAAAAATTAAATGAATTATTATTTTAGGGGTAAGATATATCTAAAAGCAATATTTAATTGATATCTGAGTTATTCATAGTAAATTACTCAGATTCAAAAATTTATTAATAGTTGAGTTTGATTTAAACGAATATAGTTTAATGTCTAAGGTGAATATGAAATTCAATAAAAATACATTTTTTAAAGAATTATACAACCACAATAATTTGAACACCTTTGAATTTGCTGAAATACTAAGTCAATTAATTAAAATTATAGGATAAATTCATAATAGCAAGCTTTATCAAATAAATTTCGACTTAGACACAATACTGGTGTTGGGGAAATAAATACATTTTATTGATTTTGAGCTTCTAAAGAAAGATTAAACTTCATAAATACGAATTACCGACACTTTAAGTTTGGAATATGAGATTGACAAATATAGCTAGATAGACAAGTTATATTTGTCTCCTGAAATTTCGATAGCTATTTAAAAAGAATAAGAATTTGTAAAAAAACTAAATATGTACAACATATATTAAAAATCTTTTATTACAAAAAAAGGTTAGTATTGACCCTTATAAAGCAGATATTTATGCATTAGGATTGGTAATATTGCATCTTTGCCTGTTAAAATAGGGTCTGTAGTTTGATGAAATTGTTTAAATGTTTAAAAACCACTAATAGGTTCTTAGGTTTTCCAGATAAATGAACATAAATGAATTACTATTAGAATTCTAGGATGGCATTATTTTTGGCGGGTTTCATTTTTACAAAGTTGAATTTCGAGATATCTTATATTATATGCTTTAAATTAATGAAACATAGAGAATGTCCTCTTTTCAATTGTGTATAATGACTAATTAAACTTAGATGTTAATATATGAAAAACTTAATGATCCAGTTCATAATATAGTATCTCCCTATATAACTGATAATAACCAAAACATTTTAACTTCCATAAACTATAAATTAAGACAAGTAGAATATACGGGATAAACAAAAATTATGAATTCTACTGTTATAAGAGAAGGGAATGGTATAAAAAAATTGTATTGCATTTTTATTATGATTACAGAATTTTTTTTAATATTTTATATCTGCATACAGGGTAAATTTTTAAGGGAAAATAGCTAATTTATATTGGAGAATGGAAAAACAATCTTCCGTATTTATTATTTTAGCAAAAAAACTAATTTTTTTAACATTTTTATTTTTAAAATAAAGGCACGGGTATGGGATCATAATTTTGTTTTAAGATTGCTGGTTTTATCAGGGATAATTTAGAAATGGGTAATATTAAAAAATTTATTTAATTTAATTTCAATAAGAAACAATTTTTATATTAAGACAAATGCATGGAAAAGGATAGTTATATTATCAAAAGCAGAAAGAAGACGTAAAAATTGTGTACGAGGGGCAGTTTTTCGAAAATTACTATTTAGATTGCTTTTAAAAATAGAAAATTTATTAACTTCCTTGTGAAAAAATTCAAATAAAAAATGCTTAAAGACAAATATTAAAATTCGTAAATCCTTAAACTTGGATAATGGATCCCAACTGGTTTTATACATTCGAGCAGGCGAATCGAGACATTTTTTTCACGCAAGATGTGAAATTAAATAAAATTCTAGCCATAAATCAAAGATAGTCTTTGAACAACCAAAATGCGTACTAACAATAATAATATTACAATTTAATAAATGCCAAAAATAGTTTTTTGGTGGGAGACATCGAAAACCATTAAAACAAGTAAATAAAAAATCAAGCTTAAATAGTCAAAGAAGTCATTCAAATTTACACACACAGAAATCTGATTAATAAGTATTCCAAAATCAGGGTCAGATTTTCCAAGTATGAAATATTTTATCCCCTTCAAACCGAAACTTCGGAATTTTTAAAACTCAGCTGTTTTTATGAAGGACAGACGATTTAAATCATGCTATATTTAAATGAATAGAACCCGTATTTTTTGTTTGAAAATGTTGTAAAGGATTACAAAAACATAGATCTCAAATACTCCTTCAGATACCAAAAGGACTAAGATATCGTGCAGTAGTTGATAAACACACCGCAGTCGCATATACTTTTTCTTCATAAAATGAATTCACTAGAACTCATAAGAAACACCTAACTGGATAATAATGTCATGCGAAGCATTCTTAGTAACAAAAATATAGCCTACGGATGGATGAATATCGAACATTTAGTCTTAGAAGACCCTCCCAAAAAACTTACCCACAGGGGAATTGAGTAGCTTTTTTAGCATATTTCCTATATGAAAAACCTATAAAAGCTTAAATTAAAAGGTAAGGTCAATAAATAAAATTGTTTTAATAAAAACTTGTTTAATATATTTGTTAGGTCTTGCAACCGAATAAATAAATTACAGTCTGCTATTCAAGAGTTTATGTTTTACAAAAATCGAAGTATTAGACCTATAATATTCAGACATTAGGCAAGATTAGTTTAATTCCATTGCTAAAATATCGTAAAAATCAAATATTTACTCCATAAATTTGACAGGATGTGCATACCTTAGTAAAGATACACTTAAAATTATCCACACAAGTGTCTTTTTTAGTAGAATATAGGAAGTAGTGGTCAATTTTTGTGCAGATTTAAAATTACTTTAAAAAATAAGCAGTGGCAAAACAGTTCGAGGGTTTGAAAAGTTTTCTTTTGCGGGATGCGCTAAAATACCGTAAAAGAGACTTTTGAATTACTTTGATTTTATGAAAAAACACAAAATATTTAATGCGCTTCAGGAGATCACCTTCAATCTCGATTTACTCAATATTTAAATCGTAAACTAAATTACATAAAACTCTAAACTGAAAAAAGTCGTTCTCATATTAAACTCCGAGCAGAATAAGTTATCTAGACTAGAAATTCAATAGTAAATTTTTGTAAACGCAATCAAAAGTTGCAACATAATCGTTGAGTTCAGAAATGAATAATTCAAGCAAAAATTAGAATAGTTTAATGACTAAGATTTCGTGCAGAGCTTTGACATTAAGTAGACTAAATTTGGACTAGAAAAAACGATTTTATATAAAACAAATGGTGATGGCGATCAAAAATAGGGTTCCTGTATTTAAAAATCATAATAGCAATTTCATTTGTAGCAGTAGTAGTTATAAGATAATTAGTATATAAGTGGAAGCCTTTCTAAAAAGCGCCATCTAAATGTTTAATTAGCCATAGCAATCAACTTGCCTTCATTTTCTGAAGTTAAAGAAATAGATGTTTCCAAAACTTATTTTGATCGGAACATGCTTTACTCCCTTTGCACTTCTAAATTCATTCAAAATTTGTAGTATTTAAATTTGAGTTATTCGAAAATCGGCAAAAGAGATATCGCTATGATTTATAATAGCCAGGAATTAAAGAGTTTGAAATATCTGATATTGTGCAATTGCAAATTTTAAAATCTAGAGGATAATTAAGTCTTTAGAATAGTATAAAATTGTCCTTCTATAAGGTAGATTTTAACCAAATAGATACTAAATGTTGGAGGGGTGCTATGGATCGATCTTAAAAATTTCGTCTTGAATGAAAAATAAATAGAATTACTGGTTTCCAGCCCTGTTTATAACAATGTGAAATTCATTGATATTAGTAATTCTGCATTAAATGTTCAAAATTTAGATTCGATTTTAAATAGAAAGAATAATTAATAGCACAATCTAAGAGAAATAAAAAGTCTAAATTTAAATTTAAATTTTAAAAATAATTAAATAATTGAATTTACTATGAAAAATGTATTCTGCTAAGACACATTATGTATTCTTAATAAGCATTCACAGTAATTATAAAAAATGGTTTTGAAAAATATTTCCTTATTAACAAATGAATAGATAAGTTCACTACTTTCTTATTCTTAATTATGTATGTAATTACAAGATATAATAATTATCATTAAAGGAGGAGAAGAAAATTATATTTCAGTAGAATAATTAAAGCTATTTTTAAATAATAAATAGAAAAATCTTCTTATTGAAGATGATTAAATATAAAATAAATAAATATGTTGAAAAATATATGATTAAATTAATGTTATCATTATTATTATTATTTACTTTTTTTCAATTAAATTTTATTTTATTTTATAATTTATATATTATATATAGTAATTGCATAATTCTATTGGGTTAATTATATCATTAATTCTATCACACATTTAATATCTTCTTTATATGCATTATTAATATATTCATATATATTAATCATTTTTATGATATAATAAACATGAAAAACTAAATCTCTTTGTTAGTAGAAAAAAAAAAACTACTAAATCATTTATATTAATAAATTATTTCTTAAAATGATAGTTTATCATCACATACAATAAAACAGTGGTAACTAATAAAATAAAATCAATAAAAAAAAAAAAATTAATCAATAAAACAAGAAAATTAATCAAAATAAAAAAGAATTTAAATAAAAAATTTCATACTATTTATTTCAATTTTAGAATGACGACTTTATTTATTGTGCTGACATTATTTATTATTTTAGTAGTATTCTGTCTCTATAAATTTGTATTTAAACCCTATTTTTTAATACATCTGCTTGCTTTTAGATATGGAGATAGATGTGTTCCACATTTTTTCCCTTTAATTGGTAGATTTTTGTATAAAAAGAAAAATAATTATATGATTTGAATATTAACTAACTTTAATATTAGGTAGAATGATTGATGTGATTCCCAAAAAAGGGAAACTGATTTTGCTTAAAAAATGCATGTTTTATATTTAAAAGGAGAAAAAAACAAAAACGTTCAGTTTAAGTTAAGCAATATAGGAGACAAGTTGGCTTTTATTTTTAACGATCCAGCCTTAATAAAAGAAATAGTATTGACTCATGTGAATGATATTTAAAAAGAAAGTCACCGTTGGTTTTTGTGGGATTAACTTTTAGAACAAGGGATTTTGATTTAGGAAGGAAATGAAGTAAATATTTATACTACATAATTTGTTTTTTTATTAAATATGTTAGAAAAAGTTTATTAATAGTATATATTTACTAACTCTTTTACACAATAATAGTTCATTTTTTATATAATATATTTTTATTTTTTAAAGTGGAAAAAATAAAGGTCCTTACTACAACCTCTTTTTAACTTCCATGCCATGCAAGAACGGATTCCGAACGTTTTGTAGGCAACAGAATAATTCATAAATCGAGTTCGTTTTGATTAATCTAATTCTACAACCTGTTATTCCAATTTAGAGGCAAATCTCCAATAATTAACAGGGGAAGTAATTTGTACTTCTTTTTTGGTGCAGATTTCATAAACCATAAAATAAATGGAAAACCCGTCACTTTAGAAATGGCTGATATAGTTGAAGAGTCTATGTATCTTTCTCTTAGAAATCCGGCTACAATATTGAAGGGTCAGATTTTCAAGACCATGCGTGCTGATAAAATTCCCTCCTTTTTATTCCAAAAGAAAGAAAAAATTTTACTTCAAAGATGTAAAGCCCTGAAACAACTTGTAAAAGATGAAATTGATAAAGTTACATAATAGTATGCCAAGGGTGGCAATTAAGAACTTAACAGTCGCAATAACTTTATGGAATACTTAGCCAAAAGCTTAATAAATCGTGAATTGACTGAAGAAAAGACTATCCAGCTTTTTATAACATTATTTTTCGCTGGAATGGATACAACGTCTCATACAACTTAAATGGCGATTTATTATTTGGCTGAATTTCCGCACATTTAGGAACTGATTCGGAGTGAAATTAAGGAATAAATTCATTCAGAAGCAGATTTTTCAATCCACACCTTACATAATATGACCACTTTATCAGCTTTTATGTAAGAGTGTTTGAGACATAGAACTCCCATTCCTATTCTTATGCCCAGGTTGATTCATTTAGTTTATAATATAATTTTTAAATTAATTTGTCACTTATTATATACATTTAAATTAGAATTGTGAAAAAAGATTTTATTGTTAAAGATATTCATATCCCGAAGGGCTCTTATATAGGAGTTAATTTTATGGGGAACAATTGGTCGGATAAATACTATTAAAATCCTTAGGAATTTGACATTAATAGAAAATTTCCTACAGAATCCTATGTTTTCACCCCTTTCAGCGCTGGAGCAAGTAAATATGCTAATTTTTATTTATTGTATATTGATATTTATTTTTTTAATAGGAAATTGCATCGGTTAACATTTAGGGATTCTTGAATCAAAGATTATTTTAATTAAATTGCTTTAGATGTTTAAAATAGTAAGAAATAAAGAAGTAAATCTTGAAATGATATAAACCATGATGTATAAGCCAAAAAACGATAATTTGGTGTTTTTTAATAAATAAACTGATTATACATTTTTAAGAAATAAAAGTTATATATTCAATTAATCAATTAAATAATTGGTGTAAAAGTAAAAAATCAAATAAAAAAATATATTTTAAGAACTCTTAGTAAATTATATACGTTCTAATAAAAGTGATTACATTAAATATAATATAAAATATTTTTTTAATAAATTTATATATATATAATTTTAGATGAATAAATATATAGTTAATTATAGTTTAAGTTTCTTTTATTTTAAAATTTTAGAAAAAACAAATAGGAAGTAATAGCTCAGATATTTCTTTCTCCTTCCAATTCTATTCCCTTTACGTGTCTGATTTTAGCTCTCCAAATGGCTTCATAGCTTAACTATTATAAGATAAAGATTAGAGGAATTTAATAAAATAAAATAAAAATAAATTGAATTTACATTTAATTTGAAATATTATTTAGTCCAATCAACAATATCTTAGGCAATTCCTTCGTTATTGGTTCCTTTTACGTTTATAAATTCACATTCACTAGAGGCAAAGTGGCAACTGATTGATTTTCTGTAGTGTTGGGTTTTATTAACTCCACTTCCGTGTAATAATAAAGGGTGGAAGAAAATACAGTCTCCTAGTTCCATTTCAGGGTAGACTTTTTCTATTTTATTAGAGGGCATATATTTATCTTTAATTCCCCAGTATCTAACAAATTTTTAAAAAATATTATTATTATAAAATGAATAAATAAAATATAGAAATTATTTTTTTATTTTATTTACCCTCTATTGACTCCCTCTTTCCAGTCAGGATATCCGTGTTCTACAAAAGGCATGGTATGAGTCCCGGGGAAAACAACAAGTCCCCCGTTCTCTTTAGTTACTTTTTCCATAGCTGTCCAACAGCAGACAATTTTTTCAGCAGGTCTGAAGGGGAAATAAGCCAAATCCTATTTTTTTAGAAATTTTTTTTAATTTTTGTTTAAGAATATTGATAATAAATATATTTTATGGAATTATTAACAATTTATTATAACTATAAATTTATATGAGTAATATAATTAATATAATTATTCTTACTTGGTGTAAAGGGTGTCTTTAAGTTTTTCCAGTATTAGGGGGTTTGTTAATGATCATGGTGTGGGTAGCTTTGACATTAGGACCTACTATGTCGGATACATAGTCTAAAATTCTTTAGTTTTTGCAATATTCGAACAAAACTTCATCGTCGTACCAGTCTTAAAGTTTGATAATTCCTTCTTCTCCTTTATTAAAAAAATAAAATTCAATTAATATAAAAGATAATTTTTATGATTTTTTTATAAAAATTGTATATATTAAAAAAATTGTTATTTATTTTCATTACCATTGAGCTTTTGACCTTTTTTAATTTTAGAAATATCTCTAACAATGGCTAAGCCAGGGTATCTTTCAACTTTTCCGTGAGCATATTCCAAGAATCTAGCAATATATTTATCGATTTCAGCTTTGTCGAGTAAACCTTTAACGATAATGTAACCATTCTTCTCATAGAAAAGTCTGTCTTCATAGGACAAAAATTTTCCTTGTTTGGTGAAGAAGAAGTTTTCTTATTCTTATACAGAGGATTCGTCAAAATGTTAAGATAATTATTCGATTCTTTGCATTTTTTATTATTACAATTGATTTTTATTTTATTATTTAGTTTTTTTTTAGGGTGTGTTTATTATTATTTTTGTGAGTGTTATTTTTTTTTAATTTATTATTGGAAACTAATTTATTTTTATGCGATTTTTCTTTAACCATAAATCACCTTCTATAGTTCGAACATATTATATACTTTCATGCAATTAAAGAGATAAATATTGATTTAATGTAATTCATTGTATTACATTTTGTATTGCTTAAACTATCCTAATAAGCAGTAAAGAAACAAATTGTTTTCATAAATATTCCAGAACAAAGTGCTAATATAAATTGAAATCGGGTAAATTTCAATAAGAAGACAAAAAGAAAAATGGAATTATTTCTCTTTAGAAAATGAAAAATAGAAAAATCAGCAGATATTCCATCAGTCAAAAAACAAACTATCAAATAGCTTTATTTATACAATGAAAATATTTTTAATTTATTGATTTGATAGTTTTGTGTATAAAATTCTTTAACTTGCTGAAAGAAAAATAAATAGTATATAGTTCCAAATATTCTAGAATAATATCCTTCAAAATGTAAATAGTCTCTTAATATTAATTATTATTCTATAATTATAAAATCAATATAAACTTATTTTACAAATTATATTTTAATTTTATTTTTATTTTTTTTAAAGCTTACTTGTAAAATTATTTTAAAAATACCCTACTTAAAATAAAAAAAAAATAAAATTATGATATTTTTAAAGGCAGTCAAAAAATAATACTAGATTCTCTAAAAGTACAATAAAGCAATAGTAATGATATGGGTAAATAGATTTATTGAATAATAATTAACAATAGATATTTATACAGAAAAGTAGTTTTATAGCAAAAAATTATATTAATAAATTTATAAAGTGGTAAAATCGTACTTAAAAGTCATTATACTTTTAATTTAGATGTATAATTTAATATATTTACATCTAAAAAAACTATATTTTTTTTCTAACTGCCTTAATTTACTTTATTTGGGAAAGCAAAATTATACAATTACCAAAGCATATGAATTATTATTGTTACAATTCACTTATAAAAACAACAATATATATAAAAATAAAATTTTATTGCTGATAGATATATTTTATTCAATAATTTTTAATAAATCAGTTTAAAGTTATTGTTAGAATCAAATAACAAATTATGATTAAGAAAAGTTTAAGTGTATATATATATTAATCTTGCAATTAAACAAAAAATATAATTTTTTAGTTTTTTAAAATTTATTATAATGCTTTATTTACCAAATTTATATTTTACATTGGATTTATGTTTTAAAGTATTTTTCCTATATAGTGATGATAATTTATTTAATTGTACCTTCAATTAAGTGATAGAATATGGGATTATTCAATTCTACAATATATAATTGAATCAAAAAATCAGTAAATTTTATATTTTTAATGGCTATTTAATTAATTAATATAAAAATATGATTAGATTGCTTTATTTAAGAGGATTAATTCTAATATACACCTAATTTTTTCATTAAAATATATACTGATTATTTATGAGGAAAGCTAATCCTATTTAATGAAAGAGAATAATTTTAATTTTTGTCTTATTTAGAACAGTTTATTAAAGTAATGAATTTGGTATTGGTTATTTAATTAATAGAACAATTGATAATAATTTAATTAGTCTTAGTTTAATCTATATAAAGAACATTTTAATAGGCAAAATTATTTTAAAGTCTAAATAGTTTACAAAATTGATAAATTTAGGATTGAAATATATAAAAAGAAGGGTTTTAATTAATAAATAGTAAAAATAACATTTTTATTGTTTAAAAATTTCTAAATATATATTTTAGGGTAAAATATAAACATAATGTATATATATACTTAATTTATTTAACGTTTTTTAAATAATAAAACTTAAATTATTATATTAAATAAATTACTGTTATTATTATTATAATAACTTTGATTATAGAAGTATGAAAAAATATTATTTTATTACTATTTATGAATAATTTTAAAATTCTATCATACATAATTTCGTAATTTGGAATCTACCAAATCTAATAATACTTTATATTCTAAGCCTCCTATTAGTTTGAAATATGGTTATTAAATTATATTGTAATACTTTTAATCAATAATAGTGTCAAAAAAATTGTCTATATATACACAGTCTATCACATTGTTACAGTGAATAAGCAATTTTTATCCTAATTCAACATTTTGGTTATCAACATGTGTACTAGCCTCATTTTTCACTTGCATAATATATGATATTAGTATTTCTGAAAAAAATCTAAAATAAAATGAGTGAGTTAAATTAATTATTCAAATAACTCATTAAATAGATTAGATTTGTTATATGTAAGTTACTTTTCCTCTTCATTTGATGAAGTAATATTCTTTATTATTTGAATAAAATTTTGAAGCTATTCTTTATTTAAAAGTTCCTGAAATTTCAGCATATCATTATTTAGCTTAGAATCTTCACCGCATAAAACTTACTAAAAAGACTGATAATCATTTGATTAGGTATATTTACTCCACTCTTAATAAGTAATTTTTAGATTTTTCTGGATAAAATGATTGTTTTTTTGGTAAATTTCATCATTAGCCCACCCATTATTATTGCTTATGTTGTTTAAAAATAAGTTATTGATGTTTTTATAGTATCTCTTCATTTTAAGCAAAAGAATATAGGTGCATTTAGGAGAATTATGGTTTAAATTGAGGTCCAAAATCGCGCATAATATGTTGCTCATATATATAATTTTATTCCTTTCTTTTAGCAATTTCTCATTTACATTTTATATAATCTTTTCTGAATCTAAATTGCTTTTCGAAACTTCATTTAAATTAGTATTATTGTTATTATTATTAATACTATTTCCACTACTACTGCTTACAAATGAGTTTTTATTTTCTAATTACTATTGGTTATTTTGCTATTACGGATTTAAATGCTATTATTATTATGGGTATTGTTGTAGTTTCTAATTATTGATATCAAATCCAAATTCGTGCTATATTGACTACCTTTCTAGAGCCTCCTTTTCATATTTCGCTTTGTCGAAATTTAAATCCGGATGGTGAGAATCAAATTAATGGTGATCCTAGTGAAGACTCGAATAATTATCTGAGTATTTTTTAAAAACTTCGTCACTTGGGTTTTGTAAATAGGCCTTAACATCTTAAATAAAGAATCGCTGTTCTGGATTTAAATGCATCATTTGCAAAATGAGTTTTTTCGTACTCGAAGAAACCAATGCTACTTAATCCTAAAACTTCACACTTTCTCTTGTTTTCTTTTGCAGCAAACCCTGCAGTTCTACGTCTTCAAAGGGACAGAATCCGTACAACATTTCATAAAGCAAGACCCCTAGCGCGTAAATATCTTGGTTCTTTTTTTTATAAATTTGATATATTAATAATAACATCGATAAATGAGTAGTAATTTAGGTTCAAATAATATCACAAAATATTAATATATAACTTTCAAATTACGATATTAGATCCAGCTCCCTATAAAACTTCGGGAGCCATATAAATGGGTGATCCATAAACTTAATTGCTGGTGCTATTTTATGATTGTGAAGATGACGATAGGATTTTACAGAAGCCAAAATCGGCTATTTTAATTTGCATTTGTTCTCCAAATAAAATGTTACTTGGCTTTACATCCTAATGCACAATATTGTATTCATGTATTACTATAAATCCTTCCACAATTTATTTGAAAATGTGGAGGGCTTCTCTTTCTTCAAGTCTTGTTTTCTAGTGCATTAAATGATCTAAGTCTCCGTTGGGACAGAACTCATATACAAGATAAATGTAATTTTAGGTTTTAAGTAGTTTGTAAAATTTAAGAATATTTGGGTGATTCATTTTTTTCAAAGCTTATACCTCATTTATAATGAGCTCTTGCATTTATTTTGAACTGACGAATTGCTAATAATTCAGCATTTTTACAGCAAAATACTCATCACTTTTTGTATGCTTGGCTTTATAAACCTCTCCATATTATCCCTTTCCTACCACATCCATTAACATATAATTTTCAACAATCTTGGTCATTTTTTTTAAACTTTGTTTATTTATTTATTTGTTTGGGCTTTTTAATTTATTAATATTTATTTATTGCTTTAATATATTAATATTAACATAGTAGTAGTATGATAATGGATTTACATTACAAAAATTTCATTACTAATAGAGAAACTAGTGCTTTAATTCTTTATTTATTAATATTAATAAATCAATAATATATTTATTAAGCAATCATTTTATTAAAGTTTATTTCTTATTTTTTTTATTTACACTTATTTAAGTATAAATTGGATGATTTTTATAACCCAAATCTAATAAAAAAACCTTAAAATATAAACTTACAGATGTTATAGCAATTAAATATAATTATTAGTTTTTGTAATAATTTAGTTTTAATTGTTAAAAAATTATAATTATATTTTTATTATATTATTAAATATATAAATAAAATAAAGAATTTTGTATTTTAATAAAAAAATCAAATAAAATCATTTAGAAATTTTGCATTTAAAATGAATTATATCTCCATCCTATACTATGTATTCCTTTCCTTCTTTTCTGAATTTTTTTTGCACTTTCTCAAGGGGATGTTAAATGAACTCATCAAAATGAATAACTTCTGCACTAACAAATCCTTTTTCAAAGTCAGTATGTATGACGGAGGCAGCCTGAGGAGCGGTGCTATTTTTTCGAATGGTCCAGCACCTTACCTCATCTTTTCCGACAGTGAAGTAATGACTTAAATCGAGCAACTTGTACCCATTGGTGATGATTTCAGTAATTTTTTCCGAATTGGTTCCTTCCAACTCCTGTTCCAATTCTACGGAATAGTCAATGATTTGGGATTTACTAGAGCTAAATTCATTGACCCAATCATTTATCCCGGCCGAAAATTTGCAAGACTTGCTTTCGTAGTCCTTTTTGCTCTAATTAATGAGGAAGGTGATGGGTTTGGTGGATAAAAGGGGTATTTTGTTGAGTTCAGTCACTTCAGAATTGGTCCACTGCTAAAATCGGAGCCACTATCCCTATTACAAAAATTGCATGGCCTTTTACATGGCTTGCAGAGTTTGCACCTGTTGAGGGTTTTTCGATCTTTCAGCCTTTCTTTGATTGTCTTTAACCAGTTTATCCAAAATTTAAATGTCTTTGGCTATGAGTTCTCCTTTGATGATGTTAAGATCTCTAACTGGGTCCATTACTCCCTCTGTATGCAAAATTTTGTCATTTTCAAATGCTCTTACTACTTAATATATTCCATCTACACTCTTGATGTGAGACAAAAATTCATTTCCCAACCCCTCTCCTTCAGAAGCCCCCTTCACCAGCCCCGCAATGTCAGTTATTTGTAATGTGGCGCAAATTTAGCTGGCCGGGTTGTAGATTTTGCATAGTTGTTCAAATCGGGAGTCGGGAACCTTTATAATGGAAGAGTTGGGGTCAATTGTGCAGAAAGGGAAATTTTCTGAGGGAACACTCTACTTACTTAATAAGTTATAGGTTGCTGATTTACCTACATTGGCCATTCCTACAATTCCCATTTCCAGCATGGAACTCATCTTTCCAAAAGGAACCACTTTTTGAGAAGCTGCAGATGCTTTTCCACTTCCTGTAGAAACCTTTTTGGCAAAGCATTTCATTTATTTTTAAACAAAAGCTTAGGCTTATGACTTATATACCTTACTAATCATGGTTTTTTAAATGTTATTAGTTAACTAAGGTGCTTAATATTTATATATTATTTATTTAAGTTATTATTAGATATATTTTTCGCCGCATGTTAAAAAACTTAATTTCCTAACTTGAGTTATTCAGAAATTTAATAAAGTAAAATAAAATTTTTTGTTTACATACACATTTTTATAATTAAAATAAAATATTTAAATTAAAAGGATTTTGATAAGTTAATTTTTTATTTGCCAAATTAAATATATGCCTAGTTCAAAAGATAAGTATATTATAATTATGTTTATAATAAAATAGAAAGATGTTAACAATTATAAGCTACAATAAATTACTAACTCATATTTCTTTTAAATAAAATGTTCTTCTAACAAATTCATTATTAAAAAGAAAATTAATATTATTTTATTTTTTCAGATTAATTATTATAATTAATTGAAAAAATAAGCCATACAAAATTAACTAATTGTTATTATTTATTAATACAAAAGAAAAAAAACAATAATATTAAAAAATATTAAATATGACTGATAGTAGGCAACAAATCCTATAAAATGAAATAAAAATTGATTAATAATAAAATAATTATAATGATCAGGAGTGCATATTCAATTTCACAGATGAATTTTTAAATATTTAAGGAGAAGAGCAAATTACTTAAAAAATGGAGCAAAGAAAAAGCTTAAAGCCGCAATCTATATGCCAGCTAGCATCGATCGTTTTTGAAAAGACAATAGAAAATGAAAATTCTAATCGTATTCTCCTCACTGATACAGATCCTCACAAAATTCTTTTTGATATAACTGGTGTTTTAAAAGATAGGAAGGTTTCTACTTAGCTTTCAGAACAGTAGATGATGAGATTTAAAGATAATTTGAATAATGCATCAAAACCCCTTATATAACAGGAAACATTATAATAGGGTTGCAATGAAGTAGGTTAGGGTAATGAAATAAAAATGATGAAGGAATAGTTAATTTAAATGATGCAGCAAATTAATAAAAAAGCCCCTACTCGTAGAAATAAATATAAAGCTTGAAAATAAATATAGAAGATGGTGATTCAATATTGAATAATAATAATAGTGATTGTCTATTTTCCTCATCTAACAATAACAAAAGTGGGCATATTAGGGATTCTTCTGGTCATTCACACACCAAAAAATTTTCATATAAGAATTTTTCCAATTCTTCTAAAAGGTAATCTATATTGCATAGTTTGAAAGGTGATAGGAAAAAGTCCATAAGGTCTCCTAGAAAGATGATTAGTTACAGGTATTTAATGAAACAATATATAAATTAATATTTACTAGTTTTAAATTAAAAAATTTAATCTAAAGAACTATACTAGAATAAGGGCAGACGTCATTTGACGGATATTTATCGTTAAAACTACATAATATAAATGTCAAACTACTTGTAAATATAGTCTTTATTTTATTAATTTAAAATATGCAAAACTAAATAATATTTTTTAAATAGGTCAATAAATTTGTAAAACAAATAAAAACTACAAAAATCAGATCTCAACACAGGTTTTCCAATATTTCAAACATTTTATCTTCTGTTCATTTAAGCTACATTGGAGATAAGAGTTTTTAGGGTAAAGATACTTCTTCACACAATTATTAAAAATATCAATAAGAATAGAGAGAGTTATAAGAATTAATTGGGTCGTAAGTGATTTAAATCACCGATAGGAAAGCTATTGGCTAAAATTCATAATAATATAATTCAGAGAGTAATAGATTTCGAATTCACCCTTTTGGGATATTTTCAATTTTATGGAATTTTTACCTGATGGAGCTTCTTTTGATTTTTAAATTTTTGGAAATTCCCTACAAAATCGCATTCAGTTATTAAAATGACTTGAATAAAATTTTATTACCTTTATTCTTACTTGATTTTTTCTTTATGTTTTTTACAGGAATATATCATTAGGGTTAATTGATTTATAATAGAAAGCTCATATTAAAAAAATACATAAAAGGTAATTTTAAATAAAAAATAAACACAAATTATTATTCAATAAATTTATTTTCCTTTTCTGAAGATTTTCAGCTCATAATTGACATACTGGCGATTACCTCTCTATTCTGCAGCCTATTTTTGCCCTTTTCTTACCGATATACTGAGTTAGTTTTTCTGCTCAAAGTTACTACGTTTTCAAAGAATGCCAGCCATTTTGAATAGCACTATCAGTTGAGAAGAAAGCACAATAGTTTTTCTGAGTTGGGAAAGCTGTCCTGTATACCCTAAAATTTTTAATTATAGATAATATTTATATTCATTTATTTGAATAATGATTTTTATTAGTGATAGTGCTATTCATAGTCCATATAGCAGCATGTATGTTCCATTATATCGCATATTTGGAAGAAGAAGGTGGGATTTCTAAAACTTGGCTCACATTTTACAATATTGACAGATTACCAAAGCCAGAAATATATCTCCATTCTTTATGTAATTATAAATTTATATGTATATTAATAACATAATAATAAATTAACTTTTACGTCAATTCAGATTATGTTTTTGTGACAATGAGCACAGTGGGCTATGGAGACATTACGCCCATTACATCAAGAGAAAGAGCTTTCGTGATAGTCATAATTATAATATCTAGCGGAGTGTACGGAATGTGTCTGTCAACGATCCACCAAATTTACAACACGAAATTATAGAACACGGCATCACAGCGCAAAAAAATTTTTGCTATTTAAAGCTACATGTAAGTCCGAAACATTAACAAAGAACACTAAATAGCTGTCATGAAAACTATAGAATATCTGTATCAGAATGAAGCTAACGTAAACAAAGAAGCTGAAAGAGTGCTAGATATGCTCCCATAAAAGCTCCAGCTGACAATTAAGTAAGATTTTTATCTGAAAATCCTGCAGAGATCGTAATTGAATAGATATTTTAGCAAAAACCTAATGGTAAAGTTGTCAACTCTTCTGGAAGAAAGAACTTATAGATAAGGTCAGTTAGTTAATTAGTTAATTTTTTCCATTATCAATTTAAAAACACTTAATTTATGCTTTATACCCTATTTATTTATAATTTTATATTTTCATAATAGGGGAAATGTTGTTTTAGCCCTATAAAATAACTAACTAATAAGACGAATAGTTATTGAAGCCTAAGGATTTGTATTTCATATACAAGGGAACGGTGGACTTGTATATCTAAAATAATCATTCTGCCTTTTTAATAAAGAGTTATAATGTAAAAAAATAATTCTATTTTATGTAATTTTAATGATGTTTGCTATAAATTATTTATTAAAAGGAAAATCAGTTCATCGGAGAATAAAATTTCATCACTTAAAGTGAATATAATAACTCTGCCATTTGTTTATAAGTGTGTCAAATATGTGTACTGGATTACGATGTATTTATTTCCGCTTTAAAAGAATTTGATGAAGATAAGGTAAGGAAAGAAATATTTATGGAAAAAATAAATATTTACTTATTATTATGAATAGGAAAGATATTGTTCCCTGAGAGACACCCAGCTATATAATTCACAAGTTCATTATTGTCTGAGTTGTAATTTTTCAGGACATAATTTCAATTAATGTCCTTATTTACACATTAAGGTATTTCTTATTTTTTGAATGATTTTATTAAAAAACAAAAGTATAAATATATCAATGTTGATTTGTATAAAAATATAGGGATAAATGAATTAATTGAAATGTATATTGAGTCCCAATGAGTAAAAATATCGTAGTAAAAGAGAGAAAAAAAGAGTAAGCAATAGATTTTTTAATAGCCTTCTATGTGACCTTCCTCAAGGTGGACTAAGACCAAAAAACAAATCGTTATTTTCAAACAGCAACAACAAAAACTTAAATGCCAATAATTTAAATGATAAATGTAGTCGATTTTCTTCTTTGATATACCGAAATAATATATGTGCCTCTCTTCGAATGTTTAGAAAGGATATACTCAAATTCTAAAAGCAGTTAGAAAAAGCAAAAAATCCAAACTGGACGAGTGATGACGGTGAAGATGAAGAAGAAAATTAAGAATCCATGGATCAAAGCTACACCATGGAAAGTTCTGAATTAAGTTCTAGATCAAATACTTCTGATGCTGAAGATAATGATTATGATGATGAAGAGGGTGATGATGGTGAATAGGAAGAAGAGGATATGTAAAATTCTAGTAAGAAGAAATTAGGAACAAAAGGTGGAGATATTGACTAAGAAGAAAAATTATTTAAATAGCTGAAGATTAGCGATAAAAGGTTTTTCAAAAAATATAATACTATTTAGGTGCCTTTTAATGAAAATACAGATATTAAATTCATGAAAAAATACAATATCAAATTAGATTAGCAATATTACGATTATTCAAAGGAATTAATTTAATCCAATTTGCAAGAGGAAGAAGAAGAAGATCAAGAATAAGATGATGATTAATTGGAAAATTAATAAAAAAAAGTTATAGTGCCTTCAATAGAGGAGTGCAAAAAATTGTAATAAAAAAATATATCTTTTTGGGTTTCATTAGAGACTTTTATACTAAAAATTATTTAAATAGGAAGAAAAGGAAGAGGAATCGAGTGAGGAAAGCAGTGATGAGGAGGACAATGAAGATGATGATGATGATGATGATGACGATGACGATGATTATAGTTCTTCTTTTTCAAACTCTATTTAAAAATTACGTGAAGGAAACAACGCCGCCACCTTAATGCTTCTACAGTAAGAACCGCCAGAATTGAATGTGATTGTAGAAAATAATGAGACGGAAGAAGACGACGATGAAGATCATACTTCTAAAAAAAAATAAAAAAATAACCTAAAAAAGAGAGCCTAGGCAACCAAGATAGTAACAGTAAAAAGGTTTAATTTAAAATAGACGCTATTAAAAATAACTCTCATTTAAACTAAAATAATAATAATAATGGTCACTAATAAATTCAAAGACTTTCGGGATCGAACAATTCTAATTCTTCCTCCTCTTCATCCCAGCCTTCTTCTTTATCAACTCCTCAAAAATTCCAATCTCTCTAGCTTTCTCCTTTCAGCAGTGGTGCTTCTTTTAATAATAATAATAGTGGATCGAATATGAGTGCCAATAACAACAACAATAACAATAACAATATTATTAACTTTAATACTCTCAACAATGTGCCTTTATTTGAGTCTAGAAGAAGTAGCTTAGTTTAAAGCAGAAGATTATCCAATTTAATGGCCAATAAACGCAACTCCGCAATTTGGAATTAAATTACAAGTTCTGTTAACATGGGTCCTTTAAGTCCTAATTAGAAACCAAGCTAAAATGGAGGATAGGGTGGCAATCCTTTATCTATTTTTAATCCTTAGGCTCCTAATCCCTTATTTAATTATTTGCAACAATAACAATAATAATTGCTATTTTAATAATAAGATTAAGACATTTCCAATAACTATATTAGCAGAAAATAAAATAATGGCAATTAACGCAAGCCTAAATCAAATTTCCTCCAACATTTGTTATAACATAATCAATTTGGTAATACCAAAAATAACAATAATATTTAATTGAATTCTTCAACTTAGAATTTCTTAAATTAGTCAAGTAATATCACTAATAGTACAGGATTAAATTATAACAACAATAATAAAAACTTAGGAAATCCTTTAAATCAGTTTTTGCAATCATAATAAATGCAGTATTTATAAGGAGAATCAACTTAGCTGCCTTCGCTGCTTAAGGTGTAAACTTAACAATAATAGCCGGGAGCTTTCTTTCCGAAAAATAGCCCAATGGAAAATTCCAATTATTGCGCCTAAACACCGGTGTAATAATAGTCCCCTGCTAACCATTAGGCTCTTTTATACGATTTGGGAAATGATATACCACTTTTATAAGAAATTTATATACGTTATAAAGAGTAAGAAAATATATTCTTGGTGAATAATTTTGATTCTGTTTTTTTGCAGAAAAAATTACATAAGATAGGATAGTAAAGTAATTTTGACAATAATGTACATAATTACAATAAAATTATCAAAGAATACGACTATTATTTGCCTCATAATAATTTTAGTAATGTAATAAAAAAACTAATACAACTCCAAAGAGTGAAAATTCAGTTAGATGATGGAATTTCACCTTCAACTAAAGGTGTTTTTAACAATAGTTAAACTAATAGTTAAATTTAGCTTAAAAATTCGAATTAAGTCCTAGGTTCTCCGTTTTAAAAAAAAAATTAGATTATTTTTGAAATAGATAAATAAATAAATTAAAAAAAATAAATTATAATAATATAATAGATTTTGTTTAATTTGAAATATCATATAATATCTGTTTTATATATCTTATGTTTTTTTGTTTTTCATTGTTTTTAACTAGCTATACTTTCTATTTTTGTTCCCTTTTTCTACTGATCATCTTATTTATTCTAAACATTATTCATTATAGAATGTGATGATGAGTCTTTATTTTTCTTACAAAATTAATAAAATTTTAAACCAATATTTTATGTTAGAAAATGAAATATTAATATTAATACATTTTATTAAGAAATTCTATTTTGATTGGCAGTTTACATCTTTATGCGTTCAATTTTTAATTAATTGTCATTTATTTTAAATCTACTTCTTTAATCTGACGATAGCTTTAATTTAATTGTTTCTTTCTCTGAATTTCAGTAATTATGAAATCGAAAGTGTTTATATTGTTGTGCGAAAGATAAACCTTGTAATTTTTAGGCTTATCAAAATTAAGAAAATCCCAAAGAAAGTCAAAGGTATGTCCAAAGAATCCTTGATCTTCCAACTATGGGATAAAACTTTATTTTCTTTGTGATTTTTCCCGAATCTATTCGTTTTAGTAGTTTTTTTTAATTACTTTTGCTATTTCATGATCTAAAGAGATACTAGATTTCTTTATGATTTCATTGATATTATTTATACTTGAATTACTATTTGCAGTATTTCTTATTTTTTGGCCATAATTTTTTAAATCTTATACTTCGCTTAGATTGGAAAAACTCTCATTATTATAATTACTATTAAGATACACCTTACTAGTATTGTTGGGAATGGAGTTCTGTAACTGCTAATAATATAGCTATTGTTATGGCTAATACTAAGGTTGTAGGGAATTATTATATAATGGATTTATAAGATTATTCTTATTAATATTATTAGTGGAAGTTAATTTAATTTGAGATTAGCGAATTTTCATATTTTGATTTAAACGTTGTTGAAATTATTGAGGCATCATAGATATGTCTAATTATTCAACTTCATTAATTGCCAGTACCACAGCCTTTTTGGTTTCCCTGAGCCCTGGACTCTCACTATCATTATTATTTTATGATTATTTTTCAGAGTTATTTTGATGGCTGCCTATACTATTACTTTTACTACTGCTGCTGCATGAAATATCTTTAGACTCATCTTAGCTTTGTTATGAACTTTTTATGGAATTGGAATTACAAGTTTTCCCACCTATTTTAGAGCTATTAGCTGGTGATTGAGGAGGACTCAGGTTAAAGGGCGTTGTGTTAGAGGACTGTTTGTCAAAAGCTGTTTAAAAGATGGCTAAAGAACTGCACTACTATTCTACATGTGATATGGGACTAATTATCTAGTTTGCAGGATTGTTTGCTACATAAGTGAACATATTATTTTGTTTTATAGTAGATAACTATTATTACTACTACTACTGCTATTATTTGCCTTGAGAGACAATGTTAGTTAGTTTATTTTTGCCAAAATTATCCTTTCCGACCACGCTTTACCATTTTTTAAGTTGCTTACTTTCAATTTCTAGCTCAACATTCATGGGAGCCTGCACTCCACTCCCACTTTTCTGCTGCGTTTGTCTCGTAATTCTCGATTTAAACCGTGTCATCTATTTATCGAATCCTTTATCTTACTATTCCTGCTTCTCCTCTTGCTTTTACATTTGTATAAAGGTATTGTTTCTTTGATTTTGTCTGTGGAGTTCTTCGTAAAAGGCCCGCCAACTATTCGCTATTTCCAGCAATTCATAGTCGTAATTGTCATTTATTTCGAAAATTCGGAGACAAGCGTCTTCATTTACTTAAAATACGCACCACGGGTTATAAGTTCGGCCCTCTATTCTCTAGTGTTTCTTTCGTATCTGTATTTTCAGGGTTTTATATTCGTAAATTATTTTCGAAATATCAGGCATATGGTGACTTTGAGGGCACTGTGTAAGCAGATGATCCCTACTGCTGCAAAATAAACAGCACTCACTTATTCCATGCAAATTTGAGTCTATTTTCGTCTGCCACATAAGGTCACGAATCATGCAAAACTTTTCATAATCGCCGGAATTGGTATTGCTTTTCAAAATATTTATGAACTCTTATCTGCTAATTTTCAAAAGTACACTTGATTCCAAGCTTTTAAATTGGCATTCGTTATACCTGCCGCTGAAAAACTGGAAAATCCCAAAAATTTACTTTTCTTTCAGCGTGTAAATGGTTTATCGGCTGATTTGCATACCCTTTTATATTTATTGTTCTACTTCTTCCTACTCATCCTATTCAGTCCTCTAGGTACTCAACTCCACTTTACCTTTAATAATTAAATACAAATCGTGGGAGGAATTGCTCTTCACAATCACATCGCCAGGACTGTAATTTTCCTCGGTGATGACCTGAGCAACTTCTCCTTGGCTCTTTCGCGAAAATTCGTTTAACAAAAATGAGAATTAACTTATATTTTTTTCGTTTATGACTCGCAAAGTTTCTTTTATATTTTTTCATAAAATTTTGGTTAAAAATAATAAAAATTAGTTACATGATTTTACCATATTTTAGTTGCTTGGACAGAGAATCTATTATATTTGTTTCTTCTTCATACTTTTCCTTTTTCTATTCTTACATGAAATCCAAATAAGATTCAATTCTTTCACGCAAATGCCCTGGAATCTGTCGTCTTTTGAAAAACCGATTTACCTATTATCTTAAATTCTGTTGGTCCTTTGCTGCTTTGTTCTTTTCGTTAATAATAGTTCCAATCATATTCAACATATATCTTATAATAAAAAAACAAATTTTAATCAAAAAAAAAACTATTTGCTATTAAATCATATACCCAAAAATCCCTGTTAAACACAAAATAGTTATAATGGAAAAAAATATCTCCACATTCGACTCAGGTATATATAATCTAATTAAATTTATTTATTTATTTTTAAAAGTAATTATTTTATTGGACTTTAATAATTACAATATAGTCACCATCAAGGAAATACTCCAGTAAAAACAGTGTCTATAAAATTTGGTAAATTATATCATTTCAAAATAAGCATTTACTATATTACATATATTTATCGACCCATTTATTGTCAATTAACCCGGTTATATGAAGCCAAGTTCTCTAATCGCTCATATAGTGAATTTATATTCCAGCCAACCTTTTAAAATTTTATTTATTAATATACTATAATATGTATTTAACTTACAAATGATAACAAAGTCCAAATATGTGAGCGATCACTATAACTTATACAAAAAGTGTAACCAGCGGAAAAAATGCTGCAATTTTCTCGTTTTCTGTAAATACTCTTTCCAGCCTATTAAAGGTTGATCGTAAACTGACTAGCTTCAAAAAAATCAAGAATTCTAAACAAAACGAAACAATTAAAAATTCTTGACTTATGGAATCGTTCAGCTGATAAGCGAGTAAAAGAGGAATTTAAACTATTATTTTTTTTTTTAAAAAAGTAAATCTTTTGAGAAATTAAAATAATTCACAAATTACCAATAATATCTGTAATTAAAGCCCCTTTAATATATTTTTTAGCTATTAAAATTTTATCTTCGACTATAACTCCCATCCGATAATATCCTGTGTTAAAATTTAGTATCATATCAATAATAAAACTGATATTTATAATCATTAACATATTAGTGTCAATCAAATTCATACTGCTCCGAATATCAAAAATAAAAAAGCTTAGCTTAACACTTGTCTGTTTTATTTAAAAGTAAATTAAATAAGAATAAATAAATAAAAATAATATTTCGAAACTATTTACAAAAAACATTCTGTACATAACCCAAAAACTTTGCCAGCAATCGCATATAATTTTAAATCTCTAGTTTGGCATAATAACTGGGATTTTTTCCCAATAAAAAAGAAAATAATAATAAAATTTGTTAAAATTCTTTAAATTCTATTTTCTTTTGATTTATAACTATCAAATCCATTCGATTTATCTTTTATTTATAGGCCTTCTTTAATAAAACTATAATCATTTATTGCATTTAATGTTTATTCACTAAGCTATTTAATTTATCGTATACCCTTTACTCTTTTACTCAATTTGTTAATAAATTTTCTACACATTAAAAATAACTCAACTTCTTTTTTCATCAGATTTTTCTCTTTATTCTAATCATATTAATTGTATTTTTAAATTTCTGGACTTAAATTAAATGTTTATTTTCGAGTTCCATGTGTGGCAAAATTATTAATAGGAGAATTGTAACTATATTTTTTACTCATATTTCGTACCTGTGATCTTTCCATATCTATAAAACTAACCATGCTTTAATCTTTTTTTTTTCTCACTTATTATTCATTTATTTCAAGTTCTTCCGATTTTCTTTTCTAAGCATGCTGTAAAAAAATCTACTAATTATTATTCTAACTATTCTCTTTTAGGCTATTTTTTTGGTTTTAGTTTTAAATATCCTCCATATCAAAATAGTTATCAAAATCTTCATTATCCTTACCATTTTATAAAAATTAACTCGTTTTGCTAGCATAAGATTCACATTTATTTAGCTCATTTCTTGCTTAATCTTATTTACTTGCCATCAACTCTGGTTTATCTGATACATGCTCTATCCCTCCCTCTGATTATATATCACTTTCTCTTTCATAATCATGATATATACTTGAATTAACCTTTTTGGCTGAAAGATTTAATGATTAATCTATATCTAATTCTTTTTTCATAAAAGTGATCGAATCATCAGGTAAATGACTCATATTCTTATATTTTGATATGATATCGTATTTTAACTAATTTTTATTGATAAATTTATATAACAATAATTTTTTATTTTATTTTAATTATATATATATTTATTTATTTCTTGTTTTTTTGATAGTTAATCAGTATTAATAATAAATATATTAATAATTATTGTGGATATAATTAATAATTTTTATAATTAATATAACAATTTTTCAAAAATTCATTCAAATTAATAATTTTTAATCTTATGTTTAAGTAATACGATATGATTATTTTTTTTTTCTACATTTAATATAATAATAATATTTATTAAAGTATATAAAATTATCAGGATTAATTAGTAAGAGTATTTTAAAATACTTCACGATAAATTTAAAGGAATTCATTGATTTACAACTAACTGTTAATTTATTTTATACCACAATTTTTAATAGAAGACTTTAATTGTTTAAAAAATTATTCATCTCTTTTTTTCAAATTTTTTTTTACTTACTTCTAAGTAAAAGCTTTAAATGTACCATTTCAATATTTTAATCATAATTTTTTTATTTGAGTGCCTTTAAGTTTTATTTATATTCTTCAGTAATCTGAGTTCTATTTTAAATATAGTATTTCAAATCTATCTCTTCTTTTAAAATTGCAAATTAAAATTTGTCTAGAATAATAAATTCTCCATCACTTTACTTACTATAATTTTATAATTTCATTTTATTTGAGTAAATCAGTAATTTTTATTCTTGATAAAACAAATCTTATATAAATTCAGTGTTATTTTAATTATTATTATAGTAATCTTTAATTTTTTTATTTTAATTTATGATTTCTACCACGATAAAATGATCTACTAAACCAGTTCTATTTTAATTAATAAACCTATATAATTTATCTGAATACTCCAAACTTGCTTTTGTCATTACTTATTTATTTTATTCAATTATATTTTATATTTTTATTATTTTTTGCTTATCCTACTCTGAAAATAACATTTATTATTTAATTTCATTTAAAATTTTAATCTAGCTTAAACATTCGGCTACTTATTACTCTTGAATATATTCCCTCAAATCAAAAGAATTATTGAATAAAATATTTTAAACCAAAATTACAGCATATGATAGAGCTATTATAAGCAAAATAAAATAAAAGTTGTGACTATTGCTTAAATTATATAGTTTTTGTTATTATCTAATTAATTTATCCATAGTATTTTCTACATTTCCATCTGATCTTGTCAATATATTTTGCTATTTTTTTAGTTTTTGCTGCTCCTCTTCCTAAAGGATAGCAATTCTTTAACAAAATAAATATTTTCTGAAGAATTTAAAGATTTTCATTTAATTTTTGTATGGTTAATGTTGTTTGATATAAAATATTATAAGTAATTAATTTAATTTGTTTATAAATTTTACCGGCTTATTTAGATAAAAAACAATACAAGTTGAAAAAATAAATTTTTATATATATAAAGTGATTGGGTTTAAACAAAAATAAAAGAAAAATAAGTTTTATACATAAAATTAGTTTCAATTAATCTAAAAAAATTTTATAGTGAAATTGAATTTTATCAATTATATTATAATATATATAGATACGAAAAATAAATTAGAGGTATATTAATATATAATTATCATTTCGATTGTGATGTATCCTCATGCTATTATTATTTTTATTGATTTATCATGTTTTGTTCTAAAAATTCTGGAAAGAATTAATCGTTTAGTAATTTTTAAGCTAGTATGGCTTCTTCTTACTGTTCTGATAATGATTCCATAATTTTCTAGAAAAATATTTATTAATCCTATATTTTTTTTTCTTATTTTGCAATATCATTTATTAGCTACAGTAGCATTTTGTTTCTACCTTTATCTATTTCTTAAAGATTTTCAATTTAAGCCTAGTATTATTAGAGAGATCTTCTATACTATATTGAAATTGTATTCTCTAATTATTACATTTCTTTGTCTATTTTAGCTACTTATTTCTCTGTTTGTTCAATAAATTCCATAAATTAACTATTATCCTAGCTTTCTTAAGCTACTTATTTTAAAAGATCATTTAATATTTCTAAAATTTCTTAATACTCCTCTTGCTACATAAATATATCGATTTTATTTTTAAAAATGGGGAAATCGCTAACTTTCTTGCTTTACTTTATGGATATCAACAATTTTTCAATGGCTTTTTCATTCAGTCGAAATCCCAGAGTATTCTTCTAATATTTTCCCAGCTCGGAAATTGATTGCATTAACTATAAAATATCATCCATTATTTTTAAATGGTTTTTTATATTAGTTAGTGATTATATATGGTTTAATTTTTTTAATTTATTAATTTTTCTTTAAGTTGTTTATTTCTATCAATTTTTTATTATGCCATTTCAATTTATTTTTCTACATTTTGGTAATTTTCTTTCAGTTATTATACTTCTCCATGTAATTTTGCTATTTCATATTATTATTTTTATTTTTACTATTAAAACACTTCTAATTCTTGATTCAAATTTAGTTACTATTCATTATTTTCGTTTTATAAATTATTTTATTTAGCCTCTAAATCCCCTATAACCAAATTTAGTTCTGCTAAAAGTTATTCGAATAGATTCTTGTTTAATTCAGAAAATTGCAAAATAATATTTCCCCATTTAGTATTTTTAATTTTATCATATGATTTTTTTAAATATGTCATTTATTACTAATTAAGTTGGATTGATTTTACTACAATTTACTAATTTATTAGTATAAATATGAAAAAAAGCTACAAATATATTTGCTGGGTATTAGATTTAGTTTTCTCCATTAAAAGGTTATAAAAATATTTTTTAATTTTTATTAAGAAAATAATAGAAAATGCCTAACTCTGAAAGTTTAGTAATTTAATTTAAGATTTATTTTTTCTTTTGAAAATATTTTATTAGATATTTTAAACTTCTATAATTTATTTCTCTATCTAAATTTCTTATTTATTGTTCAAAAATATTATTTATTTTTAATTATTCATATTAAGCTTATATTAATAAATTATTTTATTAAAAGATTATACCCGTTTTTAATTTAATAATATAAGCTGTATAAATACGTAAACTGCATTATTATGGAGTGATTATTCAATTGAATATCTTAAATATAAATCTTTTAACATGAAAAAATATAATATAATCTTGTTATTTTTAATTTTGGAAATTTTAATATGATTTTCAATTTTAATCAAAACATATTATATTATGATATTTTAAATTATACCTATTTAATATAAACCCAGTCACTAATACTTCCGTTCCTAATTCCTCTATTCTAATTATATATATTTGCTCCAATTTATTGGAAAAAAAACAAAAAAAACATTTAACCATGAGTGATATAAAAAATATAATATTTTATTTTCATAAATTCTATAATTTAAATGAATAAACGAACAAGGAATAAATATTTTAAAGTTTGAATTTGGAGTATTTATATTTTTCAAATTTATTTTTATAAATTTTTTTATTAAAAATTTATTAATAATTTGTAAACAATTAATATATTTAATGGAATCTATAATTTATTATTCGTATAAAATTAATAACATATTAATTTTCAGTAATAAATTATTTATATTAATTATTATATACATTTAAAATTACATTATAAAATACAAGGAGAAAAAACATTTTATTATTATGATTCAATGTGGTTATTGAATTATTTAAATGTATTTAATTTAATACTTACTATTGAATAATTCATAGAGAAAGGTATTTAAATTAAAAAAAAATAAAATACATATATATAACTATAAAAATATTGGTTTCTAAACTCTACTAAAAAATGTAGATATTAAATAACATAAAAATAATAATTGCAGTTTTTCTATTTTTATAATAGATTATTCATTGTAATAATCTAACCTATTCTCTTTAGCCATTAGTTATTTAAGATCTTGGTAAAAATTATTTTATTTATTATTTTTTATTATTTTATTTACAAAAATAATTAAAATTAAAAAACATTGAAATAACTTTTGATTCAAATACCTATAATTTTTAGGAAAAGCATGTATTGACACTGTTGCGACCAAAGACAATAATATATTTTTTGTAACTTATATAGATGGAAGTTTGGAAAAATTTTCTTTTTAAAATCAATAAACAGTATAAAAAAGTTCTACTTTATAAGTATGCTAAAAAATTAAAAGTATTACTATTTCACCTGATGATAAATTTTTGATATTAAGTTGTTTAGAATAAGGAATTTATATTTATGATATCGAAAATGAGAAAATTTCCTCTTCAGATATATTATATAGTTTTGTTGTCAATATATATAATGATAAAATATACTCATCACACAAAGATGGAGCCTTTATTGTTTATAATACAAAATCTCTTCCTAATTTATAGATTATATAAAAATTAACTCCCCCTTTTCCTTTATAATGCACTAGCTTTGTTATAATCCCAGAAACTAATTTAATATATGTGTTTTTTGCTTTTTAATTTACAGGTAGATTAAATTTTATTTCATTATATCTTGTATTAATTTCTAAATTGTTTATATTTGTAACATAGTTATTGATATAACTGATCCAGAAAATATTAAAAATAAAGGAGAATATAACTTTATAGGTTCTTAAGGAACCAAATAAAGTATACTTCACTAGTAAAAGTAATTAATATTATGGCTTGGTCTTTGGGGAAATTTATGCATAATAGATTATAGTGTTCCTTTACAAAATAATCCCTTTTAATGTTAATATTTGATTGAATTAAAAGGATAAAAATCCAAAATTGCTCTTTCTCATGATGGGAATTTGGCTTATATATCTATAGTAGGCCTACATATAGTTACCTTAGATATTTCAAATATTAATCATATTTATATATACTAAATTATACATATTTCTGGAACTCTTTAGCTGTTCTATATCAGTCCAAGCAATTCTTAATTTATATTTGTAATTTTATTTTATTACTGTATACACGATATATTATTATACTTTTTTAATAAATAGGCATCTGTGACTAAACAATTGTTAATATATCCATTATCTAAGCAATAATAAATTAATTACAACTTCTTTTCAGAAGAAAAGAGCATTTTATGGACATCAAATGAAGTTAACACTCCTTGGCCATGGACATAATCAACTACCTCAGATGGAAAATAAACAGCTATTGCTTATGATTCAGATGGAGTCAGAATTTATAATAGTTCAAATATATTAAATCTGCAATAAGTTATCTAAATTCCTTAAGATTAGATAGATGTGGTCTATGAAATAAGTTATTATCCTGGTAATGATGATTGGTTAATAATAGGAAGTAAATTCTCAATATTATAATATATAAAATTTAATTTTATTTTTTAATTTGCCTTCATCATTATTCCTCAAGGTATAACTGATTTTATGATATATGATATAAAAAGTAATCCATATAAAAAAATTGCAGAAGTAAAAAATATGTAAATCTCTGCTTTCTAACTCATGGATAAATACAAATATTATGTATTAATTTCATCCACTAGAAACCAAAAATAATTTGGATTTGTTATCTTAGACATACAAAATATAAATGATTTAAAGATTATAGCAAAACTTTAAGGTTGATATATATATAATAATTATCTATTTTTAATTAAAGACATAATGTATTTTTATTTTTAGACCATTTTGATGTTCTAGGCACATATACAGTAAAGATATCTATGAATAAATCAAATCACTATATATTTTCATGTAGCTTTGATACTGGAAATCTATGGGTTGCAAAATTATCGGAAGGTAATGTACTATATTTATCAATAGTTTTTAAATCCATATTATTAATTAATGTTCAAATAGACTTCTCTGATTTTAAGATTATTTCGTATGAATAATTAAATTATGCCAGAGAGTTTATAATTTCAAAAAAACATGAAGAGAAAGGAATTGCTTATGCCTTAAGTTCAACTGAAGGGCTTTTAATTTATTAACTAAGTGAAAATTTTATGAAATTCAATTTCATTCAATAGCTGAGACCAAAAGGATAATTTTTATCAATGTTTGTAGACCCATTAGAACACATTATCATTTTACGTAACTTAGATTTTACTATATTAAAAATATTTTGTAATTTATTTATATATAATATTTTAATAGCTTCATTGAACTAATGCACTTTGGTGGTAGTAGATATATCTGATGTATTTAATCCAAATATTATGCATACTATTCTGTTACCAGAAGTATATGGTACCAAAGCTTACTTAAGAATATAAGATTAAAATCCCTTTTTAATAGTTGGTACTTATAGTGGAATTTTAAGCATTCCCTTGAAAAGTGAGTCCCCATTATAAGTTGAATTCTATTTGGTTTCTGGTCAATAAAAAACACAACTTTATTCATGGGAACCTAATGCCCCACATCCTACATTTTAAATTGGGGAAACATTTTATATAAGAGTTTAAAATTTAGTCAGTCCGGATATTAAAATAATAGAAGGCTTCTACATATATAATCCGACTTTGCCTAATTAATTATTTGAATAAAATTAAAACATAGACTTTGATATGGAACATTAAATAATAAATGTATAAACGTCAAAATAGCTTGAGGGATTAAACATAATTGTAGTTAAAATTGAATATCCAATTGATGAAAAAATAATATCAGAAACAATAACTAATCAGGATACATAACTTGCTAAAGAATTATTTTTAAGACTTTAGGAATTGTAAATCATCATTTTAATAAAATTTAACATAAGTTTATTTAAAATAATTAAAAATTAATTACTTTTAGTGGGTATCTTTCAAAAAAGGGCTATCCTACAAAATTATTCGATAAAAATATAATGTTAGGATTGGAAAGTCAATAATACCAAATGTATGCTAAGTAATTGCATTAAATGATATTAGAAAAAATTATTTTGGTTCCTATTTACTTTTCTATTAAATCAAGTTTAAAATTTAATAATCAATAAAGTAGTTTTAATTTAACAGAAAATACCTAATATATTATTTACACTGCAGCAAGTAAATTACAAGTACAATTACAAGTAGATTCTTAACAAGCATTATTTTTTAAGCAATAGTATTAAGGTTTGATCATTTATTACTCCGGAAATTTTGATTAAATAACTATATCTGGTACTTTTTTAAATGTGAATTAATTTTTAGAGTAAAAATATAATTTTTAATGTGTTTTTTTTAAGTAAAATCTATAAATTTTATACAATTTTTTATTTATAGTAAAATAAAACTAGAATTATTGGATGATATAGAAAAAATAAATGTTAATGTTATTATTCAAGATGGATTAAATTCTGCAATTAACTAGATATATTCTTTTAAAGAACTTGCTTTTCTAAAAATAAATCAACATGTTGAGCTCTATGATTCAATATAAAGATAATTTGAAAATTCTTTTTCTGAAGGAAAGGTGTATGTATAGCAATAATTCACATTTTAATTTTCCAAATCAAGTTTTAATGATGATGATGAACTATAATATAAGTTATTTTTAGTAGGTACTAAATCTAAAAAGATATAAGTTACAAATTTAATGAGCTATAGAGAGTGTTAGTATAGCTTTGATGAGTAACTGAGGACTTTCAAGGGAGAATGTCCTTTGTCATTTTTAGGAAAAAAATAAAAAATAATAATTGAAGTAAATAATAAATATTTTAAAATATTATTTTATTATAAAATATTTTATTATTATAGAGTAGTGATGGATTTTCTCAAGCATATGATAAATTTTTAATTTAATATGCTTATATTCCTTCTTTTACTATTATTTACTATTTGATATGGATTGTGAGTTGTTTTTTAACATCTATGGGAATTTTTAAGTAACCAATTAAATAAATTATCATATAAATAAACTTGAAAAAATAATTATAATAAATTAAAACAATTTGTATAGATTTAGGGGAGTATTTTATGGGATTCTTTGCAAAAGCAAGTATAGAATAGGAAATTTTTATATAACTGAAGGACAAGAATTTTTAATTTAAGTTATTTTAAACTAAGAGGCTATGAAGACAGGACAAAATTAATTTGAAAAATTTTTAAAATATATCAAAGTTAACTAAATCGATTTTAAAACTGTCTTAGTTGACAGTTAAATAGAAAAACTAAAATTTGACAGAAGGTCAGTTATTGATATTCTATCAAAATGCAATAAATGCTTTTAAAGTTAACAATATAATTACGACTATTCTTTTAATTATATGATCTTTAAAGCCTTGTACTGTTAACATTTACTTAAGTAAAAATACTTTTAAAAGGAAAAAAAACTTCTAAAATAGCTATAATAAATAAGTTAAACCAAAGGAAAAATGCCTAAATTGAGATGGTATGAATTTTATTGTGATATATATCCTTCCTATGTGAAAGACTGGGAATCATGCACTCCATTAGTCATTTTAAAAATTTAAAAAATATCGCAATGGATTAAAATTATTTAATCATGCAAATTAAATAAAGCAAAAAATCAATATGAGATACCTGTAAATTCTATAAAAAGATAAAGTACAAGTAGTTGCGATAAATATTATGATTTAGAAGTATAAGATTAAGAGATTTTAGAATAATAAAAAGAAGTTTAGGGAATTAACTTGTAATTAATCTGTAATATGATATAGATTTGCGCCATTGGGCTAGATGCTCCTTCTTGCATGAGTTTTTAATACACCAAGGGTTAATGTTTGACAAAATCTATACAAAAAATTAAAGTTGTTAAAGTAAGTGAAATAATTATAAGTTTAAAAACTATTAAAAATTTCTTTTTACCTAGGCTCTACTCTAACAAGAAAGTAGATTTTCACGGTTATTATCAATTTTTAATCTTGATTATGTAACTATTCCATTCAGTAAAAACTAGCCCCTTCCTTCTTGGTGTGATTACAGATTTCATCACAATGTCATTGAAGTATATGGCACCATACCACATGATACTTTAGAGATAGAGAAATAAAGAACCTATCAAATAAGAATTGAAGATTTGAATGGCATAACACTTCGAGAATTTAATTTAGTTTAAGTTGATAATGTTGAAAAATGTAGCAAATAGTTGTTAATCGAAAATCTCAACTTTGGATAGTTTTAAGAAATGGAGAAATTTAAAACAATGAGATCTCATAAAAGAAGACTCTCAGAAATGATAGAAAATTCAATTAAAAACAACTAGAATACAGTTTTAAATTAGCAAAACTAATCACAATTAAATTAAAATAGAAATTAAAATGAAATAAACACTGATAGACAAGGAATGTATTCATTTAATAATATTGAAAATGATACTATCAATGAAAATGAATAAATACTATCACATAATGATTCTAGAAACTATATAAAATGTATAGATATGTAAGATTATTTAATTAATAATATAAGTTTAAATAATATGAATATTTAAAATAAAATATGATATTTTTAATAGATTATATACAAGTTCTCCAACCATACCTAGAGATCTATAGAATAGCAAAATACCTTAATAACCTAATACATAGAAGTTTTAACTAAATTAATGAAATCTTAATTCTGAAGATTAATTATATATATAGCTCTATATATAATTATATATATATTATGATTTGATATTATTATTTAATTAGGATGGGTATTTTAAATACAGAGAATGTAAACAAATTTATATTATCACTATCTCTCTTAAATATTTATAATTTTTAAGAAAATATACTTTATATTAATAATAGTTTATTTTTTACTGCATAATATTAAATGAAAAGTAAAAATAATAAAATTAAAAAAATAATATTGAAAAAAAAACAATAAAAAGTCTATTAATGTTTAAAATCTACTTTTTGTTTATATTAATAATACTAATTAATATTTAATATTTTATGTTATCAATAGAAATGATTTCTTATTCCCTCTAACTATAAGCTGTATATCAATTTAGTAATAAATATATTAATTAGTTACCATTATACAAACAATTATTATGCCAAATATGAAAATATTTAACAAAATAATTTTGGAAAAAAAGTGTATTCAGAGTGTAGTGGCTAAAGATATTTAACATATATTAGTTTTGTTTATCGATGGGACTTTAGAAAAGATTTAGTTAAACTTAAAGCAATCTCATAAATTAAAATCGAAAAACACTAAAATATGTTAAAGAATAGGAGTATAAAGCTATCTCCTTCAAAATAATAATCACTTATCAGCTGTTAAGAGTTTGGATTTCTAGTATATGTAATAGATTCTGGAATAAAGTAATTAAAAATATTTGATATTAGGCACAAGAACTGGAATTTTAACAATTCCTTTGTAGGAAAAATTTAAACTAAAAGTTGAATTTTATTAAAACAAGAATATAAACTTAGCTAAAATTAGAAGATTCTAATTTTCAGAATGGGTGAATCGTTCTATAAAAATAGGAAATTTATTAAACACTAAACTAAAACATATCGAAGGGTTTTGATAATATTTTTTCATTATAGTCATATTTATAAATTTATTTATTAAATATTTTTTTTTAATTATTTATTACATAGTAAATTATTAGTACTTTTTTGTATTTATATTAAATCGTTCAATAAGAAGTCAACAATATATGTATATATTCATATATTATCATTATTGGATTTCAGTAATATTAATTATACATTTAATATTATATACATTACAATTAAAAAATATGCCTTATTAATATTATTTAATGTGGTTATTGAATTATTAAAATGAAATTATTTGATTTCATACTATTGAATAATTTGTAGAAAGTAAACAATTAAAAAAAAAATAACAAATATCATAATAAAATAATATTCTTTTATATACTAAACTAAATAAAATGGGCATTTAGCTAAATATTTTACTTATAATAATTTCAGTGTATCTACTTTCCTAAGGGAATATTAATTGTAATAGTTTAACATATTCACTCTAACCACTTGCTATATAAGAACTTGGTAAAAATTATTTTAATTATTATTTTTTAATTTTCTACAAATATAACATCATTTTTTAGGAAAAACTTGTATAGATACTATTGCAACCAAAGATAATAGATTCTTTTTTGTTACTTTTACAGATGGAAGTTTAGAAAAATTTTATTTTGAAAATTAATAAACAGTTCAAAAATTTCAACAATATAAGTATGCGTATAAATAAACTATATAGTTATATCACCTGACGATAAATATTTGATATTAAGTTGTTTAGAATAAGGAATTTATGTTTATGACATATAAAATGAGAATATTGCATCTTCAGATGTTTTATATAGTTTGGTTATCATCATTTATAATAATAAAATCTACTCATCGCATAAAGGAGGGGCATTTGTTGTATATGATGCAAAATCTCTTCCAAATTTGTAAATTCTCTAAAAATTGACTCCTCAATTTCCTTTATAATGTAAAAGCTTTGTCATAATTCCGGAAACAAACTTAATATATGTATTTTTTGGATAATAATTCACAAGTAGATAAAGTTTTATATAATTATAATTTGTTTAAATTTATATATTTATATAATTATAATATAGTTATTGATATAACTGATCCTGACAATATTATAAATAAGGGATCATATATAGACACAGATCCTCAGGGAACTTCATAAAGTATAGTTCACTAGAAAAAGTAGTTAATATTATGGCTTTCTCTTTGGGGGGTGTATGCATAATAGATTATAGTATTCCTTTATAAAATAACCCTTTTTAGTGTAAATATAAGATTCAATCATAAGGATAAAATTCAAGAATAGCCCTTTCTTATGATGGAAATTTTGCTTTTATATCAATAGTTGGCCTCCATATAATTACACTAGATATTTCGAATATTAATAACATTTTTATGTACTAAATTATCAATATTTCTGGAACCCTTTAGATGTTTTATATCAGCCCAAATAATTCTTAATTTATATTTGTAATTTTTTTTTTTTTTTATATAATATTAAAACAATAATTTATATATTTTTTAATATAATTAGGTAGCTGTAACTAAACAATTGTTAATATATCCAATGTCAAAACCAAATTAAAAAAATTACAACTTCTTTTCAGAAGAAAAGAGCATTTTATGGACTTCAAATGAAGTTAATTCTATTTGGCCATGGACATAATCAAGTACCTCAGATGGAAAATAAACAGCTATAGCATATGGTTCAGATGGAGCCAGAATTTATGATAGTTCTAATATATTAAACTTACAATAAGTTTTATAAATTCCTAAAGATTAGGTTGGTGTAGTCTATTCTTTAAGTTATTACCCAGGTAATGATGACTGGTTAATTTTAGGTAATATATTTTTTATATTTTATATATTTCATAAAATATAAATATTTTAATTTATCTATAATGTTATTGCTAAAGGTGCCGCCGATTTTATGATATATGACATAAAAAGTTAACCATATAAATAATTGGCAATCGTAAAAAATATGAAGTTTACTTCTTTTTAACTCATGGATAAATATAAATACTATGCAGTAGTAGCTTCCGTTAGAAACTAATAGGAATATGGATTTGTTATTTTAGACATTTAAAATATAAATAATATAAATATTAAAGTGAAACTTTAAGGTTAATATATATATAATGTTATTTACACTTAAATAATTAAAAACTTACTTTATTTTTTATATTTTAGATCCTTTTAACATCCTAGGTACATATATAGTTAATATATCAATGAGCAAATCAAATCACTATGTATTTTCATGTAGTTTTGATACAGGAAATATATGGGTTGCAAAAATATCGGAAGGTAATATAATATATTATTCAATATGTTGCATATTAATTGTATAAATGCTTAAAATAGACTTCTCTGATTTTAAGATTATTTCTTATGAATAACTAAATTTTGCTAGAGAATTTATAATTTCAAAAAAACATGAAGAGAAAGGAATTGCTTATGTTTTAAGTTCAACTGAAGGTCTTTTAATTTATTAACTTAGTGAAAATTTTTTGAAATTCAAATTCATTTAATAATTGAGACCAAAAGGATAATTTATATCAATGCATGTAGATCCATTAGAACATGTTATAATTTTACGTAAAAATATTTATTAAATTAATTACTTACTTATCTTATTTTAATATAAAAGCATCATAAAATTAATGTACTATGGTGGTAGTAGATATATCTGATGTATTTAATCCAAAAATTATGCATACACTTTTAATACCTTAAGTTTATGGTACTAAAGCTTTCTTAAGAATTTAAGACAAAAGTCCATTTTTAATACTTGGTACTTTTAAAGGAATTTTAAGTATTCCCTTAGAAAATGAGTCCTAGTTATAAGTTGAATTCTATTTGGTTTCTGATGATCACAAGACACAACTCTATGAATGGAAAGATTAAGAACCACATCCTACTTTTTAAATCGGAGAAAAATTTTATATAAGAGTCCAAAATTTAGTTAGTCCTGATTCGAAAATAATATAAGGGTTCTATATCTATTATCCAACTTAACCTAATTAATTATTTGAATAAAACTAAAATATCTAATTTGATATGGAAAATTATGTAATAAATGTCTAAACATCAAAATAGCTTGAGGGTTTAAACGTAATTATAGTTAAAATAGAATATCCAATTGATGAAAAAACTATATCAGAAAAAATAACAAATTAAGATATATAAATTGCTAAAGAATTGTTTCAAAGGCTCTAAGAATTGTAAACAAGGATATTAAATAAAACTAATGTTATGTTTACTTTTATTAAATTAATATTTTTAAAATTTTTAGTGGATTTATTTCTATAAAGGGCTATCCTACAAAATAATTTGATAAAAATATAATGATAGGATTGGAAAGTTAATAATATCAAACATATGCCAAATAATTACATTAAATGATAAAAGAAAAAATAATTTTGATTCCTATTTATTTTACTATTAAATCAAGTTTAAGATTTAATAATCTATAAAGTAGTTTTGATTTGAAAAATAAAGATTAATATATTATTTATACTGCAGCTAGTAAATTATAAGTACAATTTTAAGTAGATTCTAAGCAAGCAATATTTTTCCAGTAATAGTATTAAGGTTTGATAATATATTACTCTGGAAATTTTGATCAAATAACTATTTCTGGTTCTTTTTTAAGTGTGAATTAATTTTTAGAGTAAAATAAAATTGTATTTTTTATCATATTACATACTATAATTTATTAATAATAAATAAAAATTTTATAGTAAAATAAAGCTAGAATTATTGGATGATATAGAAAAAATAAATGTTAATGTTAATATTCAAGATGGATTAAATTCTGCAATAAACCAGATATATTCTTTTCAAGAACTTGCTTTTCTAAAAATTAACCAACATGTTGAGCTTAATGACTCCCTATAAAGCTAATTTGAAAATTCTTTTTCTGACGGAAAGGTGTATGTATAGCAATAATTTACGTTTTAATTTGCCAAATCTAGTTTTAAAGATGATGATGAATTATAATATAAGTTATTTTTAGTTGATATTAACTCTAAAAAGATATAAATTACAAATTTGATTAGTCATAGAGATTGCTAGTATAGTTTCGATGAGTAACTTAGAACTTTTAAGGGAGAATGTCCTTTGTAATTTTTAGGAAAAAAATAAAAAATAATAATTGAAGTAATTAATAATATTTTAAAATATTATTTTATTATAAAATGTTTTATTATGATTATGATAGAGTAGTGATGGATTTTCTCAAGCTTCTGATTCATTTTTAATATATTATGCTTATATACCTTCTTTTACTATTATTTACTATTTAATATGGACTGTCAGTGGTTTTTTAACATTTATGGGGATTTTTAAGTATTTAATTTCATAATATGATCATATAAAATATTAATATTATAATATTTCCTATAGATTTAGAGGAGTTTTTTATGGGATTCTTTGCAAAAGCAAGTATAGAATAGGAAATTTTTATATAACTGAAGGACAAGAATTTTTAATTTAAGTTATTTTAAACTAAGAGGCTATGAAGACAGGACAAAATTAATTTGAAAAATTTTTAAAATATATCAAAGTTAACTAAATCGATTTTAAAACTGTCTTAGTTGATAGTTAAATAGAAAAACTAAAATTTGACAGAAAGTCAGTAATTGATATTCTATCAAAATGCAATAAGTGCTTTTAAAGTTAACAATATAATTACGAATATTCTTTTAATTATATGATCTTTAAAGCTTTGTACTGTTAACATTTACTTAAGTAAAAATAGTTTTAAAAGGAAAAAAAACTTTTAAAATAGCTATAATAAATAAGTTAAACCAAAGGAAAAATGCCTAAATTGAGATGGTATGAATTTTATTGTGATATATATCCTTCCTATGTGAAAGACTGGGAATCATGCACTCCATTAGTCATTTTAAAAATTTAAAAAATATCGCAATGGATTAAAATTATTTAATCATGCAAATTAAATAAAGCAAAAAATCAATATGAGATACCTGTAAATTCTATAAAAAGATAAAGTACAAGTAGTTGTGATAAATATTATGATTTAGAAGTATAAGATTAGGAGATTTTAGAATAATAAAAAGAAGTTTAGGGAATTAACTTGTAACTAATCTGTAATATGATATAGATTTGTGCCATTGGACTAGATGCTCCTTCTTGCATGAGTTTCTAATACACCAAGGGTTAGTGTTTGACAAAAACTATACAAAAATTAAAGTTGTTAAAGTAAGTGAAATAATTATAAGTTTAAAATCTATTAAAAATTTCTTTTTTACCTAGGCTCTACTCTAACAAGAAAGTAGATTTTCAAGGTTATTATCAATTTTTAATCTTGATTATGTAACTATTCCATTCAGTAAAAACTAGCCCCTTCCTTCTTGGTGTGATTACAGATTTCATCACAATGTCATTGAAGTATATGGCACCATACCACACGATACTTTAGAGATAGAGAAATAAAGAACCTATCAAATAAGAATCGAAGATTTGAATGGCATAACACTTCGGGAATTTAATTTAGTTTAAGTTGATAATGTTGAAAAATGTAGCAAATAGTTGTTAATCGAAAATCTCAACTTTGGATAGTTTTAAGAAATGGAGAAATTTAAAACAATGAGATCTCATAAAAGAAGACTCTCAGAAATGATAGAAAATTCAATTAAAAACAACTAGAATACAGTTTTAAATTAGCAAAACTAATCACAATTAAATTAAAATAGAAATTAAAATGAAATAAACACCGATAGACAAGGAATGTATTCATTTAGTAATATTGAAAATGATATTATAAATGAAAATGAATAAATAATATCACATAATGATTCTAGAAACTATATAAAATGTATAGATATGTAAGATTATTTAATTAATAATATAAGTTTAAATAATATGAATATTTAAAATAAAATATGATATTTTTAATAGATTATATACAAGTTCTCCAACCATACCTAGAGATCTATAATATAGCAAAATACCTTAATAACCTAATAAATAGAAGTTTTAACTAAATTAATGAAATCATAATTCTGAAGATTAATTATATATATAGCTCTATATATAATTATATATATATACTATGATTTGTTATTATTATTTAATTAGGATGGGTATTTTAAATACAGAGAATGTAAACAAATTTATATTATCACTATCTCTCTTAAATATATATAATTTTTAAGAAAATATACTTTATATTAATAATAGTTTATTCTTTTACTGCATAATATTAATTGAAAAGTAAAAATAATAAAATTAAAAAAATAATATTGTAAAAATAAAAAAAAAATAAATAAGTTTATCAATGTTTAAAATCTACTTTTTGTTTATATTAATAATTCTAATTAATATTTAATATTTTGTGTTATCAATAGAAATGATTTCTTATTCCCTCTAACCATAAGCTGTATATCAATTTAGTAATAAATATTTTAATTAGTTACCATTATACAAACAATTATTATGCCAAATATGAAAATATTTAACAAAATAATTTTAGAAAAAAAGTGTATTCAGAGTGTAGTGACTAAAGATAATTAGCATATATTGGTTTCATTTATCGATGGGACTTTAGACAAGCTATATTTAGACTAAATGCAATCTCTAAAATAAAAATAGAAAAACACTAAAATATGTTAAAGAATAGGAAGTATAAAGCTATCTCCTTCAAACTAATTTTCACTTATAAGCTGTTAAGAGTTTGGATTACATGTATATGAAATAGATTCGGGATAATTAGTTTCTTCTTCTTCTGATTACAGTTTCAGTGTATAGTTTGTTGATAATTTAATTTTTTCTTCTTAGCTAGATTAGGGATTTGTAGTTTATGATATAAAGAGTTTGCCTCAACTTAATTCTATAAAAAAAATATAACTTTAATAACAACAAAATTATCTGATCAAACAGTTTTTAGTACCACGGAAAAGAGACAGAATATTCATTTCTAATGGTTAAAACTTTGCAAGTATATTTATTCTATTTTATTTTTATATAATTTTTTATTTTTATTTAATATATTTCACTGTACATTAATAAATAGTTTAATAAATTATTTTACTTCTTTATTTTTTATATTCCTAATAAATTCTTAAATTAAAGTACTAAACCTAAACTTTTCTAATACTGCAACAATGCTTGGTATATATGAAATACCTTAGTCTAATGGATTGAAAAACTGCATAGAACATCCAAATAAGTCATTAATATTTTGGTAAACGAGTTGGGGGTAGACTTGTATTATAGATTAAAATTAAGAATACTCAAATCCCTTTAAATGCCATTACAACATTAATATACCAGGATTAAAATCTGAAATATAACTATCAAATGATGGAAATTTTGCTTTTGTAGTTTCGATAGGATAGGAAATAGCAATATTATGTATCTCTGACATCAATAATATTTAAATTTATTAAATAATAAACATTCTTAGAGGAACACTTTAAAATGCATATATTGATATTCTTAAGTCTTAATATATTTATGTAATGATTTATGTGTATACTTTTAAATAGTTAGAAAAATAAATGTTTTATTATTTTTTTTAGGCTACTACCTCAAATTAAATACTTATATATCAAAAATCTCAAGAAACATAATTAAAATACAATATGTTTGCGAGTTATTAATACAATTTTTGGACAGATGACTCAGTCAAATCTCCTTGGCCTTGGACATAATTATTTAGTAATAACAGAAATAGAATGATACTAGGATACGGAAAGGATGGAATTAGAATTTTCGATATTTCTAAGTTACCTTAACTAACACTAATCAGGCATATTCCTAGTTCTGCTATTTATGAAGTAAATGATATGCTTCAAAAAGTTGGAAATAGTGATATTATTTTTATAGGGGGTAATTGTATTGAAATTAATTGATTTCTATATATAATTTTATGATATTCTATATATAGGAGAATAAGGATTCGGAATTTACTAGTTTGTAGACGACAACCTGCAACAAATAAGTTATTTAGATAGTTTTAATGTATAGGCAATGTGCACTTTGGATAAATATCCAGACATAATATTAATAGCAGCAAGTAAAAAATAATAATTCTTAATTTTGAATGTTTCAGACATTTATAATCCAATAATAGTTAGGTCAATGATAGGTATTTTTTTTTTTTTTTTTCTATTTTGTTGTATTATTTTTTTAAAATTATTTATAATTTGTAATAGACTCGTTTAATGTAGTTGGAAATTAAAATGTAAAAATTAGTTTAGATGTAACTAATCATTATATTTTCAGCTGTAGTGTTGATACAGGATTTCTCTGGGTCGCATAACTAAATTAAGGTAATTAAACTAAAAAATATTTATTTTTAAGTTAAATTAAAATTTTTATTTTTATCATGCATATATATATCATTTCATATTATATCATATTTTTTATAAATAGATTTTTCAAAGTTTGAAGTTATTAATTATGAATATTTAAATTTTCCTCAAGAATTGATAAAATCTAAAAAATACCCTAAAATTGCCTACGCTTTAAGTCTGACAGAGGGGATATAAATTTATGAGCTCAAAAAAAATTATTCTGAATTCAATCTTCTCGGGGAAATTAGCTTACGGGGGCAATTTCTCTCAATGCATATTGATCCTGAAGAAAATGTTATATTTATTCGTAAAACATAAATTTATTTTAAACCACTTGTATTTGTTAAATTTTGAGAATAAATTATTATTTTTTAAAGCTTCAATTGTAGAATCTACTTTAATCACAGTTGATATATCTGATTTAAAATTTCCCTAGTTAATGCACACAATGATTATACCGAATTAGTTTGGTACAAAGGTATACCTTCGAGAATAAAGTAATTAAAAATATTTGATATTGGGCACAAGAACTGGAATTTTAACTATTCCTTTGTAAGAAAAATTGAAACTAAAAGTTGAATTTTATTAAAACAAGAATAAAAACCCAGTTTTGTTAAAATTAGAAGAAGATTAACAGATTCCAAAGTTCAGAATGGGTGAATAGTTTTATATAAAAATAGGAAATTTATTAAACCCTAAACTAAAACATATCGAAGGGTTTTACTACTATAATCCCGTATACCCAAATAGATTAATCGAAAGAAAAGCGAATTTAGAATTTGATGTTGAAAATCAAACGATATCAGTGCTGGCTACATCATAATTAGAGGGTCTAAATACAATAGTAACTAAAGCTATAATTCCTTTATTGCTTGAAGATTTATAAAATATACTAGCTGATAAAGAAGAAAATTTTGTTATATCCATTTACCAAAGATTAAAAGACTAGTAATTTTTATATCTTATTGCTAAAGTACTTTTTAAAATAATTAATTTGTTTAAAAGCGGAATCCTTGATGAAAATAGCTATCCTACAAAAAAATTTTAGCAAGACTCACTTTTTGATTTAGCTAATGAATAATATTAACCATACGTTGAAAAAATTCACAAAGTTATGGTTTAGAAAGTTAGTTTCATACCAATTTATTTTTGTATTAAATCTAGTTTAATTTTTAACCATAATATTAGTAAGTTCAATATCACGGAAAAAAATTATATTATAGCTAGCTCTGCCTAAAATATACAAGTAACAATTTCAGTTAATAATACGGATGCTGTTTTTTTCGATCAATAATTTCAAGGAGTCAATATATATTATTCGTAAAATTATGATTAATTAGTTATTTCAGGCTAGATTATAAGTGTAAATAATTGTCTAGGGTACTTTATTAAATTTTATATAAATATTGTATATTTTTAAATATGATATATATTTTTAAAGTAAGATAAAACTTGAGTTGAAAAAAAATAAATCAGAAGATTTTTAAGTTGAAATAAAAATAGAAGATTAAATAAATAATGATATTCATGATTTCTATCCATTTTAAGATCTGGCTTTTTTAAAATCTAATAATCATACTAGATTAAATCACTCACTTAGAAAATAATTTGAAGACTAATTTCACGAGGGGAAGGTATATGTGTAGACTTAATTTACTTTTCAATTTTCCAAAACTACATTTTTAGATGATGATGACGAAAATTTAACGTATAAAGTGTATTTAATTGATAATAACTCCAAACAATAAATTTAAATAAAATCTATGACTAATTATAAAGCCTGTCATTACGGGTTTGATTCGTAATTAAGGACTTTTAAGGGTCAGTGTACAACTAGGTGGATTAGAGAAAAATAAAAAATAATACTAATAGTAATCATTATAAATATTTAATATACATTTATATTTTATTATACATTTATATTTTATTATTAAAATGAATATTTAGGGAAGTGATGGGTTTTCCAAAGTTGAAGATTATTTTATCATCCACTATGCCTATATTCCTTTATTTACTATGATTTACCTTATCCTAGTAATTTTTAGTAGTCTATTAACCTTTTTTGGAATTTTTAAGTAATATTTAATTTTAACAATTTGATATTTCTTATAAAAATTTATTTTAATTATAGATATAGAGGCTAAATTTATGGGATATTTTGCAAAGCTAAATATCGATTTGGTGATTATTATATAACATAAGGAAGTGAATTTATAATTTAGATCATTTTAAACAAAGACGCTATGTAGCTAGGCCAAAAATAGTTTTAAGAATTTATAAAATACACAAGAAAAAATAAAATCGATATTGCTAGTATTTTTAAAGACGATTGCTTAAAAAAATTACAGTTTGATAGAAATAGAGTGATCAAAATAATGTCTAGAGCAGATAAATCTTTTCAGCCTGAGGAATGTTAGCACGAATATTCTTTTAATTATACAATTTTCAAAGCTCTATTTTATCAATTTATACTTAAAAAAAGAAAGTACCAAATTGAAAAGTAGCTTATAAACGAACTTTAGCAATACTCAATTTCAAAATAAAAATAGTGGAAACTTAGATGGTACGAGCACTATTGTGACATATTTCCAATTTACGTTAGCGATTGGGAATCATGCACTCCCGCAGTGAAAGTTAAAGTGGAATAAATAATAAGTACTCTAAAGAAGATAATTTATTAAAATAAGTTTAAGTACAAAGAGCTATACAATGATTTAAAAAAATATGAATAATAAAATTCTGAATAAGAAAAAGCTAATACCACAATGTATTCTTTCAATGATGATTTCTAGGAATAAATTGAGCAAAGCTAAATGTTTTTTCCCTCTATCAATTTGGCTTTAATAATTAATATGATATAAGTGTGTGCAATTGGACTCCAAGAAAAATAAAAATTTAGTTTTAATTTCAGTAGAGGTCAATGCATAACTTAAAACATTCAAAAAATAAAGTTAGTCAAGGTAATTGATAAATATATATTAATTATAAATAAATAAATATATAATTTTATAAGGCACTGAGAAGGTCAAATAGTTTTTTTGCGCCTGTGCTTTCAATTTTTAATTAAGACTATGTAACTATCCCCTTCAGCAAAAACCAACCTCTTCCTCCCTGGTGTGATTATAGATTTCATCACAATGTGATAGAGATATTTGGAAAAATTCCAAATTAAGCCTTTCCATCTGAATCAACAAAAAAATCATACTAAATTCGTATAGAAGATCATCTGGGACTGACATTGCGAGAATTTAATTTGGTGCAGGTTGATTCCACTACGCAGTGCAGTTAATAACTTCTAATTTCAAATATGAATTTTTAATAAGCTTCACCTAAAGCTATTTAGGAAGACTGGGAGAACTAAAAGACCGTAATTTAAAACAAAAAAGAACATTATTTTTGTTATCATCATATGTTAATAATTTGTTTTAAAAAACTTAATAAGAACAAAAAACGACTCTCTGAAATAATTTTTAAATCGATGTAAAAATCACTAGAATCACCTATACCTCAAGCTATTTATGATAATTTAATTTTTAATTCTGTACCATTTAACGATCAGGTTTAATCTTTCTCATTTTATCAAGATGAGTTATCTAATTTAGATGATTCAAGAAATTAGGTTAAAAATATCGACATGTAAAAAATACCATTATTATTATTAATGAATATAAAAATTTTTAAAATTTAGTTTGCAATATACCTCTCCTACTATTCCTAGATAAGTGTCAGTAGCCCGAAAATACCTTTAATAAGTACATTCATAAAATTCTTAAGAAAAATACATAAAATTTTGTTGAATTTTATATTAAAATACGTTTTATATTTAATTATGAATTTTTTTATTATTAAAGAAATATCAATTTATAAAATTAAACTCATTTTTTAATATTTATTAAATAAGAATAGAAAATAACAATATGAATTAATTATTATTAAAACTCTAAAATCACACATGCATTTTTATATATAGAAAGTGAAGTATTAAATATTATATATTTTATTAAAAAGTATCTCTCTATATTTCTGTATGAGTGTATATAAGAAATAAAAAATTTAAATATTAAAATGATCAAAAAAAGCTGAATCATTTGTTGAATCCGTTTTTCTTGGACCAGTCAATAACGTTAACACAAGCTCTGAATTTGGGTCTTCCGTTTTCGAGAACATCGTAGGCTTTGTTGAAGTCTTCGAAGTTGAACATTTCGCAGGTGGGGTAGATTTTGTGTTCGGCGGAGAATTTCAACATGGCGTTGGTTTCGGCAACAGAGGCGACGATGGATCCAGCGAAGGTGATTTGGTGGAAAACAAGGTTCATAACGTCTAAAGCCATGGTGGTTTTGACAGGGGGGAGTCCGACTTGGATTAAGTGTCCTCCTTTTTTGATGGTTTTTTGGATGGCCAAGAATTGATCTTTATCTTCGATGAATAAGGTGTTGACAATAACATCGTATTGGTGTAAAACGGATTCAGATCCGAGAGATTCTAAGTTGGTGGAGTGAGAAATATCGTGAGCTCCCATGGCTTTGAGTTCTTCTTCTCTGTTGGTACTGGTGGTGAAGGCGGTGACTTTCAATCCCATTTTGCTTAAGTATTGGACGGCCAAGTGTCCCAATCCTCCGATTCCGAAAACTCCGGCTTTTAATCCAGTTTTGTTTCCAACGGAGTTCCACCATCTTTAAATGGGGGCGAATACGGTCATACCGGCGCACATTAAGGGGGGATGACATCTAAGGGCATACCGTCAGGGATGGCGAAGGTTTGTCTTTCGGGTAATTGGATGTGGGTGGCATATCCTCCGAAGAAAGGGTCGTATAATCCTTGGAAGGAGTCACAGATGTTGGTTTATCCATTTTTGCATCCGTCGCAGTTTCCGCAGAAATCTCTTTAAGGTCCAGCTCCAACGATTTGTCCGACTTTGAAGTTGGTGACTTTGGATCCGATCACGGTGACTTCTCCAATAACTTCGTGTCCGGGGCAAATAGGGTAGTAAACGTGGTCTCCCCATTTGGCTCTGGCGTGCAAACAATCGGATTGGCAGAGTCCGGTGTAGAGGATTTTAACTCTAACATCGTTTTCTTAGACTTGAGGGAACTAATTTAATGTTATATTATTTAATATTTTTTTATACTAGGCTTATTTCTTTGTCTGGTATAAAATTACTTTGAAAGGATATTGAACAAGGGCAGAATCTTTGTTTGTTTAGACCCAAGCTACGGCATCAGCTTTTTCTAAGTTGGGTTCGTGAGTGTAGATTTTGTGGTTAATGGATTGAGTGTCTTACATTTTATATTAAATTATTTTTATTTTAATTTTCTTTTTGTTATTTTACTTTTTTTTATTTTATTTGAAATTATTTTAATTTTTATTTAATATATTATAAAATTACCCTCAAACAGATATAGTGATAAAAACTATTGCCTATAGAATTATTATTTTGCTTAACTTTAGAAAAATTAAATTAGGTTTAATTAGACGATTTTTATTTTTAAAATGTACTTATTCTGATTCACTAATTCTAATTAATTTCTAATTTAATTCTTAAAAATAAATTAAACTTAGAGATTTCTATTAATTATTTCGATTTTTTTCAAAATTAATTTGATAATTTTATACTTCAGTGATCGTAAAAATTTTAAATAAGTTTATTCAAATACTAAACTATCTACTTAAAAAAATTTCAAAATTTGTAATAAAATAAATAAATTTCTAATGAGCCAATCTCCAAGATCATAAAATAATAAATTAAATTATTTTTTTTAAATATCTTAATTATTTAATTTAAATATTAGATACATCATTATAAGTGAAAAGTTTATTTTTCTTTATATTATTACTTGTGAAAAAATTGTATTTTACATATACATACACTATAATAATTAAAATTAACCATATAATTTTGTTTATATTTGCATACTTTTATAGACACTATTAATATTATACCTTAAAATAAATAACATTGACACTATAATAATTATTGAAATGAAAAAAATTCATGCATTCTATAATAATAACTACTAATTACATCAAAATTAATCAATCTTAAAAGTATATATTACTCAGAATTAACATATTTGATTTTGTTATTCCAATAAATTAATAGGTTTCCAAGCATAATAATAACAATAATCAAATAAATCAAAACCAATATTGGGATATCAAAGAGAGAGAATAAAAAATTTAACTTTATTGTTCTAAATAAAAATTATGTAAAAATATATTTTATTGTTTATTTAAAGCAACTATTTTACTTATTTTATATATAATGCAATTATATTATACTCTAAAATTATTTTAGATTTTATTATATTCTATTATTATTCATGTAATTAAGCATGGTTAATTTTATTAACAATATTCTATCGTTATATATTAGCAATTTTATCTATAATATTAATATTATGATGCAATATTGTTTAATATTAGCAAGAAATATTATACTTAAACTTATTTATAGCTTATTTTATTTCTTTATTAAATAAGTAAATAAAAATACAGAAAATCAAACAAATAAACCTTATATAATATATAATTTTAGAATTTTTAGTTTTTCTTCATATTTTAAAAAATAAAATGAGACAATAAATATATAAATCTCAAAAAATACAAAAATGACAAAATTATATTTGATAACTATAAATTTTATTTTTTATAGTAGTTTTTACTATTATTTCTAAAATGTTAGCACCTATATTATTAAATATTTAAGCATATTGATATATATATATTTGCTAAATTAACTAATAACATTTGATTAAATAAAAAAATATGTATATATATAAATAAATCAATTGTCTATAGAATACATAAGCAATTCTAACCTAGCAGTTTGGTCTTTGAAAACTAAGTATTTAATTATATTAATAACTAATTTCATTATAGAATTCATTTATTCTTTATAATAAACTCCACAAGCTATGTATAAAAAATATATATTTTTAATTTATTTAAGTATAACAATGTTTAATTATAAAATACTTATCATAACAATAGCCCAGAAAAAAACCAGAATGATCAATGTATAGTACCAAAAATAGCTATAGGTGTATGTGAGCATCATTTATCTAGTTTTTCCTAATGTAATCATATTGGCCTCTTCATCAAAAACGGTATAATACTCCCGCATGAAGGGAGTTCCTAAAATAATGCTACTTGTATACTCATAATCGCTGGGAGGATTATAAAATTCTTTATAAAATAATCAGCTAAAATATAGTCGACCTCTTGCTGAATTTTTTTATAGAATTTCGTATTTCTTAAGAATTTTTCTTCCGCCTCTTTTAAAATTTGTTTCTCTTTCTTTTTATCTTTCCTTTTTTCTCTTTACTTCTCCCTCCAATACCTCTTTTCTTCATTATTTTCCCTTTCTCTCTAAGAATTTATTACCTCAGTTCTCGACTCTCTAATTTTGAAGAATGTCACACAATATTCAGAATTGTTATCCACATATAAGTAGCAATCACTTATATACTTAGAGGGGGTGACGGGAAAAGCTTATCCTTACACTACAAAATTGATAGTGGGAAACAGGGCCTCATTTTCGACAAAAACACTTAGTCTTTATATATTCATAAATAATTATGAGTTTCATTGATTATAATTGAAAAATGTATATTAATAGCCTACCTTTAACACATTATCACATTTATTGGAATATGTTCTTTGTTTGAAACATTGCTTATGAAGCAATGCATTCTAGAGTCAGTAGACATAATTTCCATAATTTTTTCTATAATAAATCGTTCTGCTTCAATGAAAGGGGAAGATATACTCAAAATAGCTTGTTTACTTACGGGAATGACCTAATTCATGTATTCTTCGTGGTTATTTTGTATAATCAAATTATCTACTTTCACCGCGTAGTATTTTTCTGATACAGATGAGATAATCAAATATTAGGAATTTTAAAATAGGTTGACATCATAACTGCCTAAAACTATGAGAGAGTCAAGCATTCTATTTATATTTTTTTAATTGATGAAAAAATAGCTATATTTTTAATTTATTTATTTACTTATAGGAGTCCCCTAAAAAGACAGAAAATATTTTCTTTTTAATAAGTCCACTATTTTTTAAAATGTCTAAAATATTTTATGTATTCTGATAAGGCTTGCTTTTTCCCAAACCCAATCGAATGTCTACATTTATTAGCGAAAGATCTTTACTTTTTTTCGCCAAATACCCTTTGAAATTAATGAATTCTAGGTCAGGAGTTAAGAATATATTTAGTGTTATTTGATCAAATAGATTGTATTAATAATGATTATCCCACCTTATAACATTGGAAGGTAATTCTTGGTCTTTTTTAATATTGCCGCAGTTTATTTGATTGCAAATATCTTAATTCAAATTTTATATTTAAACACCTTTTTTAATATTACAAAAAACTTCTAAATTTATTACTTTCTTCATCTGTAAGTATGGTGAAAGGATAATTGTTGTCAATCATGGCTCTGTATTATCTTTTTATTCCTTAAATGTAAACAACGGTTGTATAGGACCATTGATCTTAGTTTTTTAAATATATATTATCATAGGGCAATGAATCTGGCTACTATAGCTTCTTTAAATTAGTATGAGAAGCTTTGTAAAATATTCTCTCTTCTTAGATTTCTTATTCTTGTTATTTGTTATAAACTTTGGCATAACTTTAATTATTTTTCTTTTAGAATTAAACCCTATTTTTGTTATTTTACATTTCGACATTTTATTATTATTATTTAATAAATTAATTTCCAAATTAATGCTGGTGGGATTGCTAACTCACCTATAAAATCACAAGCAAATGGATCAATACTATTATAATTTTTTATACTCTTGTTTATACTCGTTTGTTGGCTATTTACATATTTTATATTTATATATAAGTGAAAATCTTTTATTTTTAGATGATAATAATATTTATTTTTTATCTATTAGTGTAAAGAATAATACTATTTTATATTAATTTTTAATTAAAAAAAAAAGTATTAGTTAAGAGATAATATATATAGTGTTCATAGATTAAATCACATATAATTATTAATAACAAATATTGATTCTTTGATTTGCTTTTATTAATTAATATATTTATTTATTATTTTTGATATTGTTGGGGCATTATACGATATATTTGAAATCTTTGTGATAAAGCTTTGCAATCAGTAAAAACTATAAATACTAATAAAATACTTTTTTTATGATTTATCACTCTTATTTTATAAAAAACCAAACAATAAAACAAGAAAGAAATCAACAATAACTTAACTTAACTAAAGTTATCTATAGTTTTTTTATTAAATAATTGCTAAGCCTGGTTTATATAAAATAATACTAACTATGGTGGATAATATAAAGTCTAGACCCAATATGCTTTCATTAGCATTTGACAAAGAAAAGAAATAGTAGGCAAACAATTTAAAAATATTTATAGAACCTAATGAGAAAATAATTCCCTACAGAAATATCGGCTGCTAAAAAATTGAATGCTATTACACACAGTATTAAATTGAGGAATATCTTGATAAAAAACGAGAAAATGAAATTTGTGACCATTGCAAATAAACTATAGAAATGGTAGATTTTTATTTAGATGAAGAATTTCGCTAAATTATTGACAAAATTTTCAGAAAATATAACTCTGCCAAACCAGCTTAACAGGATTTATAAATTGATTTAAATTAAAACTAAAATCCAATTTAAAAAAAATCAACTTCTTCTAATTAAATAGTCCCTCTTCTTGTATAGTATATCAATTTACAAAAAAAGTAAAAAATTTTCAAAGTAACACCTAATTTTGAAAAAAACCCACACATATTTAAACCAATAAGGGAGATTCCCGAGCTCTAACAATATGATTTACAAGTAAATTTTATAATAAATGAATTTTAATTTTTAAAAGCAAACGAAATTGCCCCAAACTATCTATTTTTATTTAATAAATTATTAAAAAAATAGGAAACTTAGAAAATGATGACTGAGTTTTAAAAAGAGTTTCCTGACAAGAAAAGCAAAAAAAATGTTTCTTTTAATATTTTTGAAACTGATGTCTTCAGTTTTGATATCCACCAGCTCATAGACGAGCAAAAAGTTAACATCCGTCTTATGGTTTTTCTGAGTAGACTGCTCTTGAATAACGAAATGGTGTGGGATTCTAATTGGGACATGTAAATCGTGGGCGTTGTCGTTGACAATTTCGAAAAAAAACACAACAAAATCGAGCAGAATTTGCAATACCACTTCATTGAGGGAATGGAAAACAGGCTGTAAGAAGAAGTGTAAGAACTTCTAAGTGCCTTTGCGATAATTTTTTATTATAAAAACTGTTGGAGTCTCGCATTGACAGACGTGAAGCGGAACAAGTCGGTTTTGATGAATTTTGTGCAGGGGTAAAAGGGCGATTTTGAAGCCATCGCCAAACTACTCTACCTGGAACAGGCCCCTGTTAAGATTTCTTCGAAACTTAAATTTTCAGTAAACACGGCCTTCACGTTCGCAGAGCAAGACCTTCACCAGTCGGGGCTGATTCTATTCCTTTTTTTTTACCAAATTTTGGCTGACAAAGTCCTGGAAACGATCTCTGAAGACACGACAGCTGGTACGGTAAAAAAGCTGCTTTTGAATTGGAAGGAAACCATATCTCCCATTCCTTGGATCGTGCTAAAATGCTTAGAAATCTCCCAAGAACTGAAATTAAAAAGCGAATATAAGAAATAAATAAAGCAGTAAAAAACTCATTCGATGCTCTTATAATAATAGAAGCAGGAGCAATAAGAAAAAGATCAGTAACAGAAATCTTAATAATCTTTGGTGCAGAAGCGGTAAGAAGGTAAGTCTTAATCTATCTTATTATCTCAGCCCAGAGTCCTTACCATAGAAGATGTCAGGTCTTAGGCAGATGATTCTGAAAAAACTCCTAATGAAAATGATTCGCAAAAAGAAGACAAAACAAACTCGAGTTAAAAAGAGCCCGCAAATTCAGATTAAAATTTATAGTAATAACAGCAGCTATCCATTCCGAAAAAATCCTAACAAACTATAAATTCTAATAAAAGTCAACAAAAATTAATACAATAATAATAATAGCTTTCACAAAATTTGGACGGTTCTAATAATGAGCTTTAAATGAAATCATAAGCTTCCTCTGTTTAGTAATAAATGTTGAAGGTGGGTACTCCTACGAATTCAGTCCAGTCGATCAAAAGCATCAATAATTAGAACCTGCATAATAGAAACAGTTCTTATTAGTAAGGCCATTTTGAGCCTCTTTCCGACGTTTTTAGTATGAGTGATAAGGGATAGTATCCTCGCCATAGACTACACAAAAAAAGTAGTTTGCCTCTGTTGGAATAGTTTAAAAAAAGACTCAAAATAGGCAGCAGTTGAGTATGTTTGAAACCAATAACAATTATGTAAGCAAAAGAGAATTGGTCAATTTTAAAAAAATTATTGAAGAAGAAGTGATGCACGAAATAATGAATCCTTTTGATTAGCATTCTTCAATTTTAGATTAAATGAAAAGAAAAATTCAACTTTAAAAAGATGTAGAAGAACTACAATAAGAACTAACTGAAAAAAAATAAAAAAATGCTTAATTTGTCAACTAAGTACTTAATACCCAAAAATCTAATTAAAATTCATAATTTAAGTTACCCAAGCTCTTTTGAATCTATTATTTTATAAAATAATTTATTTATTTTCCTTTTAAATATATTTATTTTATTATATAATAAATTATTTTCAACAAAATATATTATAATATATATATATATTACATTATTAAAAAAGTGTAATTAGGGAAAAAAACTATACTTTCACTATAAAAAAACATATATGCCAAGTTATTGAAGAAAAATATTTTTATAACTTAGTTAATCTATTTACTTAATAAACAAACATATAAAAAACTTATTTCTAAAAGTAATAATTTATTTCCTATTTCTTTAATAATCATAATAATCTCATTGAATTATTGTGATTAAATTAAATAAAGTGAAGATTAATAAATAATTAATTAATTTAAAGAGAAAATACATCAAACTTAAAAACAATATAAGCAAAAACAAAAATTCCTTAGTTAATTCATTCTTTCTTTCTTCTCAATGGGGTGTAATGTAAGTAAATCCTAAAACATGTGTAGACAAATCTAATAGAAAGAAGGAAGCACAAAAAATAATAAAAACTAGAGTTAAAATTAAAGCAGTAATAATTGCAGTAGCAGCAACTAAAATAATAACAACAAAAATGTTTTACGCATTTCAGTTTCTCAGATTTCTTCAAATTAAAAAAGCTCTAATATAGTCTAAAAGACTGATTAATGCACCTAAGTAAGCGAAAGCTAAATCTAAAAAGAGGCAATAAGTTTATGCATGATATGCCAAGAATTAAAGTCGGACATTCGAAGATGTTTTCAATGTAACCAGGGGTTCTGCTATCCTTGCGCTATTAATTGGATTTAAATGAAAAATTAATGCCCTTTAAAGTGTTCTGATCTTACTTGGAATATAGACCTGACTGAATAGGAGGAAGAAGAAATTAGAGAAACGAAGAGCAGCTAAATTTAATGAGGTATCTGAAAATTTTTAAAGGGAGGCGGAAATCATTAATAATAATATTTACTATTTAGTATTATTTTCCAAAAATAAAGAAAATAAGAAATAACTTAAAATTATTAAACATTTTATATAATATAAATTATTTATTTGCTTATAAATTTATATAATAAACAATTAATTATCACTAAAAATAGATATAATTATTATTATTATTCAATATTTTATAGATATTATATATATAGAAATTTCAATTATAAAAAATAGTAAATATACCTTTGAAACATCAATTTAAGAAATGGATTTTTTATAAGTTAGTCTTAGTAAAGTGCTTTTATTTTATTTTATGTTATTGTTAATTAAAATTTACTGAAATTGAGTATCTGAAAATATCAGATGATATTTACAAAAGATAATTTAATATATATAGTTATTATTGTTTTATATTTATCACATACATATTCTTTAAAACCATGTTTATAAACTATGTATTTATTTATTTTAATTAATTAATCAATCCATCAACCATGCATTAATATATCTTGACGAATAATAAGAATAATATTCAATTTAGATGATTAATATATTCTATGTGTTTTCTTTTTGTTTAACTTATTATTATTGAAAATATATAGAAATTCCCTAAATAAAAAGAAATCATAAACATTGGCGTATTTAAGTACAAGAGCCTTAAAAATATTAAAAAAAAACCATATATTATTATAAAAAAACAATTTTTTTGTTATATTTTTACTTTTGTTAATATTATAAAAAAAAAAAATAAAAACATAAGGAAACAAACAAACAATAAATATATCAAATAAATATACGTCTTATAAAGTTGAGACAATAAAATCTTAAAATAAACAATAAAGGTATCTCTTATAAACAAAAATATTAACATTCTTCAACTAAACGAAAAATGGGCTGCACCGTTGGAAAAGTATCTGCTAAGGAATAAAATTAAACTCAATGCAAAGAAGTGAGATGCATTGAAAATAAGTATATTATATCCAATACCCTTTAACAAGATAAGAGATAGACACAAGTAATTTCTGCATCTACTTCGTTATCACAACCACAAAAGCAAGTCCCCAAGAAGGCCACGGAAATAAAAATGATAGAAACACAGACTGACAACCACTTCGCTTTAGAACTGCAAAGAAAACTAAGAGAGGGATTGAAGGAAGAGAGTTGTGAAATCTGTTAAAAGAAGTTTAAGGAAGGTATGAGTCCCCGGATGTGTTTTGAATGCAAAAGCTTTTTCTGTCTCTCTTGTGCCTCCAGAAGAATAAGGGTAATAAATCAGTGTCCGAACCGGTGCAACAAATTTTGCTGGAACATCGATTTACGTGAAACATCAGAACAAAAGTAAAGAAGACTCAACCAAGAAAAAAAAAAAGGAAATTTCGCTAGAACTGTCCTTTCGAATTTCCATCCCAATGCTCAATATTCCCGAATCGCCCTACATCGGTCGTAACTTTGAAAATAGGAATGTACATTTCCTCAATCATACCAATTCAGCCAATAACAATAACAGTGTTAATAACACTCGGAATATCAACAACAACAACAATAATAATAATAATGCCAACAACAACAACAACACCAATAATAATAATAACAATGCCAACGGTGGTATTAGTAATTTCTTCAGAATCACATCTAACCATTCTACACTTCTCAGAAACCTGCTTTAATAAAACATCAATATGTAGCAAGGGCCTCCTTCCCCTCAGATCAACCCCCACGTTTTTTTTGAGAGAAGGATTATCTCTGAAGAGTTGGGTGAACGGCTTTTTAATTTTTAAAGGGTTAATAGTATTCCGGCTGGAAATCAAGAGTAGTAATAATAGTAATAAATTGATTAGTCTTCGGATTCAAACTACATTCCTGAAGAAGACACCCATATTCAGGACCACATAAGAATTATGGAACAAAGCCAAAATATTTATCGCCTTCCTAGACATAACAATTAGATAAATAATTAATAAAGATAATTTATATCTGTAAGCCCCATTCGGGCTAGTCCTAATGTCTCTTCCACTTTATGATTAAACAAACAAACAAACAAACAATCAATCAATCAATCAATCAATCAATCAATCAATCAATCAATCAATCAATCAATCAATCAATCAATCAATCAATCAATCAAATATTATGTTGCTTTATTACTATGTTATTTCTAATAAGCTTTTCTTTTATATAGTATTTTTTAATCGGAAACTAAACAAATTAATAAACGCAGACATCTTATTATATTCAATTTAATAATAATAATATTATATATTAAAATTATAAATATATTTTTATAAATTTTAATACTGTTAACTAAATATATATATACATATACACACACACATAAATTCACTATTTATTTATTAAATAAAAATTAGTAATAATGAATATTTAATAACTTTTATATCTTTATATAGATATGTTTTAAATATCTTTCTTTCTACTCCAAAGAAATTAGACCTTTATTCTGAAATTAGTTTTGGAATTTCATGAATATATAAAAAGCTATCGGATTTTATATTCCAATCATAATTTTTCATTAATATTAATTTTTCTTAAAAACTGTAAATTAAATACAATTGCTGAAAAAACAATGTAGAATACAAATTTTTAAGATAATTTAGATGTTTTTCATAAAAAATTTGAAATATTCGAAGATTCTTATTTAGATAAAGAAGGTGATTAGTGTGACAACATTAAATATTTTAAAATGTGTAAAAAAAGAGCAGAGTAAAATGAAGAAAGTCAGAAGTTTAACTTTGATATTTAAGAAACTTGTCATATTCAATAGGCGAAAATTTTTCTGTAAGAAGTAATTAAATAAAATGAGTTATTATTTAAAAATGAAAATTATTACTAAATACGGCAAGTAATTATATATAATTTTGAGAGGCTGAATTGTGGAGGCAATATTCTGCAGATTCAAAATCAGCGATAAGACTTGAGGGCTTTTACTTTGGGAAGGAAACGGTAGAAAATATCGTATTTTACAAAATGATTAGAGTTTTCGAGGAATGCGAATCATTGTCTATGAGAATTTAAAGACAATAAAAATGCACGAAATAAGATGCAGATTTTATTCCCAGTTCCCAAGAAATGGAAATATTGGTATAGTAGGTTTTAATTATAGGAAAAGATTTGGAAAAATAAAAAATGGCGCACTGCAACATCAATTCCGATTCTCTGTGTTTCGACATTTTTGGGAGGCTAAAATTAGGATTTTTTGGCGACTTCACTTCCGCCAAGCATTTGTTATTTTTTAAACAAATGCAAGAGTAAAATATAGTTTGTTTGAAATCTTTTTATATTTATTTAATTTTTTATGTTTTTAAAGATTTATGGCTCCAGAACTTAAAGAAATTTTAAATTACAACCACTCTACTTTGAAAACCGACAGTCAAAACGAATTGCTGGATTTTTACCATAAATGTGACCAATTTTCATTCGGAATTGTGATTTTGAGTTTTCTTAATTACCAATGGGAAATGAAAAATAGATATATTTATTAAGCGAATGAAATAAAATTAAAAAAAAAATTTTCTTCCTTGAATGAGTGTGCTTACGAGTTTTCTCCCTTTAAAGTGAATAAAAAACTAAATGAGTTGCAGAGTAAACTAATTAAATTACATAAAACTCAAGACAAAAAGTATTTTGACAAACGATTTATGAGCTATGACCCGCAAACGAATCGATTTTCCATTATTTTAAAAGAATTAAATCTACTTGGGAAATGCACACACGATTTTGTAGGCTATTTTTTCGATAAACATTTTTCCGCCTTTACAGAAATCAAAGGCTATTTACTGAGTTTGATAAATTTTTTGCCTTAAAAACGTGTTTCTTGCTCGGAAATTGCTGCTAAATATTCCAAATAATAAAATTTGCATATTTTAACGTTTTAATATAAATTAAGCGATTCTCATATTTAAAACAAATATAAAGGAGATGTAATTACATAAATATAATAATTTTGGTATATAAAATGAAGCAAAGCAAATTTAATTTATTTAGCTAAGAAATGTTTCTCAAGAAGAAATCGCTGAGGAAATGTTTAAAACAGGAATTTACTTAGAAGAAGCGTTGCAAACGAAAAAGGCGATAGAAATGTATGAATTAGCGCTTTAAATGCTACCTATAAATCCTAAAAATGAAAACTTTCAAAAAAAAATTTAAATTTTTAAATTTAGAGCAAAAGAATTTTTGAATTTTCCTTAAAGTAAATTATTTAAAAAATATCAAAAAATAATAAAATAAAATGTTATTATATAGAGGCCATAAGCCTTGATTTAGAAAAAATTGAAAAGGTAATTCCGATTCAAAGAGATCCAGACGCTTATAGAGTTCGGTCTTAGTATTTTGATTTGTTATTAGACAAGAGTAAACATAATTTATTTAAAATTTTGATATTTATATACTGCTTTTTATCACCAAATCAGGCCGAAACTCAAAAGAATTGAAAATAGAAGATTGCTTGGATCTAGAAAAAATTATAAATGTCAATCACATTTTAAATATCTACCCTGCCATATGGCGCAGCTTTGAGGCAAATCAGTTAGAAAATGGGATCACTAGAGAATTATTTCTTCACTTTTTGGTGCATATTTTGCTTTACATACAAGTTTATGCATAAGTTATAAAAATATCGCTAAATTTGATTATAAGCGAAGAGTAAATACCCTTGGTTTATCCCGTTTTTGAAAGACATTTACAAAATATTAAAGCAAAATAACCTATATCAAGGGAATTTAAGTTCCCCTTTATTCAAGAAATGAGAAAACTCAAAATCCACTAAGTTCCTTCAATTAATGAGTTTTTTTTCTAAAAAATCAAGTCTCAAGTTCCACTCGACATTGAAGAAAATATAGTTAAAAAATCCTCCTATTTCAATCCCTATCAATTTAAATCGAAAAAAAGAGCGGCGGAAATTGACTTGGAAAAACTATACGAAGCGAAGATAGCCATTTCCCGAAAAATGCATAATTTTATAAATAATGAATATCCTTTCGGAGAACATGACATTTTCGTAAAGCAAAGGCGTGTTGTTTTCAACAAATTGGACTAATTTGGTATTAAAAATAATTTTTAATTTTAAAATTAAAAGAAAAAAATTTTTAGGAACTGGTCATGTCACACTTGCTTAGCTTATTTCAGGCACTTAAATGGCTTATTTTAGCAATAACTTTAACAATCCTCTATAAATGCAATAGCTGATGCCTTTCGATTTGAAATCTGCCGTAAAAGCTGGATTTCAATCTTCCTGTCTCCTAAATACTCTCAAATTGAATACTCTGAAAGACAAAAAAAAGAATTAAAAAAAATTGAGGCTAGATATTTGGACGAGAATTAATTTTTTTTTTTTTCAGTTTTTGTTAAATAATTTTGCTATTATGATTACCTTTTTAAGAACTTTGACGTCAATTGTGACGGGAAAATCAATTTAAAAGAATTTTAGGAAAATTCAGACCTAATTATTGGCAAAAGTATTAAAAATAATTTTGATGGTTAAGATGATTTAAAACTATATAGTTCAATCAATGGTAAATAAATTATAAAAAGTGTATCGTCATAAAATAAATAAAAATAAAATTTCAGATAAAGGACATTAGTAGGGGATTGAATACCTAACGTTTATAAATTGGTGTTTCCGTAACTGTTTTATGAGCGAATAAGAAGACAAAAACGAATAAAACAGCATAGAAAATGCCCTGTAAAAAATGAAGCCTTTCATTCCGGAAACTGATTTATTTAAAAATTTTGTGTGAATAAAAAATTTTAATTTATTTATTATCTATATATATATAGATGGTATAGTTAATATTTCAAAAAAAAAATTTATAAAATAATATATAATATCAGTCATTCAATTAAGTGACTTTCTAAAATTTCAATAGAAAACTTATTTTCAGGCTTGCTGAATAAATTGACAGTCCAGTCGTCTTTGTCGCATTCGAAAAATGTGGAATTCGATTTAAAAAGAGGTACTGGATTGCTGTCCTTTAAAATTTCGAAAACGGAAAACTGCGACTTCTTTAAATTGTACTCTATTTCCAAAACCACTCCCTATTTGAATCGTTTCAAAGTAGAGCCGTACTTCTTTGGTTCGTGTTCTCCATTATGCTTAGAAACGATTTTTTCTTGTCCGAAAACAACATAATTTCCTGTATCTTCCTATCCCGCTCCCCCATCTCTTGAATGAACTCCCAAAGAGAAAGAAAATGCTTCTGGATTTTCATTTAAGTCCTTTATTGATTGATATAAAAATTCTTAAATATTTTAATTTTAAATAAAACATTATTTATAACCTGTATCCTCAATCTCAATTTCCCAGCATTTCTTTCCTATATTCTTAGTTCTTTTTCCATCTGATATTGGAAAACAGCTTCTTCTTTAGCTTCGGCGTTGTTGAATTCGAATTTACTTAGAGAGGCGTAACTGGGCTGTCCTTTGACGAGAGTAAAGTTGACAGGACAAGTAAACGAATTTTTTAAATCAATTATTGTGTCTGCCAATTGCTTTCTAATTTCTCTTTGACTATCTAAAATGGGAGTCAAAAATCCAAAATTGTATAAATTCATGACTGATTCTACATCCCTCTGTATATTAGATCTCACCTTTCCCTTTTTTTCGTCTGCCAAGAACTTTTAAACTGAAAAATATGATTATTAAGTAGGTTTAATTCAGTAATCAAAACCATTGTATCAATGCCAATTAATTTTAATATAATTACCTTCATCATTAAATTGCTTTGAGCCAATGGTTCCCGAACTAATGTCTCCAATCAAAGATTTGAGAACTTCTAAACTGAAGGTGGAGTTCACCGATTTCTTTAAGTTTTCCACATGTTCATCTACCACTTCTTTTTTCTTTGCCAGAACTTCTAAAACAGCTCTTTTGTTTTCTTCCAACTATTCGAAAACATTTTTCTTTAAGTCTTCGTAAAATTGGGTGATTTCCTCTTCACTTTTCTGTAAATTAACTTGGTATTCCCTTATCCACGCGTAAGCATTTTCTTCTAATAAATCAGTTGGGTAGTTGTAAACCTAAATATATATATATATTGTATTTTAATTAATATTTATTTCTTATTTTTTAACATTTTTAAATCACCTAAAACACATCCTCCTTCGGCTTTATTGACCTGATCTCTTTTACACTCACAAAATACTTGGAATCATCGGTGTGAGTAGAGGTCATGCATTGAAAACAAGCTAAACGGGATTAATTTTCGCAGTTTTCTTTTAAACAAATTGCCTTTATCTTTTGAGTAGGGTGTAGCTCGCAAGCTAGTTTATCTGAAAACAAATTAATTATTAAAATATTAATTTGGACAGTATTTAGAATGAATAATGAAAATAATAATATTTCAAAATATTTTCCAAAAAATTATAAAATATCTCATATTTTCATGCAAAATTATGATATTTTTTACTTAAAAGAACTGAACTCTAATTATTGGTAAAATTTTGTGTAGAATTTTAACCATAGGATTTACTGCCTCCGCCAAATGATGAATATCTACTCATTTCTAAATATAAAATTATTTAATTTGTTTTTATAAAGGGTTTTTTTGAGTTTTTTATATTCTTGTTATATTTTTTTTTTCTTATAAATAGATTGTATTTAATTAGTGATTATTCGTAAATTGCTTACTTTTTTAATATTATTTGCGGAAAATAAAAATTTATTTCCAATTTAATTAGGTGTTTACTTCTTTCAGGCTAGGTATTAATATAAAGCTTTCATTAAAATAATATAGAAATTAGTAGCAAATTCAAGTTTGATAATTATTGATGGTTTATTATTTTTACCTCTATTTTAATAGAATTATATGATATTATTTTTTAATTTAATAAAATCTAAAATTATTTTTTATAATTGCTTTATACTTGTTTTTATTCTTTGGTGATAGAGTGCCTCTATATTCTTAAAATAAATTTGTGTATTTAGAATAAAAAAGTATCAGATTAAATAAAAATATTATTATTAATCAAAATATTCGAATAGAAATTATATAAAATCAGGAGCCATTTAATTATTAAATTATTGCAATAATTGAAAATAGCCAATGCTGATATTGTTTTCAGGCTTTCCAGTATAGATGATTATATTAGGAGTTTTGGTTTTAGCAGTTTCTGGATGTGAAATAAGTTGTTAAAATTGTAATTCTAACAATGTATGCTTAGATAATATACTATGTCATGATCCATTGAAAACATAATCTTCAAATTGCAGATGTGAGTTAGGATAGTACTTCGATTAAATTGAACGAAAATGCTAAAAATGCCACCCTCTTTGCACAGAGTGTGTAAATCCTCAAAAGTGTACGAGTTGCATTTAATAAATAGGATTAAAACTAAATAAAATTACTCACATGTGTGAATGTGAGCGTAATTATTATCCCACTGACGATTTCAAAGATTTTTGCGAGCGATATCTGACCTACGGGAACTCGCTAGTCAAATAATGTCCTTTAGGAACCGTAAAAATCAAAGTCTTTTTTAGATATAATTTAATTTTTTCATTAAAATAAAATAATAAATACATTTATATAGAAATCTGATTCTAAAAAAATGATGTGCATTCCCATGGTAAAAAAAGATGTGAAAAAAAGACAAATTTTCATTTTAACTGTTGCTGTCCTCATTTTCTTCATCCAGGTGTTCGGAAGTGTTCTGTTTTACTACTTCATGTAGAAAAAATGATGTAAAAAATTATTCAAAGACAAGAAATAAGAAATAAAGAGATTCAAACTCAAATGAAGGAGTAATTAGAAAGAGAATAAGAAAATTTAGATAATGAATTCAGGGAACGTTATGAAACGGAAAAGAAATTAAGGGATTAAGAGTTTGAGCAAGAGTAAGAAAAATTGTAACAGGAATTGTAAGAATATTTTTTTTTTAATTATATTTTTATCATTTTAACGCAAAATTTATAAATTAAGTGAAGAGAAAATGCAACAAATTAGGGAAGAAGGAATATAATATAGATAATAGAGAGCTGAATATTATCGTGAAAAAAGAGAATAAATTAGTAAAAGTGATGCAGAAGAGGAAAGGGAAAGATAAAGAAAGGAACGAATAGCTCAATTTTATAAACAATTTTACGAAAAATAAAAGTAAGAGGAACTGTAAGAATAATAATAATAAAAGTAGTCATAAAATAAGTTAAATGATTCTTAATTTTGACGATTAGAAAAATATAATTATCCTTTATTTAACTTAATGTTTAATTATAAATAAATATTATTAAAGTACAAAAAAATTTATGATATTTAATATTATTAATGATATATTTAATAATAAATGTTATTATTTTTTAATTTATAAAATGCACATATGTGTATCGTATCATATGAAAAAATAAACTTTAATGTTTTAATATATATTTATAGTAAATTAACATTATACAATTTTAATTTATAAAATTAATTTATGGATAATTTATAAAAAAATATTAGTTTATTTTACGATTTGATTTAATTATTCTAAATTTGTTCTATTATGATATATTTATGAAATTTTAAATATTTATTTTAATTATTTAATATTTATGCGAAATATTAAAAATCACCATTAATTATTTAATTTTATCAATTATAATAAAAAAAAAAAAGTAAATTTTATCAAATTCTTGTTACATGCCATAATAATATATTATTAAATTTACATAAATTATAATAAAATTATGTAAATTTCATATTAAAACCTTAGTAAGATGTATTAAATTTTATATTTTATATTTCATATTTAAAATTTTTAAATTTTCAATCTAGTTAAATATTAAAAAAAATAAAAAAATTTGATAATATATATATATATGATTACAAAATTCCCAACAATTGCTTATTTTTAATTTTTAATTGATTATTAAATAAATTATAACTACTTTTTTATATAATTTATGGAGTTTGCTTATATTATATTATTTACTTTAGTGATTATAAAAATATAGATTAAATTTGTATTTATGTAAAACCATTCATATTTAATAATAAGCCACTAATTTTTGTATTTTAATTAGTGGTTTATCATTATAAATGCATAATAATATTATTATTATGGTGTTTATCTGATTGATGAATGTATAATTATGAGCTTAGTGTTAATTATTCTTTTAATTACTTCTTTATTAAATTTTCTTATAATATTAGTTTGCTGCTACATACCGATAGGTTTAAAGGAAAAAAAAAACTAAATAAAATGTCAGAAAATTTACAAATTCTATAATAAATTTCGCATACCTACTAAAAATAGCATTTAAAAGATCAAATAAACAACAAAAAAAATAAACTAAATACCTTGACTTCTCAACTTAAGAACTATAATAGTCAATATAAAAGGGTTTTAGTAAAAATAATGAAAGAATAAAAGATGATGGAATTCGAGATTTTACTAATAATTGTTAGAATGGTAGTGTATATTTGCAAAATTAATTTAAAAACAAATAATAATAGTTTATTGCAATTTAGCAGTCTTAAGATGAAGAAGAAAGTAAAACAAACGAAATCAATGATTAAAAAAACTACCATAATTAAAATGCAAAAAGAGATAATATTCCAAGTGTTTATTCAAATAATTTTAAAACTAAATAGTCAATTCTCAAAAGAAGAATTACTTATGATAGTATTTAATAAAAATAACTTGGGTTAAAACCAGATAATTTTATCACCAATAATTAGCGTTTAAATTAATAATAATTAAAGCAGCAATAATAAATTAACTGGAGTAAAATAGACTAATGCCAGGTAAATATTATTACTATAAATAATTTTCATACATTTTCAATAAAAAATTGTTTATCTAATTATAAATAAAAATAAAACTTACCTCTTAATAATTGGTAGGGATTTGTTTATAACTACAAATTAAATAATTTCAATGATTGTTGTGAAAAAGGCGAATTTCATCTAAATTAAAAAAATTACTCTATATTTTCTAAGAAAAATACAAATTTTAATATTTAATTAATAATTTTTTTCTATATAAAAATGTTATTATTAAAAATAACAGTGAACTAATTATGAGCAATTAAATTTTAAAATTTTTTTAGAAACTGATAACGATTTTAGAAACAAGAAAATTAGTTAATAATAGTAGAAATTAGGGTAAAAATTATGATATTAATTAGCGAAGCTCTCATATTATTATTGAAGAAATATAGAGCTAATAAAATTTAAAAAGCGATTTTAAATTAATTTAACAAATTTTATGTTAAAATAAATAAATGTAGTCCATTTTCAACCTATTCGAAGATCTAGAAATTATCACTGATATATAAAAACTGCAAAACATTTAAGAAAAATTCTTTATAAATGTAAAAATACTCGAAATTTCGAAAAATGATAATATAAATATCCCTTCCTAGCCTACTTTATTTCTAATTTTGCATGGATGTATAAAAAAAATAACAGTATCTACTTAGAGCACTAGCAATTATAATATTAAATAAAAAAACACATGCGAGTATCTCTATATAGGATAGGAAATAGAATCCGAAAATAGTTAGTAATTAACTTACACAGCATAGTCAAATTCGAAAATTATGTAAATTAACATAGGCGATATTCTAAAGGAATTAGATATTGAATAAAATACTGAAATTAGAGAAAATACAAATAGCAATAATTTGAAAAACCATTAATCTTCTTCAAAATCGATTCTTTCTATAAAATCAGGGTCCCGCATATACCGTTCTGTGACTCGGAATCCTCACGAAAAGTTATTAAACTAAAAAAATTAGTAGCAAAACTCTTACTCGTTAGCTATGTAAAATTCAGAAGATTTGAAGAAATTACAATACAGCGACCAAAGTATTAAAAACAACAAAGGAAGTAGGGCCATGCTACAACCTTTACTAAATTTAAGAAGTATATAGTAATAGTCGCAATTTGAAATGGGGAATTCTCAATAGCAGTTAGAAAATTAACAGCAGCAGTCATTTTACTATTAGGGGCGGAAAAAAAGCAACAGATTTTATTTGCAAAAGAATTCGTAGCACCAGTCTTTGTATAAAAAACCACAACAACTGTTAACTAAAGAAAGATAAATTACGAGCTTTACTTCATAAAACACTCCTTTTAATAAAAACCAATACATTTCTCTGAATATGTTAAATTCTGATGACAAGAGGCAGAGCGGTTTCTATAATCATGAATAATAAAAGAAAGGCAATTTGGAACTAACAGAAAAATAAAAAACCCTGAATAAAGATAATGGATCGCAATATTATTTCATTAATGATTTAATTTTAGAAACTGAGGAAAAAAAAAATGGTTAATTACAAAAAAGACAGATCTCGATGCCTAAAATACAGACAACCAATAGTTAACAAAACCTTCTACTTCCTTTACACAATGAATTTTAATAATAACAGTAATTAAATGGCAACATTAATAATACAGATTCTTTGCAAAAAAATTTTAACCACTCCAACTATAATGATCAAAAAGGGCATAATTAGGGCTAGAAATTACTATCAATTGCCCAAAAAAGTAACAGCAAAACAGAATTAGGTAGTTAATTTATACAGCCTCAACTTCGCCAGATCTAAAGGCCTTCAACGACTCAAAATGAAGATATTTCTGCGAAAGAACTAGAGTCGTTATTACCTATGAAGAACATGTCAAAGTGGTAGCAGAAATCGTTTGAAATCCTGGTAAAATCCCGTTCTCAAAGTGTGCAATTGAACAGCCACTAACCGAACTCCAAGAGACAACAATCGAATTTGAACAAAGTATTCAGTGAAAAGCAAGGTCCTTCCACAGTCGATCTGCACAAACAATAAGGAGGAAATACCAAAGACAGTTTGGACTATACAAAATAATAGAGTCATTCAATCATGTAACTTTAAAAAGTAAGGCCCAACCGGAGACCTCTCTTATAATCTGAAAGCATCGAAACTTAAGATATCTGCACATATTAGCAGCAATAGCAGTTTAGGGCAAATTCGAATACGACGAATACGAGTACGACCAACAAAAACTATAATTCTATTTTAAGACAACAGCAATAGAGCATCCGCCCCTTTCAACAAAACCCATTGCTATAAAAACTTAAGGAAAAACAACAGTATTTCTAAATAATAGGACACGAGGCCACAGCGGCAGCTGTGTTTTCGCCGCTTGGAATTTCCGCGACGAATTCAAAGCTGAGTTTTGACAATATTATAAATAGCGAAAAACAAAAATAAGTGTCCTCGCGATAGCATTCTCTTTTCGCAACAAAGGAAATGTAGTAATAGTAATTCTCAGAATCTGCAAGTGACAGCAAGCCAAATTTATCGAAATTCAAAGTCACCCGGAGTCATTCAGTAACGAAGAGAACTCACAAAAAAATTGCCACTCTTTTCGACTTCGATAAAATGAGCAGTCAGAGAAACAAGAATGGTGGAGGCGATAGCGTCAGTAGCTTTTCTGGAACCCATATTAATAACCTTCCGCAGCAACAGCAGAATTAATTATAATAAGCCAACTTTAATAAAGTGAGTTAGTTTGAAGTTATACAGAAAGAAAATGAAACCGGAAAAAATGAATTCTTAGATTTAGAAAAATACGATAAAATCGAGGCAAACTAAAGTAAAAATAGCTAATAAATCAATCCGAAGTACTAAAGGAGTATGTCAACTGGAGGGACGTGTTAATCAAATTATCAACATCAAAAATAGTAGCAAATTGGTTTTGACAACAATAATAATAATGCTAAAACAATATAATAACAAATATAAAAAATAAAAAATTTGCAATAAGAGTTGGTTTAGGATGTAAATAATGGAAAATAAAACTATAACTCAACTATTGAAAAGAGAATATTTTTGAACAATTCTCAGTGGGAAAACAATAAAAAAGCTCCATTTCTTCCCTACAATATAAACAATAACAAAGGCTAGAGTGGAAGAACTGCAAATTTTGGACTTCCGAAAGTGACAGATTTCTATCAAACTTCACACCTTTAGAACAAATAGCAAAAATTATAGTAGTATCAGTAATAGCCCCAATAAAAGGAATAAACAGAAAATAAAACTTATTTTTAAGATAATTTTTAGAAATATTCGGCTTTTTAAAACTCCTCTTAATAATTAAATATACTCAATATGCTTGAAATTCAAAGCATTATCTAGCCCACAGAACCCTCAATTCAGTAAATTGAAGAAGAAGATGAGAATGATTTGCTCCAGCAGGCCAGCACCTTCACTTTAGAGTAGCTTAATAGTAATTATAATACTAAGCACTAGAAGCTAACTACTTCGAGTCGTCATCTTGGCTTCTCACACTCCTCTTCATCTATGGTCCTGAACAAGCAAAATACTGCTGATAATACCTCCTAAAAAATGTCCAATAATAAAAAATCCGACCCGAATGCCCTGAAAAAGTATCAAAGTGAAAATATTTACAATCTTCAAACAATTTCAAACAATGTCGTAAATCAGATTTCTGAAACAGAATCTTTGAATATTTCCCTCCTTTCTCATGGTTGTGAAACTAATAATAATAGCGAAGGCCAAAATAGACATAACAAAAAACATTTCGACAAAGAAAATATAAATGAAGGAGGCAAGAAAAATGATAGCAAAGTATTCAAAGCCCTTTAAAGCGAAATTTTTGCACACCCTGTTCCTCGTTCTTCTTCTTCCCTAATATCTACCAATAGTCTAACAAAAGATATTTAATTACTAGATAAACACGATCTTTAATCAAATAACTTTAAAAAAATCTAGAAAAAAGAATTTCAAGAAGCTGTTGATGGGGTTATAATGTAAGGATAGCAATATATGCATCCTTTGCCTGCTAAAGTGTTGGAATATAAGCAAAACATTTAAAAATAGTAATAACAAGATAATGCAAAAAAGCATCATTAGATTTTGAACAAGTAGTCAAACACTTATTCAATAACAAGAGATGAAGCGGGAAGAGAAGAATATAAAAAAGATATATAATAGAATTAGGACGGTTTATATATGTTGAATCTATTATGTGGCAAAACAGAACCTATTAAAAATTTAAAAAATGGCAGAAATAGAGATTTTAAAGATAATTTAGAATTTTAGTTTGAAAGCAAGTCTAAAGACAATTAAATTCTTGATCTTCTTGATCTTTCCAACAAAGAACTGGAATAATATTTTTAAAGGGAAAACGAAGAAGAAAATATGAATCAAAAGACAAAAAAATTGTTTTAAAAAAACCATGAAATAATGCAAAATTACAAACAAAAATTTTTAAATAGAAAAAGCAGTCGAAATTAATATGATACACAATAATCACAAGAACCCAATTAAAGTGAGTAAAAACAGCCTTTTTAAAAGTACTATAAATTACCTAATCCTTTAATACGCCAACAACCTGTTTATCACAAGCGATTATCTCCTTAAAGAAATTCTTTGGATTGCAGTAGCAAGTCTTTCCAGCCTGATCTTGCAAAAAAATTAATATCAAAATAATAGTAAGCTTTCCCTCCTGATTTCTTTAATTCAATTACTCATGTGCCCACTACCATGCCGTGTTCTACTTCTGGCGCTACTTAACAATAATATAACTTTAGTAATTAGCGTCACAGTAATTAAAAACCTCAGTCACAATAATAAAATTAAATTAATAATTGAATTTAGTAGTAATAATGGTAACAAAAATAATTTATTTTGTTATTTTTGAAAATTTATTTAGTTTATATATATATATTTTATAAATAATTATTATATACATTAAATTATCATTATATTTTATAATAACATTAATTTATAGACATTAATTGTTAAATTAGTTTGTTTATATATAAATTTATAATTTGGTATTTATAAAATATATGAACAATTTTAAAATTTCAGATAATTCGTTTATAACTATAAACTCACAATATTTTTTTTACAGTCAATTATTATCACTACTATTTATTAATTATAAATTTACTTTATAAAAAATAGTTTCTTAATTAATATTTAGTTTCCTTAATATATTATATAAGACATTTGATGAATTAAATTGTACTCAAAGAAAATTATATAAATTTTCAATGATAAAATCTATTATTTATACCTTAAAATGAATCCTATATAAAATTATAATTTATTAAATTAATTTACAATATATATATAATTGATAATAAGATTTCATCATATAGGAATAAACGGTTAAAAAGAATAATAATAATAATTTTATAATAAAAAATGAAAATATGTGGAATAATTATCATTATAGACCATAAATAACAAAATTCGATAATATAAATAATATTAATATATAGTTATCAAAAATAGTAAAAACACAATACTAAATTTAATAAAATAAAAGAATAAATAATAATATAAAAAAATAGAATAAAATGAATACTAATTGTTGTTAAAGTCATAATCAATAATAAACCTAAAAAAAAAGCATATCTTCCTTAAAATTAAAGTTAATTATAATAATAAAGCAGATAATGCATATAGTAGATGCATACTCAGACTGGTATTTAGCAGTTTCTTCAATTTAATTTGTATAGAATTAAAAAATCACCTCAGCAAATAAATTCACATTTTCACTCAGTTATATAACTTTAATTGTAGTTTTCATATATGAAAGGGTTTATTGTATAAAATATATGAATAATTTACAAAATTTGTATACATAATTTTAAAATTCTCAAACTTCATAAAATTAACCATAAATTTGCAATAATAAATAATCTATATTTATTAAATTGCGGAATTTAGTTTGTATGATATTATATTTAGACTACTATATCATATATTAATATTAAAGTATTGAAGATGTATGGTCCCTTTCACTTAAAAAAGAAGTTATTGATTTATTTTTCAAAAATATGCCTTCATCTTTTATAGCTTGTTAATAAATAATATATTAATATTTACTTTACTAGGAGATTAATTAATATACGCTGTTATCTTTAATAAGTTCACTGTCCTCACTTATTCTGGTAAATATTAATTATCTTATATATAATAAAGAAATATATAATAAATATAACATCATAATTACCTTTAGACCTTATACCGTTCTTATATTTATAAAATACAAAATTAAGATATATATAAATCTAAAGAATAGTTGTTACTTAAAGATATGAGTATTGAGTGTAGAATTTTCGTTCTTAATCCTTATGAACTAGGGTAGATAAAATTAATTTCATAGAATATCTAAAATCATCCTTAGCTTTTTAAAGATGGAATTAGCTTGTTACCGTCATTAAGATTAAAATATAATAATTCTAATAAAATTAATAGTAGTTTTTAGCAAAATAGTATTGATTTCAAGAAAAAGATATACTTATTAATTCATTTATTTATTTTCGTTATTGGTTATTTAGCCTTGCTTATAATGCAGCTATATAGTAAAAAATCAGTTCAAACTATTCACATAATAATTATAGGGGTGATTTTTAACTAGTATTAGGTAATAATTTAATTTATAATTTTTTAAAATTAATTTTATAACATTAATATATGTATATATTTCTTATAAAAAGGGCTTATAGTTTTTGAAATCAAAGTTACAGAAAAATCAAAACTCGAAAATATAACAAATATATTCTGTTATTATATATGTGTTGAAACTACCTATATAAGTAATTATAGGAGCAATTTAGTTTTTTTTTCCTTGTAAGACTGAATAGATTATTTTCTTAAATTTATAAAATAATTGGGTAGAAAATATTTATCCTCTGTGGTTTCTCCTATTATTTCGGCTAGTAAGAAAATAAATATATTTTTTATATTTAATAAGAATTTTAAATAAATCAAATCTATTTGTTTAGGCCTTACTATCTTATTATAGCATATTGGTGTACTAGTATTATTTTCTAGGAATAAATTACAGGATATATTTTAAATAAAATCTTAACACAGAGTATTAAATTGTAAAAAACTCTTCTATATTTATTGTAGGAGTTGTTATCAGCTTTTCTTTTGGTAGCTTAATTATAATTTTTGACTTCATATATCTTATATATATAATTAATAAGAATTTGATCTAAAAATACAGATAAAAAAAACTAAGGATTAACAATAAATACCTTCAAACAAAATAATTTTTAATAAAAATTAAAAAATTTTATGTTTATAAAATCAAAATTAGAACATGAATATTGATAATCCGATGCAAAATAAATAAGATATTAATAATATGTCCGTTTATAAAGATACATAAGACATTAATGAATTTATAGATACAGAAATAATAAAATCTCCTAAATCCTTACTAAGCAAATCAAATTAATAAAAACTTTAAATGAGTCCTAAACTATTATAAGATAGTACTATCAATTCATATATTTCAGATATACTAATAATTAAATAGGATTTCATCATATAAAAATATAATAATATTTGAAATATATTAATAATAAAGTAATATTAAAAGTAGTTGCTATTTTTAAAATTATATTTTTATTTAATAATAAGTCTCAAATAAAATTATTTTGAATCATTTTACTCATATCAATAACAGTTAAATAAATATTAATATTCAATATAAATAGTAGTATTTCATTTTTTTTAAATTATCTAATATAAAAAAATGAATTGAATCTCTTACTTTATTGTATTTAATATTATGGAATATATATATATATTTTTTATTATTATTTTTCTTCATAAATATTATGAAAATAACAAAACAATTATTTGTTCATTCATTAATTTATTCAATAAGCTATATTATAATATATAAGTAACGTTATACATTTAAAATATTAAATAAAGTATTCGAGTCTAAAAATATAACAAATTTTATTTTTCATTTTATAATAAAGACAAACTTATTATAATAAAATTAGAATATAGAATTTCTGCTAAATACAATTAATAATCAATATTAAAAAACTAATGATCATAATAATAAATAAATAAAAATGTATGGAATAATTAATAATATTGATTAAATACTAAAACTCGATAATTTAAATAATAATAATAAAATAATATATAAAATAAAATGAATATAAATTGTTACTAAAGTCAAAATCAATAATTAACACAATAAAAAAACATATTTACCTTAAAAATGAAGTTATTTATAATAATAAAGTAGATATTGCATATAATAGATGCATATTCCGACTGATATTTAGTAGTTTCTTTGATATAATTTGTATAGAATTAATAAATAACCTCGGGAAATAAATTCACATTTTAACTCGCTTATATAACTTTAATTTTAGGTTTTTTATATGAAAGGGTTTATTGTATAAAATATATGAATAATTTATAAAATTTGTATTCATAATTTTAAAATTCTGAAACTTCATAAAATTAACCATAAATTTGCAATAATAAATAATCTATATTTATTAAATTGCGGAATTTAGTTTGTATGATATTATATTTAGACTACTATATCATATACTAATATTAAATTACTGAAGATGTATGGTCTCTTTCACTTAAAAAAGAAATTATTGATTTATTTTTCAAAAATATGCCTTCATCTATTTTAGCTTGTTAATAATTAATATATTAGTATTTATTATTCTAGAATACTAATATATTTATGCTGTTTTCTTTAATAAGCTCATTGTCCTCGCTTATCCGGGTAAACATTAATTATCCTATAATAAAAAAAAAAATTTAAATAAACATAATATCATAATTACTTTTAGACCTTATACCGTTCTTATATTTATAAAATATAAAACTAAGATATATACAAATCTAAAGAATCTCTTCACATTAAAGATATGAGTATTGAGTGTAGAATTTTCATTTTTAACCCTTATGAACTAGGAAAGATAAAACTATTTTCTTAATGTATATAAAATCATCCTTAGCTTTTTAAAGATGAAATTGCATTTTTACAGTAATAAAAATAAATATAAAATAATTATAATAGTATTAATAACAGTTATTAGTAAAATAGTGTTAGTTTCAAGAAAAAAATATGCCTATTTATTCATTTATTTATTTTCGTTATTGGGTATATAGCTCTACTTATAATGCAGCTATATAATAAAAAATCGATACATAGCATTCACATATTAATTATTGGGGGGATTTTTAATTAGTATTAAGTAATAGCTTAATCTGTAATTTTATAATATTAATATATTAATATTTCTTATAAAAAGGGCTTATAGTTTTTGAAATCAGAGTTATAGAAAAATCAAAACTCGAAAATATAACAAATAAATTCTATTATTATATATATATTAAAATTACCTATATAAGCAATTATGGGAGCAGCTTATTTTGTTTTTCCTTACAAAACTGAATAGATTATTTTCTTAAATATATAGAATAATTGGATAGAAAATATTTATCCTTTGTGGTTTTTCTTATTATTCCGGCTAGTAAGAACACAAATATACTATTTATATTTAAAAATTGTTTTAAATAAATCAAATCTATTTGTTTAGGCTTTACTATCTTATTATAGCATAATGGTGTACTAGTATTATTTTCTAGGAATAAATTACAGAATATTTTTTAAATCGAATATTAATAAAGAGTATTAAATTGTAAAAAACTCTTCTATATTTATTGTAGGAGTTGTTATTAGCTTTTCTTTTGGTAGCTTAATTATAATAAATGACTTCATATATCTTATATATATAATTTATAAGAATTTGATCTAAAAATATAGATAAAAAAAATTTAAAGATTAACAATAAATACCTTCAAGCGACAAAAATATTAATAAAAATTAAAAAATTTTATATTCATAAAATCAAAATTATAACATGAATATTGATAATCCGATATAAAATAGTTAAGACATTAATAAGATATCCGTCTATAAAGATATATAAGACACTAATGAATTTATAAGTACAGAAATAATAAATTCTCCAAAATCCTTATTAAGCAAATCAAATTCATAAAAGCTTTAAATGAGTCCTACATTATTATAAGATAATACTATAAATTTATATATTTCAGATATATTAATAAATAAATAGGATTTAATTATATAAAAATAAAATTTATGAATACTAAAATAAAACAAAAATACATATATTCTATATACTATAAATTATGAATAAGAAATAATTAATATCTATGTTTTTCATTGTGTAAATTTTATAATATAATTTTTTTTATGAAATTTTTATATAAATTAGATTGGATTTATAAACTATAGAGCCAATTTATATATTAATCCTAAGAGATTCTTTAAATTAATTAAATATGTATTTATTGCCAAGAAAAATAGTTTTCTTAAATAGTATAGTTAAAACCTTAAGTTTTTAAAGATAAAATAAATTATTATAACCATAAAGAATTAGTTAAATTTTTTAAAAATATATTATATACATAAATGAAATCCAGTATTTTAAGAAATGTATTATTTTAAAATATATACAAACAACATATGGAAAATTGATTTATTGATTTTGAATAAATTTGTTCGACATTAACACAAATTAGAAATAAACACTGTTAGTAAATAAATAATTAACTAATGTATTGAGTTTTTGATATTAGTTGCTATTAATAAATAAAATACAATAATTAACAATTAATGAAAAGCTTTAAAATATTAATATAATGAGAAAAAAAATTAAAATTTTACCTAAATGATATCTCTTAAAATATATAAATTAAAAATTAAAATTGTATATTCAAATAAATTAAAAAATTATTAAATGATAAGACTTTATACAAATCGTATATTTATAAAAAAAAAAACTAAAACTTATATAAATCTAAAAAATCTCTTAAAGTTGAAGATATGAGTATTGATTGCTGAGCTTTTATATTTAATCCGTATGAATTAGGGCTTATAAAATTATCTTCAAAAAGAATATAAAAATAAATTAGCTTTTTTAAGAAAATGTTTATAAATAATAAAATAATTCTAACAGTATTATCAATAATAAAGTTCAGGATATTAATTTGAAACTTAGGATATGGCTGCTTTTCTATTTATTTATATTTATATTTGGATGTATCTTATTATTAAGTATGTAGTTTCAAAATCGGAAATGTCTAAATATTGATCACTTTTTAATAATCGGAGGGATTTTTAAATATTATTAAGTAATTAAAATTGATTAAATTATATTTTAATTAATAATAATAAATTAAATAAACAGGGTAAGTAGTTTCTATAGTTTTAACTCTAGATGAATGCAAATTCTAAAATTAAAAAAGTCTAAATCAATATTATTTATTTTATAAAATTGCCCATTTTAATGATAATCGGAATTATACAATTCTTTTTATCTTTTAAAAATGAGAAAATAATGTTCCTAAATTTATAAAATAACTGGGAGAAGTTATATTTCCTGTATGGGCTTTACTTGTATTTCGAATAGTAATTATTATCACGTTAATGTATTTTTGTTATGATAATTAATTTAATAATAATAACAAATTAAACTTAGGTTATGGTATCTTATTATAAAATAATGATATGCCAGTATTATTTTTTTGGAATAAACTTTAGATAATATTTGTAATAGAACCATAGTAGAAATGAGTTTTAAATTGTAAAAAATTCTACCTTACACTTTATTGGAGTAGTTATTAGCTTATATTTCGGGTTCTTAATTATATTATATGACTGTATATTTTTATTGCACATAACATACAATAAATTAGCATAATAATACAATAAGAAAATTGTAATTAATTAATAATAAATCCAAGAAGGCCATTAAATTTCGGATTCTATTTGTAGCAATAATAAATCCATCTAAAATAATATAGGAAAAAATATTAAAAATATTAATACAATAAAAAAACTTTCAGATAATCAATAATAATTCACATAAATTACTATGAATGATACTATTGAATTTATGAGCACAGAAAGTATAAATTCACTAAAGTTATTATTAAGCAGATCTAATTTTTAATAGTTTAAAATGAGAAATTTATATCATAATTAATAATTCGCTTTAAATATTTAATAAAGTTAATAAAATGAGTCAAAGGAAATTATAAAAAGCAAATTTCATAAAATGCATATTTGATTTTATTATTCAATATATTATTATTTTTAGATGAAATACTATTAAAAAATATTCTTCATATTTTAAATTTACTAAAAATAGTATTATATATAAAATTAAATATATTAAAATTTAAAAAATAAAAATTATATATAAATTTGAATAATAATATTTTTTTAGTATTAATTTATTTCAAATTATCCCAATTAATTCCATTAGTATTAATAGTATAATATTTAAATTAATTTTTATACTTGATAAGTAGTGGACTTTATATTTAATCACATTAATAGTTAGAAAATTTCAATAAAAGAATCAAATGATATATATAAAAGAGAGTGCAAAAAACGAGATTCAATTAGAAAATGTCAATTCTTATGCTTAAGCTCAATAAAATTTTGATTAAATCTAGAATTTATTTACTGACCTTAATGATACTTCAAATATATCAAATAGATAGATGAAATATTAGGGAAATATATTTTAATATAAAGTATGCGATTTTCTTAACAATTGCTAAAATTATTGGGAGTAAATTACTTCCTAGTAGTAAAAAAATGACAACATAGTAAAAACTTGTAAAGTTTTTTTATAGTAAATGCAGGTTGTTTTTGACTACATAGCTATAAGTTATGATAAATTATACCTTGATCTAGACAGCTTTATAATACATTTAGTAGTTTTCACGGAAAATAATATTAAATCCCGATAGGGTTATCTGAGCATATAATTAATAGAAAATCTATTAAAAACATTCAGTTATTTCAGAGTAATTAACTATTATACTTTCTACATATACAAAATATAAATTATATTATTATTTTAGAACCTGAATAGCTATATAAATCGATAAATAATTCATTCTGTTTAAGAAATACTGAAAAATAGAAAACATGATATTTCTAAAAAGGGCAAAGTATATATAAAATAAATTTTAAATACTATATTAAGTGAAAGCACACAAAATGAAGTTATTAGTGAATATAAAGCTATATTTTAAACATGTTGCCATTATTCTCTTTTGTAAATTTTATATGTTTTGATCGAATTTCCTAAGTATCTCACACCAACTCTACTCATTTATAGCTAACAATTCTGGAATTTTTATACAACAAAATTAAATATAGAGGAAAAGTAAATTTGATTTTTAAAAATTAAAAAATCTAAAAATCTAAAATATTTTAAACTAGAAAAAAAGTCAGCGAATTAGTGTATCAAATTTCCCTATTAAACCCATAGGTTTTAAAATCTGATGTCAGACTTATAATTAAAGAAATGGATACATTTAATGAAATTTAACATTATTAAATAATTAAAAATGTAGCGAGCTAATTTCCATCTGAAGTTTACAAAGAACTTCCTAGTTTAATCCGAATTATTAAGGAGCCAAATCATAATTATAGTTGGCTGATTTTAGATATTTTAGGATAAATTGGAAAGCAGTAATAATTATTAAATATTTTTATTTTTAATTATTTTATCTTTGGCTTTAGCTCTGATGACTAATAAATAATAAGAAAATGTTTATCAGAAATAATAAATGCTGACGTTTTTTTGTAACTTGAACACAAAATATATATAGGATATAATTTAAAGTTAATACAAAATGGAGGATAAATTCATGATTAAATCATTTAAAATGAATTTTAGTAATAAATATTGAATATTAAACTTGAATAAGAAAGAATATTCTTGTAATCTTTAGTTTATATCTAGTAATAAATTCATGGTTAAAGACCAAATTTTTTGTGAAATGGTGCATATTAATTAATATATGGTAATATTGTTAAATATAATAAGTTACATTACATTATATTAACTTTTGACAGTTGTAATTATATAAGAATTGTTTATATTACTAAAAACTACTGTTTAAAGAATTGTACATAAATACATATTAATTATTTATAAATTAATACTAATTAAATATGATTTAATAGTGCATTTGGTTTGGTTATATAAGAAATTTCTTTAGTTATTTTTTTTTTTAAAATAGGAAATAATTTGGTAAAAAATATATGTACTAATATTATTAAATTTAAAAAGTAGTAAATATTTTTATAAAAAATTAGTAACTTCAACAAATTAAAATTTGATTATCATAAATCACTATTTTTAATTATTTCCAAACCTAGCTAGTAAATGCGTTATGATTTTACTTACTAATTAATAATTAATTACATAAGTTTTATTAAAAATTGGTTTCTCAATGTAAAATATATATATATTACAATCTATTTCTTATTTAAATGAATAAGTATTTAGTTGTACTTATATTGAGAATATTAATTAGTAATTTGTTATAATTGCATATACTTATTCATTCTTAAAAACAGCTATTATAAAATACCTAAATTATTATAAAAAAATTATAATATAATAAATAATCCTAAAATTAAAAAAAAACTGAAACAACCCTTAAATAGAAAAATAAAAGGAAAAGTAAAATATTGATCTAAAATGTCTGACGACGAAACCCCTAATACCGAAAAAATCTAAGCCATGTCTGGAGATGATTTTCTAAAAAGATATCAATCACAGATTAATTCCAAAAAAAAGATACGTGGATTAATAAATCGAATACGGAGTTCCAGAATAAAATGTATGCAGACGTAAAAATATACATCTAAAACTTGGAAAAACTATTTAAAATGCACAAAGAATTTGTTGATAAAAATTGTAAACATTCAGACAAGGCTGAAGACTAAGATGAAGTAATATAAGTTTATGATAGTTTTATTAATATTGCATACACTGCCATGGGGACCATGAAACCTAAAGAACAAAATTAAATAGTTGAGTTAATTATTGGAGATTTAACTCACTTCACTTCTAAATCCTGTCAAGAAGGATCTGTAGGAGGTACTTGCACTGATAAACTAATCGCCGTAGCAAATAATTTTTACGATGCCATCAATGTAATATTTAAATAAAATAAGACATATACAATTTTATAACTCACCTTCTTTTCTAGAAAAAAGCTGTACTTGAAAAGTTTGTAACACCATTAAAACAACTTATTAAGAACTCGAATGGAGAAATTCCTTCACTTTCTAAAACTTATTTCTCTACAATTGTCACCTATATGAATATAAGTGCAAAAAAAGTTATAGAAGATAATGCCTGTGAACTTTGGATACCCGCTGTTAAAGGAAGGTTCCTTGAACTTATTATAGCTTTTAATCAATAACCTTAAGCTATCTAACCTCATTTAGAAGAAACTTATGACGAATTTATAGATATTTTCGATAATGAAATGACTTAAACTCAATAGTAAACCACTATATATTATATATTTTTTTAAAAAATTTACAATCTAAACTTAATTTTCATACTATTTAGATAATAGGTTGCAAGAATTGTAACTGGCTTTACTGTTGTATGTCCTAAAAAAATAGTAGAAAGAATAGAAATTATTGTTGAAGGATTAGAAACTTATAATAAATACTACTATTCTGAGTATTTTAAATTAACATTAAAGACAAGATAATTTTAAATTAATTAATTTTTATATTTATACATTTAGAGCCTTGACTAATCTCTGTGAAAATGGATTTACAGATATAGTCGCTTCCCATTTTACTGCTATCGTAGAATTAGGAACTGACAAGGATATGGGATATATGGCGGGAGGAATAATATCTAAAATAGGAAAAAAGTAATTTTACATAGTAAATAATAATTTTGCACTATAATTATTTTTTTTATTTTCTAGAACTAAAGATGAAGCTATGATGAAAAAATGTATTGAAACCTTGATAGATATTATTAAAAAAAACCAAATAAATAGTATATTAATGATAGCTATGGCTTTGAAAGAAATTGCTATGGGAGGTGAAACATAAAAAAAACTGTTAAAAGAAAAATACATTAAAGAAATCGAGGGCTTTAAGAATCACAGTGATTCCAAGCTTGTTGAGTAAATAAATCAACTTATTGATATTATTCATGATAGAAACTTAGAAAATATGGAAAATAAAATTGTAATAATAAGGTTTTTGTTATTCTATTATATTAAAAATCAATAATTTTTATTTTCTCTTTAGGAACAATTAAAATAAGAAATGATAGAGTATGTAAATTCTAGAATTGATGATATCAAAGATAATTACAACTCTTCTGTCAAAACGTTGCCAATGCCAGTAGATATCGAAGTTAAAAAATCTATCATGAATACTATTTTCTTAAAATTTGAGTGTGCTTAACACAAAAATGTAGAATGTGAATACCCTGGGTCAAAAGAATAGGAAGGAGAATATTTTAAAACCAAAACTAAAGAAGTACATTAAATTTGCTAATTACTAACAAAAATATATTTACTTATTTATTTTATTTAAAGGTTAATAAATGGGTTAAAGTCGGATGTTCAGTGTTTGCTTTAGGTAAAAGTGTTATAGGGAGTGATGTAGGAGGAGCTTTAAGCGCCTTAGCTGATACTTTTACTGCTGCTACTTCTGATGATGAAGGTACATATAAAATTTGATTTTTTATAAACTTATTTAGTTATATTATTAAAATTTTGATTTAATAGGAAAGTAACATTTCAAAGCTTTAATGGAAGAACCATTTTTGACTTCAAGTGAATAAGATAAACTCATTCTTTAACTTAGAGCCGCTAATTACTTTAATCATTTCAGTTTTGATTCCAAATTTAATGGTTGGGTATGTTATAATTGTAAACCTTTTGAAAGGAAAGAAGAGTAGAAAAGTAAATAAAGTTGTGCTTGTACTACTTTTTGATAAATTTATAAATATAAATTTTTTATTAAACTAGTATATTCATATGATATAAAAATAATTGATTTTTTCTATAATATATAAGAAATAGGAGATTTGTTTTTATTTGATTATACAATAGTCAGCTATAATAAATCTCTTTGTTTTTATAAGTAAATAAAATATGATAAAATCTGACAAATCAGATGTGTTCTTTCACGAATAATAAAATCTTGAAATTATAGGGGAATAAATAACTATTTAAAATTACAAATTATAGAATAACAACAATGGAAGATAGATAAATTTAAATCGTAAAAGAAATATCGAATGAGAACAAAATTAATGCTATTAAGAATACAGATGAATTTATCGCTATATTAAAGGATAATTTATTATCAAATAATCCTGAACATTGGGATAAAGTATAAATGGATTTTTATTAGAGATACAATGAAGATAAAAAAAATTTTTAATAGGTAATTTATTTATTTTAATAACTAATCCAAACCAATAATTTATGCAATTTAATATTATAGCCTATTTATATAACGTCACTTATGGAAGAAATGACAAAATTTTTGAAAAAAAATGCTAAATTAGAAGAATTATATGATGATAGTTTAACTGAAGAATATAAGGTTGAAAAATAAAAATATTTAAGTTAATTCTGCTATCATGTTTATTACTCCATTTCCTAATTAGTAGTAATAGGGATAAGTTCTTTAAAAATTAAATAATAGCGAGAAGTTATCATTGCTTTAATAAATGTTTCTGAATAATTAATTACTTAAACATCTATATAAGGAACTATAGGAGGCTAATTAACAGAGTTTATAATATAAACTATCACTAGTCAATATGAAGCTATCCAGGTAAAATAAAGAATAAAAACTGCATATAATATTTATAAAATTGTGGGAGTTAAGCAAAAAATTAAAAATATTATAGCATAGAGATATTTTAAAAAAATTGATCGATATTGTTCCTTAAATAATATAAAATTCTGAAGCGAATATCTCCTCCACATTAAGCACTTTTTTAGGGTTGATAGTTTTATACGCTCGAATGAATTTTGCTACGGTAATAAAAGGAAAGGTTGCTAATTTATGGAAATTAGGATTGGAATATGGTTGCTTTGATATACTATGTCATTTATCTGGAGCAACTTCGTCTGAATTCGAAAATATATGTGAAACCACTTATGATTAATTTATTAATATTTATGAAAATGAGCTTACAGTTAGTTAAAGGTATATGCTTATTTATACACTATTTATATAATGAAATGAGTAATTATATTTATAATAAATAGAATGCAGATTTAATAATACTTTGAAGTTTTAGCAAAAAAAGTACCTAATAAGCTCATTGAAAATGTTGATTTTTTAATAGATTCTATTGATTCATAAAACAAATATTTCGCTTTAATGTAATATAACATCATTAATTTTAGTAGAAATTTGAATAATTTTTTTTTTAGGGCACTGAAAGAACTTAGTTATTCTTATCCAGATAGAATTATGCAGGAATTTGAAATAATTTGTGAAGTAGCTAAAGGAGATCCTAATTTAGGTTATGTAGCTATATAAATAATTGGTATTTTAGGTTAAAAGTAAAGAAAATATAATTTTATGGAACTACTGATAGATTTATTTAATAAAGTTAAGCTATAAAATCACTTTTATTTAATTATTATTAGAATTAATAATGGCGATACAACCAAGCATTGCATATCTACCTTACTAATAATTGCTGAAAAAAATCTTACAAATCAATAGGCAATGGTTGGAATTGCACTTACGGATATATTTCTAGGAGGTCCTATACAAAAGAAAATAATGTTATAAGATTATTTTGATAGAATAATATTACTTAAATAAAGTGGTCATTCATAATTGGTAGAACATATCAGCAAACTAGAATTATAGTTAAGCTACTTGAAAATAGAATAATTAGAAATATAAATTAAAGATTTAAAATTGTGAATTTCATTAAAATTATTTATATTTATTATTTAGTTAAATATTTTGCAGTGAAAGTTATTTCTTCATTACTTTTGTCATATTTTAGAAATTTTAAGTGCTATATATATAATTTTATACTTATTTTTCTTTTTCTAAATCTTTTTTTTTTCTTTTTTCCAGTATTTAGAAAAAGTATTATTTTATAAAATTAAAAAAATTTTAATTTTAATATATATCTTATAAAATTAATAAGTAATTTTAATCATTGAATATTTGGTTATAATCATCCTAAATAAACTATTATTATTTATATTTCAAATTATTATCAATAAATATTCTATAGTTTATAGATTTTTCACATATTTTATCAAAAAATATTCTTAAATTATATAACTAAATATATAAAAATCAATTAATTTTAATAAAATTATTTTTTATTAATTTTAAAAATTTAAATTACCTTTATAACTATGGTTATATTTAAATATTTATATTAATTATTCCATATATGATTTCTGTTTAAGTGTAAGTTACCTGATCATTTTATATATAATGCTACTATTTTGATTTATGTTTTAATAAATTATATTTTATTAATTAACAGCTAATTACGAATAAAGGTTTAAGTTTTTAGAATCCAAGATAAAATATTATTAAAAGTTTAAAATATAGAAAATTATATATAAATTATTCAAATTTAAAAAATGTAAAAGTGATAAAAAAATTCTATCATAAAATTTTTAATAATTTCATATTTATAATTGTTTTTAAGACTAAAATATATATTTTGATTTCAGGTATAAATTATCAACAATTTGTTTATGCTATTAAATTGATTAATATTGGTAGATTAGAATCGTAAATCAACCTTAGTATGTAATATTACAGATTTACTAATATTAATTACGTTATATTTTAAATTTATTATTGAAGTTAATTCATTTAATATAGTTTCAATATTAGTAAATTATTAATATAATCCAACTTTAAAGAAATAATAAAAAAAAATTTTAAAATAGATATTTTTTCAGAATATTTTATATCTTTATTATAAAATTAATAAGTAAAATTTTATATTATAAGCAATCAATTGTATTTACATTGTAGTCTAATTTTTCTATTTTAGTCTAAGATTATCTGAAAACAACACTTGAATGTTAATCATATTTGTAAAATAAATATATTCTAAATAGTATTTTATTCAATAATAATAGTTAAATCAATAAAGTTTAATTATTCTTTCATTAGAAATTAAAGAATAAGGAACAAAGTATATAAATTAATTTTTTAGAAATTCTGTGGGGATATCTAACTGATCGCTTGAAAAAACTATAATATTTAATATAATAAAGTCCTCAGTATTTAAGTACCGATTATAGTTCTTAAAAAAAATTAAATATAAAAAACAAAAAAGTATTAAGAAAAAAAAAAATTTTAATTATTATTAAAACCAGAAAAATGACTCATTTGATCAACTTTACCTCGGAATATCAAATCCTCCAACATTCATTGATATTTGGACTATTCTCTGTAGTATTATGCCAAGTTGGAATGGAAATAATAGAAAAAATATTTAAAGTAGAAGCCTAAATATATGATATCAAATAAATTGAAACCTTATCAAAAGAACAAAAAGAAATAATTATGAAAATTACTCAGCCTATAACAGAAGACAGAAGATTAAGACAAAGAAGAAAAGGAAGTGTTTCACTTATGAGATCTATTTTCTTTCTATGGCTTTTATTAGAGTTTTTATATGCTGTCATTTTTGATCAAGAAACTCAAAACTGGGTTTACCAACTGTTTTATACCCATGATGTCAGTGAATTAAATTAAAATTATACTTCAACATTAGTTTAAGTCTGCTTAATGTTTCACTTTGTTTGGGAATACACTCTTATGAGAGGAGCTAAATTTAATAAACCAATTGTCTTCCATCATTTATCCCTTTTCGCGGTATCAGCTGCTGGGATATTAAAGTACAATGTTCCTATGGGAGTAATTAATGCAATCTGTTGCCTGATTTCTCATACTCCCATTTTGCTTGCTATCGCTGTAAGAGATATGGTTGGGGAATACTACCCTAGGGCTACTAGAGCTTTACTAAGATATGGATATTACCACTACTATATTTTGAATATAGCATTACAAGCTTTAATGTAAGGAGCTTGCGTCTTTTGGGGTATATATTTAGGAATTTATCCTATTTATTAAGTTGTTATTTAGATTTTGTCTGCTTATGCTATTTACTATGCTGCTTTCAAATTTTCATAGCATGTTAAAGAATGCTCATACCTTGATTATTCTTTAATTAATTTTTAAAAACAAATTCAATATGAAAATGTTTAAATGAAAGAATGATAAAATAATTATAATTTTTAATATTTTAATATAATTACATATGTTTATAATAATAATTATATAGTTTGTGTAAATATTTTTCAATTTCAACTTTACTTTATTGAATCTTTTTAATGAATTAAAACAAATTTAAAGAACTATAATAACAAAATAATATGTTGTTAATCTATATTTAATTTTTAAATAATTTTATATTTAAAAATTTTAAAAAATGGTATAATTACTTAACTTGTCCATTACTACTTTGTAGTTTATCATAAAACAGTAAAATAAATGTATATACTTTTTTTCTTTCAATTATAATAAACTTTATATTAATAATATAGATTTATCTATGGTTATCTGTTGAATAATATAATTATAAAATATAACTGAATACATGTTTGGAAGAATAAATTCTAAATTATAATAATATTTATTTTTTGATAAGTTTTATTTTTTATTTCAAAACAAACTTATCAGTAACTTTTCTTTATGAGTTTTTTTATATATTATTATTATTTTTCTATTTTAAAGTAGATGAATATAATTATATTAAGATTGATTTAATTATTAATTAATTAACTAATTAATTAAAAACTATATACACATAATATCTAATATTTCTATTTAATAAAAAGATCTTTTTTTAACAATTTTTATTTATGTATTTTCTAATATTCCAAATAAATAAAAAACCTTTTTGATCATATTTTATTAATATATTTTCATAAATATTATAATAATTTTTTTTGGTTTAATATTCCTCTCAACAATATTTAAATATAATTATTCATAATATATATACAATATTTATTTTAAAAATTCTAAATATTAGCTATAAATAAATATTAATAATTTTCATTCAGATATTGAAGAATCCAAAGGTTAAATTAATGATGTTGTTGGTGAATTTTGATCTTTTTATTTTTATTTCTAATTTTTATCATATTTTTTAAAGCAATATTTGTCTTTTAAAGTACCTTAATATGTAAATTACCCTAAAATAAGTAATAAAAATCCACAAAGCTATAGAAGTATTGATATGATAGAGGTGTTTTCCCATTTTCCAAGTCCCATCCAACTAATCACAAGGCCCACTATCCATACTAATACTGTTCTCACTTGGTCAACAACAGAACTAGTAAGACTTGTTAAATATTTTGTTACTATTACCCTAAATAATGCATAACCTGCTTAGCAAAACATACCTATATAATAATTAAATTATAAAAATCTCATAAATACTGCTCTGCTCTGATTTTGATTTATTAATTAACAATATTGATAATATATCTATTTAGCTCTTACATATTAAATAATAATAACAATCATATAAGTTAATTGTTTGAATTATATAAATTAAAATTTTATAAATAGTAAAGTATTTAATTAACTATTATATAATTATATTGAATATTAAATAAAAAAAGCCCAAAGTAAAAAATTATTATTTTATGTATTTTTATTATTCATTCAAAATGTGAATTAAATATATTATTTACAGAGAATAACAAGAAAAAATAATATAGGAGACTGTATTATTTCTATTCCATACTACTGAATTCTTTCATAATTTGCTTGTCGATCATCAGCGACTTGATTCAATATTATTAATAATTTATTTATTCACCATTACTATGAATTATAGTAAAATATAATATTACAAACACAAGCCTGAGCAGGAAATTTACAAGTTTAAGTATTTAATATGGGTATTAAAATACAGAGATAAATCAGGACACCCCAAACTCCTTCCATACCCACTAATTAAAGAGGATGGATTTCATATTTTTTCATAATCAATTCTTCAGTTACATATGTGCAGCTTGCAGAAAACAAAGAAAGTACCAGCATTAACTAAATAGAATTAATTTTATAAAAATTAGAATCTAATTATGTATAATAATTTATCATTTAATATTGAATATTACAATAGGTATGGCTTAATTTATTTGAGCATCATTATTTGATTCCCCTGAACCAAGTAAAATTCTCTAGTTTTGTTAGTATTAATAAATTAATTATCATTTTAAAATTATGACATATTAATATCTAAAAAATGTCAATTATCACCTACAGCCCAACAATTATAATTCCTAAAACAACTATTAAAGCTCCAACCCATTAGTACCTCTCTAATTTCCATTTCAAAAATATAACTCTGACTAGTGCTATAATTGGAATTGTTCCACCTCTCATCATCTAAATTATTTATATGTTAAATAATTTTAGAATAATGATAGATTAATATGCAAAATTCTAACATACTTAATAAATGGAAGGGGAAGCAAATACTAAAGCATTAAGTTAGAGACTTGTTGTACAAATAGTTGATGTTGCTGGAATCATTAATATGAAAATATTTAACTTTTTCTTTGTTGAATTTATTTTGGGTTTCTAATTAATTTATTGGTTTTATTCATTATCATCTTCATTATCTAGAATATTGTTGCTTATTTCTGGTTGTTTTTATTCTTTAATTTTATTATTTTCTTAGATTTTTTTATTTTTATTTCTAAAATATGGAAATGTGTAAAATATGATCAAAGCAGTTGTTTAACCGAGAAGAGACATCATTGTTTGTATATAAGGCTTAATTGATTTGATTCATAAATTAATAGAAAGATCCTTATATTAATATTATATAAACATATAAATTATTACATGAAAGAATTTTCTCTCTCCATTATTTAAAGGATACCCTAGTTATAATTATTAAAATTTTTTAATAAGAATAACAATGAAGTAAATGTATACCTTTTTCATATACTTTTGTTGAATTTTAGAGTTTATATCCTATAGTCGTTGCAAAACCTTTGATTTATTATTAGTTATATTATTAGAATATTTTGATAAAATATTCTATCTTACCTATAAAAACATAAGTTCCTAAAATAATGTATTTCTTTTTTTAGAAAGGAAAGGCTGATCATTTAAAAAAGATTATTAGGTCATTAAACAAACTTATGTGGAATTTCTTAATCCTTATTTAAATAGTTTAATATAATTAAAAATTATATTTTAATTTAGAAAATAATATTAATATCCTACATAAATGTTAAATTTATCCTTAATTAAATATAAATAATTAAAAGAAAAAAAGAAAAATTTATAAAAATACTAGAATAAATACCAAATTTATATATTATTCTATAGATGTATTCTATTGTACAGAGAAAATTTTTATTCAATTACTATTAAATAATTATATTTTAATTTATAAATTAATTCTAAACATTTATTAAACAGCCGGAAATAAAAAGCATAATTATATTTTACATTTTATAAATAACCCATACTTTTATTATAAGTTTATATAAAAATATTTATTAAAGTATTTTCATCATTTAAGCTAACTGATAAATACCAAATTTAATTTATTTTATAACTTAAATATATATTACAGAATAATACCAAAACTAAATCTCATATATATATATAATTATTATTAATATAAAAATTAATAATATGTGAATTTTGCATAAAAAACCTCTAAAGTTAACTATATATTGAACTAGGTAGCAATTTTATCTTATTGAAATTAGTAAATTATTTAAAATCATTTAATTTTGTTTTTAGTTAGAAAAACTATTGAATTATTTAGTATATTTTTAATTAGAAATTATAAATAATAATTTAATTTTGAATTCATAAAATTTTATCAAAATATAATTTTTAAAAAATTTTGTTATAAAAAATATTATTTGAAATATATTTTAATTAAATTATTGTAATTTAAAATAATTATAAAATATTCCTATTTAAATTCTAATAAATGTATTTTTATTATATAATTCTAATTTAAAATGATATAAATAATTATCCAAATTAATTATTTTATAATTCTAATTTATTAAAAATAATTTTTAATCTTTAGAAGTTTACACTATATTTATATTTTTATATATCATACAGTTTAATATTTTTTTCATTCAGATACAGCTGTATCTTATGATATCAAGGAAGTAGTGGGTGAATTTTTATCTTTTTATTTTTAAATTTATTTTTTATCTTATTTTTTAAAGCATAACTTATCTTTAAAAGCTCCTTAATATGTAAATTATCCTAAAATAAGTACCAAAAATCCACAAAGTTAAAGCATTATTGATAAAATAGAGGTATTTTCCCAATTTCCAAGTCCACTCCATGTAATAATAAGACCTAAAGTCCATACTAATATTGTTCTCACTTGGTCAACAACTGAACTGGTAAGACTTGTTAGATATTTTGTAACAATTACCCTAAATAATGCATATCCAGCCTTACTAAACATACCTATGGTTTAAATGCAATTAGTTAGTAATTTACATTACATTTATAAAAATATATGGTTTAAATATATCACTCTAATTAATAAATATTAAAAAATTCTAAAGTAATTTTTAATTATTTCAAAAATATTAAGTTAAGAAAGAAAAAAAAAAATTATAAATCTTAATAAAAACATGTATTTCAAAAGAATTAAGTCTATTATTTACAGAGAACAACAAGAAGAAATAATATGGGAGACTGTATTATTTCCATTCCATATTATTAAATTCTTTCATAATTGGCTTTTCCGTTATCAGCAACTATATTAAACGAAGTCATTATTTTTATTTAAACTTCAATATTAAGATTTCTAATATATTAATAATATTACAAACACATGCTTGAGCAGGAAATTTGCAAGTTTATGTATTTAGTACTGGCATTAAAATGCAAAGGTAAATTAAAACACCCCAAACTCCTTCAATACCCACTAATTGTAGAGGATGGATTTCATACTTTTTCAAAAGAAATTCTTCAGACACATAAGTACAAGTTGCAGTAAATAAAGAAAGCACAAGCATCAGCTATATTAAAATTATTTCAAAAAATTAGAATTTAATTAAAATAAAAAATTTATCATTAAAAACTAATTATTACAATAGGGATAGCTTAATTTATTTGAGTTTCATTATTTGATCCACCAGAACCAAGTAAAACTCTCTAATTTTACATTTAAAATTAATTATCATAAAAAAAACTTAATCTATTTAAAATTTTTGGAAACACAAAAAATGTCAATTATTACTTACAAACCAACAATTAAAATTCCTAAAACAACAATTAAAGCCCCAACCCATTAATACCTCTCCAATTTCCTTTTTAAAAATATAACTCTTGCAAGTGCAATAATTGGAATCGTTCCTCCTCTCATCATCTAATTTTATATTATCACATTAATATAATATTAGAATAAATATATAAATAACAAGCATAAATCAATATTACTTAGTATATAGAAGGTGAAGCAAAAACTAAAGCAATTAGTTAGAGACTTGTTGTGCAAACGCTTGATGTTGCTGGAATCATTAAGGCGAAAATATTTAATTTTTTCTTATTAGAAACCATTTTAGTTTACTCATTAATTTATTGGTTTTTTAAGCTATCATCTTCACAATCTAGAATATTTTATGTTATTTCTTATTATTTTTATTATTTAACATCATTAATTTCTTCGATTTTTTTATTTTTATTTCTAAAATATGGAACTGTATAAAATATTATTAAAGCAGTTGTTTAACCAAGAAGAGACATCATAGTTTGTATATATGGCTTAATTGGTTTGATTTATAAATTAATACAAGATCCTAAACATATAAAAAGTTAAATATATTGCTTACATGGAAGAATTTTCTTTATCCATCGTTTAAGGGATATCCTAGAGATAAATTATTAGGTTATATATTTATATAAAAAAATATATAATTTACCTGTTTCTTATACTTTTATTGAGTTCTAAAGTTTAAAACCAACTGTTGTTGCAAATCCTATAATAATAGTTTAAAATTTGTTAATAATATAATAGATTATTTGGAAATATATATTAAAACCTATAAATACGAACGCCCCTAAAATAATGTATTTTTTTTTTTAGAAATGATAGGTTGATCTTTCTATGAAGCTTCTTAGGTCGTCATATAATTTTAGTGTATATTTTTATCTTTATTTCAAAATATAATTATTTATCTAATTTACTTTATACATATGTTGCTTTATATCACGTATAATATCTAAATAGAATATATTTTATATATGATGAGTTAGTTAATAATAATCATGATTTGACAATTAATAATAGTTTGGTTTTATAATATAAGAAGTAGAAAAATAATTTCAAATTATATTTCCATATTTAATTTTAAATTTGAAAATATTATTATATACCCTACATTAATCAAAAAATAATCGTAATTAAATAAGAAAATATTATAAATATAGTTCTAGATTAAGCGATAATAAATACATAGACTTTTCTAATTGTTTATTTTATATAATTGGGTGAAGGTTAAATTAAAAAAAAAAAAAAAATAATTTTCAGTCATAAATTAATTCTAAATTTAATTAAATAGCCTAAAATAAAAGAAAATATTTAATTTTTCTTATTCATAACATATTATAATTAATCTAACACATAGATTTTCTATAAGAATAAATCATATTTTAATTTTTTTATATTTTTCCATTAAATAATTTTAAACAAGTATATAAAATTGTTTATAATATTTCAATATACGCACTTTGATAATTATACTAAATTTAGAACTATTCTCTCTATAAATTATTAAACTATGTTACCAATTATTAAAAAAATTTGCTATATAATTAAATAATGAATGATGTTTACTTTTTCTATATATAACCCATATTATTTTAAATTTAAATTTAAAATAACGCTGTCAAAAATATGTATTAATATTAACTATAAATTCTAACTATTAAATAATTACAAACTTATGATAGAAGTAAGCTAATTTTAGTTATAAAATTTATATATTGTAGACTATTTTAATTAGGAAAGTTAAAAAAATAAAAAATTCTAATTTATTTTATAAAGCATAATGGTAATCACTATACATAAAAAAATGATTAAATTTATGTACTTGCCTATTTAATTTTATAAAATATATAATATATAAATATGTGAAGACTATACAATAAAAGTACTTTTTATATAAATATTCTATTTAATCTAAAATAAATAATCATGATTATTAGTTTGATACAAACTATAATTAATTTGATTTTATTTAAATACATGAAACCATTTGAATATCCAGTATATTATTTAGATTAATATTATTTTTATTTAAGTTAATTAAGTCAAAAATATGATTTTGCATTAAAATAACTTAAATGTTTGGTAATATATTTGGAAAATGGACAAAAATTTATTTATAATTGCATTTATTATAACTTAGTATGTAATCATGAGTCTAATCTAATTTATTTTAATTACTTTAAAATATTTTATTTTTTATTAAATATATATTTTATCGATTGCAGAATGCTAAAATATATGAAAACTATTTTTTACACTAATTTTATAAAAATATAAATATAATATATTATTTATAAGAAATAATCAAATTTCTAATATGGCAAATTGAATGCTCTTAAGGCTATCCCTATTACTATAAAACTCGCTAACTTATATTAAATGCTATTTAAAAAGATTCTGATTGAACCTCAGGTTAATGCAAATATTTATATACATTCTGTAAAATAGGCTTTCAGTTAAATTTATTTTATAAGAAAAATTCTATTTCAATAATTAAATTTTATAATCAATACTTGAATTTTACAAAATAGTATTTAGTTTAATTGAAATCTATTTTAAATTATTAATTGTATTTAAATATAATAATGATATAAGTATGGTTCCTTGTATTACATTATAAATAAAATTATTAATAATTTAATATGAATTTTAATCTTTGCACTATCTAATCCAGCCTATATACTTAATAATTTAGATAAATTCATGATTATCATACTCATTAAAAGAATTTATTATTGAGCTTATTACTAACTAAATTCTTTAATTATAAATTTTATTAATGCAAGATATTAGTATTTAAGTGATTAAAATAAATATAAAAATCAATGTTTAATAATTAATAATTATAAAATTATAAAATGGTCATTAGTCATCTTAATATTTATGTAAATGCATTGTAGGTGATATCAGGATTAGAACAATTAAACTTTTAGAAATAATTAAGTTCAGCTCTCATTTAAATAATTAGTTTATATAAAATATAATCATATATATTAAAAATGAATAAATGTAATTATAAATAGAATTATTAGAAAAAAAATAATTTCAAATTACTACTTAATTTAAAAATATATGTTTAGTGTAATAATAAATTTAAAGTAATTTTGTTTTTAAATATATGATATTTGTAATTATTACTCTAATATAATAAATTAATAATAAGTGGTATTTAAATAAAAATAAAAAATAAAAAAAGCTATAAAATGAAAAGTTCTTAGTTTAAAAAGAAATAAAGCAAACTTAATCGGTTTTAATTATTATATTAAATGATAATTACTAAAGTAAAAATAGCATATCTTTATTTTGGTACTGTATATCATTATATAGATGTTATCACAGATATACTATTGATTGTTTCTGTAATGAAAATGGATGGTCCACCGCATATTCAATAATATTTTAGAAATACAACTTATGCAGTAATAAGTTTCTTATTCATTGAAAGATATATATCATATGAATTTGTAAAGGGAGTTTTAATGTAAATAAAAAGAGATTAAAATGATAATTCGAAATAAGACTTGTAAAAATAAAATTCTAATATAACAAATAATAATAAGACATAATTAAATATCAATAGTTTGTAAGATAATATTAAAAGTTAAAGATTCGAAAATACATTTAAATAATTCAACTAAAGTAGTTCAGAATATAATTAAAAAATACCCATTATTATTAAAATAAAGAGCCTAATAATTATTATAACTTATGCTGATTATATTTTTTTAGCGAAACATAAAAATATAGTATTTGAATAAAAACTTTTAATAAAAAAGTAAATTATAGAGTTATATTGTGAAAATATTTTGATGAGTTTATTGGCTCTTAAAGTATTACTATATTAAGTTATACTGACAAAATCATTTGAGAAAAGCGTATTAATATCATTAATATTAAGTGTTCTTTCATGCTGTTTAGTAATATAAAAATAAAAATATTGCATTCTTTCGAGAATAATTGATCATTTATTATTTTTAAAAGATTTTATATAAATACTACATATCAAGAATTTAGGAATAAGATATATATAAGACAAAATAAGAAATAGCATTCAAAGAGTTTGATATAAAAACTAAATTATTTTTATCAGATCCATTTAATATAAATGCATTAAAAGTAAGATAATTTATTAAAATAAAATAAATTATATATATTCTAATATATTTATATAATTCTAAGCCATATTCTGTAGAAATTCGACTGTATAAAGATATTTTTTGTAATAAAATAGAAAGCTCTAGCTTTTCCTAAAGTAAAATTAATGAATAAAATTCTTCATAAGTTAGTAGTAAATTGAGATAGGAAGACAAGCAGAATAATAATCTTAATTTTATTTAAAAGATGTATCTTTTATCTATACTAATAACCAATACACTTTGCATAGGAATAGTTATAATTTAACAGGGATTTACATCTATGAATGTATTGACTCCATAATTGCTAATAATAGGGGGATCTTTATTATTTCCTCAGTTTTTTATATATTTTGGACTTATAATAAAATAAAATATAAAAAAAAGAAAAAAAATAAAAAAGGTTGTATTAAATTTAATTAAAATCCCTTTACTATCGATATTTGGATCGCTTTAATTTATTTTGCCATGTAAAATTGTGATTAATAAATTCTAATAAATTTATATATTAATAATTTATTTTTCATTATAGCTAAAACTGAAGAAATTCCATTTCTTAGAGGAACTCGGGAAAATTGGATAATAAATTTCCTGCCGAGTTTATATCCAAACCTTATAAAATAGTTTTGGATTGGTTATTCTTTATATTATTTAAGAAAGTTAATTATTTATGGTAAACATGAAAACGTAGATTTAGTGTAAAAAGAACATATAGAAAATATTACATCTTAGGATTCTCTTTTTAAATTAATGTTTTATATATCTTTCATTTCTTATCTTTATATTTCAATTATTAATTTGCTATAGATTTTTGAATAATTATATATTTATTATATATGTGATTCTTAATCAAAAAATATCTCCAGTTTCTTTAAAAAAACCAATCCTTCTTAGATATGTGAATTGTGTAAAGTAAAATAATTTGTTGTTTATTATTTATTTTATTTCTCTAATTAAATTCTATATTAATTTTGCTTATTTATAGAATGAATTTGATTTGAATGATAACAGTAAAAATTACCAATAGAGCAACAAAAGTAATATAAAAGAAGTATCATTAATTTTATAATAATCTTCTGTCTCCTAAGTAGATGCTATAGAGTAATTTAGTGAGAAGAAAGATACATAATACAATTCAAATACACATTATTATATAAAAAAGGATCCCTCCCTCAAAGACATATTATTTACATTTCAGGTTGATGAAAGTATAGATTCTTCAAAATAGATTGACGAAAAATATAATATACCATCTTAATAAAACTGTTATACAAGTCGTTCCTAATATAAATATAAACATGATTAGTTAGAATCGAATCAGAATTTAGAAATTTAAAAAATTAAAACATCGAATTATGAAAATTTAATAATGCCTATATCTTCAAGAAGAGAATTAAATATTAAATCTAATGATGAAACTTAACTATATTTGTGAATATTATTATAAGATTTAAGTATAATTTTATAAATTATTTTATTTAACTGAATAAGTATTTTAGAGTACAAAAAATAAAGTTAATTATTGTAATTACTTAACATGATTCAATATTTTATCGTATTATAATCTTCTATTCATATTAAATGATATGCATAAATTAGATGTTAATTAAATTATGGAAAAGAAATATTTTACAATTAGATCTATTTATATCTAATTAACTTTTATCTAAAAGTATTTTATAAATAGTTTGCACTGTTATAATATAAATTTAAAACTAAAATGTAAAAAGAATTAATTCGTATTAAATAATAAGAGATAAGAAATATTTTTGCGCTATTATTCACATATAAAATAGCTATTGAATGATTTAATTCTCACATAGTTTCTTGCATTTAACTTTTAAATCGTGATAAAGAGACCAATTAAGTCGATTTAATGCTTTAATTTCAATAAAACCTAAAATATACTTGGAAAAAAACTATATATTTATCAGTCAAAAAATTAAATATACAAATAAAAAAAAATATATATAAATATGGAGCAAAGTGTGCAAAAGGAATAGCAATAATAAGAATTAAATACGAAATTTAATTTCAAAAAATATTTCTAAAAATTTTCCTTAATAGGAAAAACAGGATTATTTTTCTTAAGAACTGTTTATCATTATGTAGATATGGTAACCGATATAATGCTGCTCATATCTGTCTATAATATTGATGCCCCCCCACACATAAAACAAGAATTCAGAAATGCCGCTATCTTGGTTTTATGTTTCATGATATTCGAAAGATATATTTCCTATGAATTTGTAAAAGGAGTTATAATGAAAATAAATGAGGAAAAAGAAAAAGAATAATAAAAGAAAGAAAAAATTCATGAGACTGAAATAAATTCTAAAGTAAAAATAATTTAAGTAAGTGATCAATAAATATAAAACCAAGAAACTGTAAATGATAAAAATTAAACTTAGAAAGGAGAAGGTGAAATAAGACCTTCAAGTATTTCGACTTCTTAAAGAAAAAAGAAAAAGAAAAAATCCAAAGTATAAGAAATCTAAGTACCTTTTATGATAAAAATAAAGAGTATTTTGATTGTTTTAAGCTTTTCTGATTATTTATATTTACTGATTCATCGTAGAATAGTTTTCTAAATGAATCTCATGATTAGAAAATAAATGATTGAATTATATTGCGAAAATGTACTTTCCAGCCTATTAGCTCTGAATGTAATGCTATATTAAATTGTTCGAACTAAATCCTACGAAAGAAATGTGTTATTTTCATTAGTTTTCAGTGTTTTATCTTGCTGTTATGTAAATATAAATAAATATTACGTTTTATGATTAAATTAAATCAGTCATAATTAAACTAGAATTTTCTTTTATATCATTTGATTTTAATTTTTAAATGCAATAGTTTTGCATTAGCGTTTATATTTTCTTTTATAAAAAATGTAATTTAGAATTATATTATTTTCCAACTATATTTAAAATGGGATTTTTCTTTAAATTTTAATTTGTAATTTACTAAAAGAATAAGTAAATAAATAAATAAACAAAACTAAATTTAATTTAATTTGATTTTATTTAATCAGATATTGTTCTATTATTATATTGCGAGAGTTAGAGAATTAGGTACATATGTACCTAAAGTTGAGTTACGATTTTTAGAATTTTCAGAACAAACTAGGATATTTCTTGCAAACCCTTTTTATATAAACGTTTTAAAGGTATTAGAAAAATATTTTATTTTCACCAAACAAAGCTGTAATTTAAATTATATCGATTTGTAGGTGTATTCTGTTGAAATTTCACAACACCATGAACTATTTGCAGCTAATTATTCCCCCACCGGCAGTTATAACTTAATTCACAATTCTTAATTCCTTGAAAATAAAAAACAAGATTCACCAACAAAATAAAGCTCAAATTAATCAAAACTTAGCTTAATTCAAAAAATATACTTAGGTAGTGTTTTGGTTTCTAATACTCTGTGCAATTCTATATTTTTAATGTAGCAGGTATTTACTGGAGGTTACATTTTGGGACCTTTAATGATTGTATGTGGTGGAATTTTCCTTCTCCCTCAGTATCTAATTTACATGGGTCTTTTGATAACATAGTCGGGGATTACTATGAAAAAAAAAATTAAAAATATATCACTTGGAATTTTAAAATTACCCCTATTAGTTTTATACGGCACCCTTCAGTTTGTTTTACCAAGTAAAAATTATTACCTTATAAGTGAAGTTTTAGTTTATAATATAAATAGAAAGTTAGAATTTATTTTTATTAGTAATAAATTTTTTATATTATTTTTAGCTAAAACTGAAGAAATTCCTTTTCTTCAAGGTACAAAGGAAATATGGGCAACTAATTTTTTACCTAGTTTATATGTGATTGCAGTTAAATAAATATGGATGGTTTACTTTTTCTTTGAAATAAAATAACTTGTGATTAATGGAAAAAATCGAAAAAAAGATATGGTAAGCATAGAAGATTTGAATAATATTACTGATAGCAACTCTCTTTTTCTGTTTTTCTTCTATGTAGCTTCATTAGCACTATTTTATATAACTTTTATCAATATATTGTATATTTTTGAATAAATGTATATGAGATATATGGTAAAGCATCCTAATATGTCAGAAAATGGATCAATTTCTTCAGTAAATTAAAATACAATTGCTATGAGATGTTCAGTAATAAAAAAAAACCTAAATTTAATATATTTTGTATATTATAACAATTATTTAATTTAAAGTAATTAAAATTTAATGGATCTAATAAAATGCTATAACCAATTGAAGAAAACAAAGAAGAAAATTAAGAATAAAACTAAGTAAGTTTATAAGCTGTTGGAGCAGATTAATAAAACGTTGATAATATAGATAAAGATGGTTTCGATATTAAACAAAAAAAACCCCATAGGACTTAGAAATCTTATCTAAAGAATAAAGTTAATGTTTCTTTGAAATTAGTGATAGTTAGGAAATGGTTAATTAAATTAACGCTACTATTACTGAAAGATTTAATAAAAATATAATTCATGAAGTAAAAAATAAAGAATAACAATAATAATTATATCGTAGCAACTTATCTTAAGAATTGGCCTAGCATAGTGATGTTTAAAATGTCAAAATAACATTTTATTAAGACTAAATTATGCCTATTTCATCATGTAGGAGAAGTTCATTTTCTTTTCTATAAGAACAAAACTTAGATATTTGAGAGTTATTTCAACAAAATATTATGATTTATATAATATTTATTCTAAACAAAATATATATAATAAATTTATAATCATTATTTAAAATCTTAATTATAATTTATTTAATTTCTTTTATATAATTATAAAATTATTTTTTAATTATTTAATACCTATTAATTTAATAAGTTTGTTTTAGAATTGAATTCTTTACTTATTTTCATAGACAGATCTTTCTATAATATTTGATTATTTAAATATTAATATATATATTAGCTTTTCTAATATTAACAAAAGATATATATATAAATTAGAACGTATTTTCTTAATTTGGGATAATATATTTTTGTAATTTAATTATTCTGTGGAATTTCAATAATTATTCTCTAATTTTCTTTAATATTATTTAAACTCCATAAAGTAAAAAAAATAACTTATAAATACTATTTTTATTATTTCCTTTAAAATAAACAATTAATTGATTTTTCATAATATTCTAAAAATATATTTAATAATTTGTATTGCATACTTATACTTATATTATTGATTATATTCATGATTTTCATAAATACCTATATAAAAATTTTCAAATCATTAAATATCACTTAAATAGCTCATTAATACTGCGATAACAATCACAAATAAAATAATTCTCAATATTTCGTAATAAAATAAAAAATGAAAGATAGTAAGTAAAGCAAAATATAAACTAAAAAAGCAAATTTGAAAAAAATTTTTTCTACATTCTATTAAAACAATCATGAAACACTTAAAACAATATATTATTTGTTTAAAACAACTTATCATTATGTTGATTTAGTTACTGACATTATGCTTTTAATCTCTGTTCATAATATAGATGCCCCTCCCACTATAAAGCAAGAGTTTAGAAATGTAACTTATATAGTTATAGCATTTATGGTTTTCGAAAGATATATTTCTTATGAGTTCGTAAAGGGACTCATATTAAAAATAAATGAAAGGGATAACAAGAATAAGACTTAATAAAAAATGTAAGAAAATATACAGGATTCTAAATAATCATAATATGTTTGCGAAAATGAGTAAGACAAGAATAAAAACTAAAACACACCCTAAGCATAAAAATAAAATAGCTAAAAACGAGATCTAAATGATTACCGACCATAAGAGGTATAGACAAGACAAAAGTCAAAAAGTAAAAACGGTGTTTAAAAAAAATAATAATTCCTTTTAAAGTGAAATTCCAAAGTTTTCTCATAGTGGCTTTATTTTCCGATTATTTATTTATGTTAAAACATAGAAAAATTGTTTCTTCAATGAATATAATGATTAGAAAGCAAATGATCGAATTATATTGTGAGAATGTGTTATCTAGCTTATTGGCACTTAATACTCTTTTGTATTAATTTGCATAAAATGGTAGCTTTGAAAATAATGTTCTTTTATCATTATTACTAAGTGTTTTTTCCTGCTGTATGGTATGAGTTTTTTTCTATTTATTCTATACGATTTAAATATATCTGATATTAACTTATAATTTTGTATTAGATCTTATATTACTATTACCTAAATAGAATAAGAGAATCTAATCTCTATGTCCCAAAGGTAGAAATAAGATTTTTAGAGTTTTCTCAAGAAACCAGAATTTTCTTGGCCAATCCTTTCTACATCAATGCCCTTAAGGTAAAAAATATTAATTTGTTTCTAAATTTTATAAGTAGTTTAAATAATATATTTTTAAATATAAATACTAAGGCCTATTCTGTAGAGACAATTAAACATGAGTAATTATTTTCAAAAAATTATAATATGGGCACTTTTACAATGGTCAATAGTATAGATTGTAATGCTTAATCTTAGCAATAAGAAAAACAAATAAATTTGGATTAACCCAGGAAAATAGGGGCTTTAAAAAAAATTTACTTATTTAGTATATTAACTTCTAACACTCTTTGCTCTGCTATTTTGTTGATGGGGCAAGTGTTTACGGCCAAATACATCTTAGGCCCTTTTTTATCGCTATATGGGGCGACATTTTTATTTCCTTAGTACATAATATTCATGGGATTAATAATTAATCAAAGAAATATAAATTGGAAAACTAAACTCAAAAATATATTGATAAATATTCTAAAGATACCATTTTTAAGTTTGTATGGAACATTACAATTTTTGTTACCGAGTAAAAAACCAAAAAAAAAAAAATTTAAAAAAAAAAGACAATAAAAATGTAATAAATAATTTTTTAATGTAGTTACAACTGAAGAAATTCCTTTTATTGCAGGAACGCAAGAATCTTGGATAACGAATTTTTTACCTAGCTTTTATATAATAATAATAAAATAGATATGGATGATATATTTTGCTATACAGTTTAAGTATCTGGTATTAGAAGGAACCAATTAAAAAAAAATATGATAAAAGAATAAGAACTGATAAATATCAATAGTGAATATTCTTTATTTAAACTATTTTTCTATATTGCTTTTATATCATTATCTTATTCAACTCTAATTAATATCCTTTATATTTTGGAATAAATGTATCAGAGATATATAAAGCAACTCCCAATAATATACGAAAACAAAACTTAATCTCCTTATCCCTAATCCTTTAGCTATAGAAGAATTTCGGTATATTTTATAGTTTAAATTTATAAATTAAGAATATTTTTTTTTAAAATCATATCTTTCTAATTATAGAGTTTAAAAAATTATCAACATAATATTTAACACCAATCGCCGGATTAAAATAAAAAATAAAGAGATGGTCTAACAGTCATAATTGAAGGGAATAGCGAGAATTTTGAAAAGTAAAATTATTAATAAAAAGTAGAAACATCTAAAGTGTTAGAAATCTAGGAAGAAAGCATACAAAGTAATAAATTATAGCCGACTGATAGAGAAGCGGCAAAGGAATTCTTAATTTTTTAATAATAACAAGAGTCAAGCTCTATTACAGAAATAAATGAAAGTGCAATGAAATATAATGAAATTTATTGTGCTATTAGTGAACGAAATTAAAATAAATCAATTAATATTAACAATATTTCTAGCTCAGATATTAACGATAAAGATAAAATAAAGGAGATTAATTCTAAATAAGATGGATTGTAAAATGTTAAAATATGTGAATACAAAGAAAATAATAATTCTAGCTTTGCTAACTAATAATCTTTTTCTTTTTCTTATAATTGATAAAATGATTTTATAATTTAAATGATATTTCTTACTATAATAAATGTATAATATTATTATTTATTAATTCTAATTTCTATTTAAGCCATAATAAATTATATATAAAAATATTTAATCAAATAAGTTACAATGTATTATTTAATAAAACCTAAGGGAAATTTTGAATAGTAAAATAAAATATTCATATTGATTTAAACCATATTATGGAGATTAAATTATCATCAACAAATACAGAAATTTATAGATTGGTGTTTAGTGTAGTTAAAATATTTTTTATAATATTATTTAGTAATTTTTATTATATATTGCAATTATAAAACTATGGAGATATTTATAAATTATATGAATTTTATAAAAATATATTTAAATATAGATTGGTATATATATAAATAAATAGATATTACATTAGCTTTACAAAAATAAAATATATATAAATTGGTAAAAGCATCGCATTGATATTTCTAAATGACAAATTAATCAAGCATACAGTAATAAAAAAGATTATATTTAATGATTACAAATTTTATCACGATAATAATATTAAATATACAATAAATAATATTCAAAGAAAAAAGAAAAAAAAATAAAATATATTAATTAGATGTAAGAAGTGCAATAATAATAATAAACTTAAACTTAAGAGGTTCCAATCCAAGATGAAAAAAAAAATATATAAAAGGAAAGTACTTTTAACAATTTACTTCTATAGGAAAGACAGGATATTTCATCTTACGAACTGCCTACCATTATATAGATATAATCACCGATATTTTGCTTTTATAATCTATCTACAACATCGATGCTCCTCCTGACATAAGAATTGAATTTTAGAATGCAGCTTATATGGTAATAGCTTTTATGCTATTAGAAAGATATATTTCGTATGAATTTGTCAAAGGTCTTATTTTGAAATTTAATGCTTAAAGTGATATCAATTCTAGTCGTATTAAATCAAAATAATTAGAAAGTGGTATATATTTTAATGATCCTGAGAAAAATTTAGATAAAATTATTGAAAGTCCACAAAAAGCCAATAAAACAAAATTTTAGGATTTCAAACAATCAATCACAAATAATAACGGTTTCGAAAAAAACAGCACAACGTTTTTAGAATCATAAAAAAATCAGCTGAATAAAAGCAGTGGTGTAAGAATCCAAAAATTACTTATACCTTGGTAGGTCAAATTAAAAAGCTTTTTAATTGTTGCTAGTTATGGAGATTATTTGTATTTATTTTATCATAGAAAAATTGTTTTAGAAATGAATATAATGATAAAAAAACAGATCATAGAACTGTATTGCGAAAATATACTATCTAGTTTATTGGCTCTTAATGTACTATTGTACTAAATAGCTAGAACTGGAACTTATGAATTCAATGTATTGATATCTCTACTTCTCAGTTTGTTTTCATGTTGCTATGTAAAATCTATCTATTCTATTTTTTTAATCTTATTATCTATGAATCACTGGAATTATTAAAATTAAAAGTAAACTAGAAAATATTTGGGGGGGGGGGGGGAATACCCATGGTTAAAGAAAAATCCTTAACCATTGATAAGGTTTTCATAATAAAGAAAATCATTAAGAAAAAAATCCTTAACCATTGATAAGGTTTTCATAATAAAGAAAATCATTAAGAAAAAAAACCTTATCAATGGTTAATAAATTTTCACCATTGATAAAGTTTTCAAAATTTTTTTAACCATTGATAAGTTTTTTGAGTTTTTTTTAAAAATGTAAATATATATTTGAATAAAATACAAATATTTTATTCTTTAATCATATATTTAAGTTAATACTTTTATAATTATTTATAAAATTTATATCATCTCATAAATTTTATGATTAATTAATTTCAAGATATTGTTATGTACAATTTAAATTAATGCATAATTATATTTAAAACTAGAACAATATAATTTATTTAGTAATATATCAATTTGAACCTAATGTTGTCTCATAAAACTCATATATAGGCTATAAATGAAATAATCAATAACAAATATAAATTTAAATTAATAAATAATTATTATAATAAAAATTAAAACTTTTCTATTAAAATGATAAGATCCAAAATAGCAGAAATTATCGAGAAATAAAATAATTATAATAAACTGAAATTAATAAAAAATAATAAATATTTTAAAAATAATTCAAAAACTTTATCAATGGTAAAACATTTTAATTAAGATTTTATTATAAATACGAAATTTAAATATTTATTATATATAAGATATATAAACTTTTAAAATAATTAAAAAACTTTATCAATGGTTTAAAATATAAAGATTTCATGAAATTTAAGTGAAATTAATGTATTAATTATAAATAAAATGCATAAAACTTTTTAAAATAATTCAAAAAACTTAATCAATGGTTAAAAAAATCTAGAAAACCTTATCAATGGTTAAGGAATTTTCTTAACCATTGATAAGATTTTTTTTCTAAATGAATTTCTTGATTATAGAAACCTTATCAATGGTTAATAATCTTACATCATGGGTATTCCCCCCCCCCCGAAATATTTTAATATAACTAGAAATAAAAAACATTTTTGCAACTTAATTTAATAAATTTTTAACAAAATTAGAATGTTTTTTTAAATTAAGTAGATACATTTAGACAATTTTAGCATTCTTAATTTCAAATATATAAATAAATCACTATGAGTATTTTATAAAATAAATTTATTTTTATACAGATAATTTACTACTACTACATTTACAGAATAAAGGAGTATGATTAGTTTGTTCCTAAAGAAGAACTAAGATTTATAGATTTTCCAGATGAAACAAAGCAATTTTTAGCCAATCCATTTTACATTAACGCATTAAAGGTGATAATTTTATTATTATTAAAAATAGCTTATGATATATTAAATTGTAAGCTTATTAATATGTATATAGTCTTAATCTGTCGAGGTGCATGGACATCCCGAATTATTTTAGAGCTATTATTAAACATCGCAGACAGAAATTATAGAAGACAGACATAATTAGTAGAGTTAGAATTAAAATAAGGAGTAATAATAATAAAGCTAGAAACTGAATCTTTTATAGTGTTTTTATCTATTAAGTGTTTTGATTGCTAATACATTATGCTGCTCGATTGTTATAATAATGTAAGCCTTTACCAAAGCATATACACTATCCCCTCAATTGTTACTATATAGTTCTATCCTGTGTCTTCCATAATATTTTATTTATGTGGGTTTAATAGTATGTTAGAGAGATTTAGAAAAAAAGGCAAAAATTAAAAAATTATTTATTTCCATAATAAAAATTCCGTTTTTATGTTTGTATGGCGGTTTATAGTACCTATTACCATGTAAAAATAAAAAAAATAAAAAATTAGAATTATTGAATAAAAAAATAAATTAGTAATATTATATTAAATATTTCCTTATTTTTAAAAAGCAAAAACTGAAGAGATTCCATTTCTTAGAAGAACGAAAGAAACATGGGTTAGCAATTTTATGCCGAGTCTTTATACTCTAGTGATCAAATAAGGATGGCAGATTTACTTTTTATACCATGTGAAATTACTGGTTTTAGAAGGAAAAAATGAAAAAGAGGACATGATAAGTAAAGAAGGATTAAAATACATTACAAGTGAAAAATCGATATACATTTATTCCTACTACACTGCTCTGGCATCTTTTTACTATATTACTGCTCTTAATATCTTATATGTCGTGGAATAGCTTTATTAGCGATATATAAAATATTCAGATACGAATACAGATTCTAAAGGATTTAGATAATAGAGAAATTCAGTAATTAATTAATCAATAAATATATTAAATTTATTTAAATTTACTAATTCATCTATTTTATATAGAGCTTAATGAATTTTTCCAGAAAAAGTGGAAAATAAAAATAAGCTATACCCCTTACAATCACTTAAATAAATTAAGATAAAACTGAAAAGAAGCAAAAATTATAACAATAAATCGATGCTGAATCTGAAAAAAGTATTCAAACCAGCAAGTAGTTATAAAATAATTAATAAATTTCTGATGAAGTCAAGGTAGACATAGGGAATAATAATTAACCTATGGGGGAAAGCATTGATTTATAGCTAGTAAATTAAGCCTCAATGAGTGAAAGATAAAATATTTCTCCCATAAATTTACTGGTTTAATAATCAGATGAAGAATAAGAAGATAAAGAAATTAAGTTTGAATCTGAGGGGAAATTGGATATCCAATCAGTAAAAGTTTAATAATTATAGGATTAAATAATGCCTTTGAGTTCCAGAAGGAACTCCTTTTCTTTTTTACAATCTTAAAGCAAAATAAATTCTTATATAAAATGATTTAATTTATGAGTTTCAAAGATATTTTAAATTATTTCTTTTCCTAATATATAATTTATATTTCTTTTATATTTATAAATTTTCTATATATATATATTATAGTTATTATATAAATAATAGTAATTATATTTTATTCTTTTATATGTTTAGTTTATATTAAGCATAAGTATGAATTAGATATATTATTTAATTATATTTTTTTCTTAAAATATTAAATTTAATGTTTATTGAAATAATATAATGTTTATTTTTCTTTTAAACTATCAAAAAGGAATAATAATTTCACTAGATTTGTAGCAAATTAGTTTGATATACTTTATGATATATTGAAAAATAATTAATTATTATTTCATTAATTATATTATTTCTTATTAAATATATATACTAAAGAATAAAGCAAAATATATATTGTTTATAATATCAAGGATGTGCTCATACTTACCATAAATATTTAATAATTAAATATATCTATTATTGAGAAATAAAAAAACATATATTATAAATTTAATATAATTAAATATAAATCTAAAATTTTTATTTCATGTAATAATTATAACAGCAAAGTATAAATTTTTATCATTTTTTTTATCATTCAAATTAATAAGTATATTCATTAATTATAAAATTTTTATTTTAATATATTAATTTACTATATATTGTATATACTAAACATATTTTAATTAACTAATTGTTTTTTTTAATAAAACTTATATTCACTATAATCGTTTTATTTAATTAAGATTATTTTTTTTTCAGTTTATTTACATCAACTATAATTTTTAGCAAATCTCATTTGTCCAGAGTATTTATCAAAAGCTATAAATAAATACAATCGTGTTAAAAATTTAGGTAAAATGAAATTAAATTACAAATATTTTTTTTGTGTCTATTAGTTTAAGATCGATCTTCCATGGAAAGGAGATGGTTTAGAATTCTTGTATTAGAAGTCTATTTACTTGAAATACCTATTATTATTTATTATTAAATTTTAAATTAAACAACAGAATAAATAATATAAGTAAAAATTTACACTATCCTAATCCTTCATTTCCGGAAGTCATAACGTGGCAGTTTTACTTCAATTCAAAGGCTTTTTTGAAGTGTTCGAAATTTCCTGAGAGACCTCTGTTCGAGTTGTTGTAATGATGGTGGTTATTTCTTTCTACTCTTTAGTAGTTTTTCGCTATTTCTTTGTAGCCTTCAATTGACTCTGTTCTAAAATGTCCTTGATTGTTATTGGCTTCCTTTTGCTTTTAAATTTGTTTTTCCCATTCTTATTTTTCATTTTCTTCCAAATCCTTCTTTTGTTTATCTTGCAAAATTTTCTGTTTCATTAAGTGTTCTCCGAAAGAAGTGGTCAGCGATTTAGAATATCTCAACGTTTAGCTTTCGGTTATGATAACTTTGTCGCTTTCTTCGTGATTATAATCCGTTGAGACTTTTCGACGCAGAAATCGGGATGGAAATCACATGAGCGAACAAGTATTTTTTGCTTCTTTTAGTTTGATTTTAAGGTGATGGCAGCCCCTTAATAGTCTCGATTTGGCATCGTCTCGGAAATATTAATAGTTTTTACTTGAGTTTAAATCTTCTTCATCGGACTGATGGAAGGTTGGGTAACAGAAACGTATCTGGAAACCTGTTAAGGATTCCAGCTTCGGGACACTATATCTTTACTACTATTTTAAGCTTCTTGTGATTACTACTAGTTTTGCTATTATTGTTCTCTGAAATTCAAAACCCGATGACTGCGGTAAGAGTTTACTCCTTACTATTAATTGTCTATTTTGTTGGACAAATTTGCAGTGTTGGGTACTGCTAACTATGACTACTATTAATACTGTTTGTAGTTATATTGGTATTCTTCATACTTAGGAGTTCTCGCTCCCGCAGGAGTCGCCGCTTAAGATTGCTGCTTTTTGTGCTTGGCGGCAGAGACGATAGGAGAGATTTTCGTGGGGTTTTCCAAGAGACCTTCTCTTTGAGTGAAATGCACATGTCCATTGTTGGCTTGCAAGGCCATGTTTTCTTTGTTATTATTCTAAACTATTTACTCAGTGATTGAGGGCTGTTTTTCTAGCTAATTATTTCTTCAATGATTATATTGATTAGAAAGCAAATGATCGAATTATATTGTGAGAATGTGTTATCTAGTTTATTGGCACTTAATACTCTTTTGTATTAATTTGCATAAAATGGTAGCTTTGAAAATAATGTTCCTTTATCATTATTATTAAGTGTTTTTTCCTGCTGTATGGTATGAGTTTTTTTCTATTTATTCTATACTTTTTCTATATATATTAACTTATAATTTTGGATTAGATCTTATATTACTATTATCTAAACAAAATAATAGAATCTAATCTCTATGTCCCAAAGGTAGAAATAAGATTATTTTCTTGGCCAATCCATTCTACATCAATGCCCTTAAAGTAACAAATATTAATTAATTTTTATATTTTATAAGTAAAATTAAATAATATATTTTTATATATAAATATTAAGGCCTATTCTGTAGAGACTATTAAACATAAGTAATTACTTTCAAAAAATTATAATATAGGCACTTTTACAATGATCAATAGTATAGATTGTAATGCTTAATCTTAGCAATAGGAAAAACAAATAAATTTGGATTAACCCAGGAAAATAGGGGTTTTAAAAAAATTTACTTATTTAGCATATTAACTTCTAACACTCTTTGCTCTGCTATTTTGTTGATGGGGCAAGTGTTTACGGCCAAATACATCTTAGGCCCTTTTTTATCGCTATATGGGGCGACATTTTTATTTCCTTAGTACATAATATTCATGGGATTAATAATTAATCAAAGAAATATAAATTGGAAAACTAAACTCAAAAGCATATTGATAAATATTCTAAAGATACCATTTTTAAGTTTCTATGGAACATTATAATTTTAGTTACTGAGTAAAAAACTAAAAAAAAAAATTTAATAAAAAAAAGACAATAAAATATAATAATTAATTTTTTAATGTAGTTACAACTTAAGAAATTCCTTTTATTACAGAATCTTGGATAAAGAATTTTTTACCTAGCTTTTATGTAATAATAATAAAATAGATATGGATGATATATTTTGCTATACAGTTTAAGTATCTAGTATTTGATGGAACCAATTAAAATAAAATATGATAATAGAATAAGAACTTGTAAATATCAATAGTGAATATTCATTATTTAAACTATTTTCCTATTTTGCTTTTATATCATTATCATATTCAACTCTAATTAATATCCTTTATATTTTGGAATAAATGTATCAGAGATAGATAAAGCAACTCCCAATAACATACGAAAACAAAACTTAATCTCCTTATCCCTAATCATTTAGCTATCGAAGAATTTCGGTATATTTTATAGTTTAAATTTATAAATTAAGAATATTTTTTTTAAAATCATATCTTTCTAATTATAGAGTTTCAAAAATTATCAACATAATATTTAACACCAATCGCAGGATTAAAATAAAAAAAAGAGGTGGTCTAACAGTCATAATTGAAGGGAATAGCGAGAATTTTGAAAAGTAAAATTATTAATAAAAAGTAGAAACATCTAAAGTGATAGAAATCTAGGAAGAAAGCATACAAAGTAATAAATTATAGCCGACTGATAGAGAAGCGACAAAGGAATTCTTAATTTTTTAATAAGAACAAGAGTTAAGCTCTGTTACAGAAATAAATGAAAGTGCAATGAAATATAATAAAATTTATTGTGCTATTAGTGAAAGAAATTAAAATAAATCAATTAATATTAATAATATTTCTAGCTCAGATATTAACGATAAAGATAAAATATTACTTTCTTAAAAAAAAATTACAAATCAAAATTTTTATGCTAGATTTTTTAAGAATTAATTATATTAATTAGATGGTATTTATTTTGTATAATTTATATACTAATTATGATTATTGAATTAAAAAAAAGAAACTGAAAAAAACAAAATAAAACAAAATTAAACTACTAGATACTTCTTTGATTTGTAATAAATTTTCAAAGAAAGTAATAAAAGAGATAAATTCTAAATAATATGAATTGTAAAATTTAAAATATATGAATACAAAGAAAATAATAATTCTAGTTTTGTTACCTAATAATCTTTTTCGTTTTCTTAATATTGATAAAATGATTTTATATTTTAAAAGATATTTCTTACTACAATACATGTATAATATTATTATTTATTAATTCTAATTTCAATTAAAGCCATAATTATTTGTATATAAATATAATTAAAAAAATATTATGATGTATTATTTAATAAAACCGAAGGGAATTTTTGAATAGTAATAATAAAATATTAATATTGATTTAAGTATATTTTGGAGATTAAATTATCATCAACAAATGTAGAAATTTATAGATTAGTATTTAGTGCAGTTAAAGTAATTTTAGAAATTTTGAATATATATTGCAATTATAAAACTATAGTGGTATTTATAAATTATAAGAATTATAAAATATAGATTGGTATATATATAAATAAATAGATATTACATTAGCTTTACAAAAATAAAATATATTATAATTAATAAATTGGTAAAAGCATCGCGTTGCTATTTCTAAATGGCAAATTAATCAAGCATAGAGTAATAAAAAAGTTTATATTTAATGTTTGCAGATTTAATCACGATAATATTATTAACTTTACAATAAATAATATTCAAAGAAAAAAATCAAAATATAAAAATTAGATGTAAGAAGTGCAATAATAATAATAAACTTAGACTTAAGAGGTTCCAATCCAAGATGAAAAAAAAAAAAATATAAAAGGAAAATTCTTTTAAAAATTTACTTCTATAGGAAAGACAGGATATTTCATCTTACGAACTGCCTACCATTATATAGATATAGTCACCGATATTTATCTTATATAATCTATGTATAACATCGATGCTCCTCCTGAGGCAATAATCGAGTATTAGAATGCAGCTTATATTTTAATAGCTTTTATGCTATTAGAAAGATATATTTCGTATGAATTTGTCAAGGGTCTTGTTTTGAAATTTAATGCTTAAAGTGATATCAATTCTAGTTATATTAAATCAAAATAATTAGAAAGTACTATATAATTTAATGATCCTTAGAAAAATTTAGATAAAATTATAGAAAGTCCGCAAAAAGCTAATAAGACAAAATTTTAGGATTTCAAACAATCAGTGAAAAATAATAACGGTTACGAAAAAAACAGTACAACGTTTTTAGAATCATAAAAAGTCAGCTGAAGAAAAGCAGTGGTGTAAGAACCCAAAAATTAGTTATACCTTGGTAGGTCAAATTAAAAAGCTTTTTAATTGTTGCTAGTTTTGGAGATTATTTTTATTTACTTTATCATAGAAAAATTGTTTTTGAAATGAATATAATGATAAAAAAACAGGTCATCGAACTGTATTGCGAAAATATAATATGTAGTTTAATGGCTCTTGATTTACTATTATACTAAATAGCTCGAAATGGAACTTATGACCTCATTGTATTGATATCTCTACTTCTCAGTTAGATTTCATGTTGCTATGTAAAATCTATCTATTCTATTTTTTAGATTTATTATCTATTTATCACTGGAATTATTAAAATAAATATTAAACTAGAAAATATTTTAATATCACTTGAAATAATAAACATTTTTGCTACTTAATTTAATAAATTTTTAACAAAATTAGAATGTTTGTTTAAATTAATCAGATAAATTTAGACAATTTTAGCATTCTATATTTCAAATATATAAATAAATGACTATGAGTATTTTATAAAAATAAATTAATTTTTATACAGATAATTTACTAGTACTACATTTACAGAATAAATGAGTTTGATTAGTTTATTCCTAAAGAAGAACTAAGATTTATAGATTTTCCAGATGAAACAAAGCAATTTTTAGCCAATCCATTTTACATTAACGCATTAAAGGTGATAATTTTTTATTATTTAAAATAGCTTATAATTGATTAAATTGTAAGCTTATTAATATGTATATAGTCTTAATCGGTCGAGGTTCAAGAACATCCAGAATTATTTTAGAGCTATTATTAAACATCGCAGACAGAAATTATAGAAGACAGACACAATTAATAGAGTTAGAATTAAAATAAGGAGTTATAAAAAAAAACTAGAAACTGAATCGTTTATAGCGTTTTTACTTATTAAGTGTTTTAATTGCTAATACATTATGCTGTTCTATTATAATGACATTGTAAACCTTTACCAAAGCATATATATTAACCCCTAATTTGGAACTATATTGTTCTATCCTGCTTCTACCATAATATTTTATATATGTGGGTTTAATAGTAATATAGAGAGATTTAGAAAAAAAGGCAAAATTAAAAAATTATTTATTTCCATAATAAAAATTCCGTTTTTAAGTTTGTATGCATGTTTATAGTACATATTCCCATGTAAAAATAAAAAAAATTATTTATTATTAGAATTTTTAAATAATAAAATTAATTAATATTAAATTAAATATTTTCTTATTTTCAAAAAGCAAAAACTGAAGAGATTCCATTTCTTAGAAGAACGAAAGAAACATGGGTTAGCAATTTTATGCCGAGTCTTTATACTCTAGTGATCAAATAAGGATGGTAGATTTACTTTTTATACCATATAAAATTACTGGTTTTAGAAGGAAAAAATGAAAAAGATGACATGATAATTAAAGAAGGATTAAAATACATTACAAATGAAAAATCGATATACGTTTATTCCTACTACACTGCTCTGGCATCTTTCTACTATATTACTGCTCTTAATATCTTATATGTCGTGGAATAGGTTTATTAGAGATATATAAAATATTCAGATACGGATACAGATTCTAAAGGATTTAGATATTAGAGAAATTAAGTAATTAATTAATCAATAAATAAATTAAATTTTATTTAAGCTTTATTTATTTATTTATATAGAGTTTAATGAATTTTTCCAGAAAAAATGGAAAATAAGAATAAGCTGTATCCCACAAAATTACTTAAATAAATTAAGATATAGCTGAAAAGAAGTAAAAATTCTAACAATAAATCGATGCTAAATCTGAAAAAAGTATGCAAAACAGCAGGTAGTTATAAAATAATTCATAAAATTCTGATGAAGTCAAGGTAGACATTGAGAATAATATTTAACCTATGAAGGAAGGCATTCATTTATAACTAGTAAATTAAACCTCAATGAGTGAAAGATAAAATATTTCTAACATAAATTTAGTGGATTAATAATTATATACAGAATACGTAGATAAAGAAATTAAGTTTGAATCTGAGGAGAATTAAGAGATCCAAACAGTAAAAGTTTAATAATTATAGTATTAAAAAATGCCTTATAACTCCTTTTATTTTTCGCAATCTTAAAGCAAAAATAATTCTTATATAAAATGATTTAAAATATAAGTTTCAAGATATTTTAAATAATTTTCTTTATACACAATTCATACTTCTTTATATTTATAAATTTCTATATATATATATTATAGTTATTATACAAATATCAATAATTATATTTTATTCTTTTACATGTTTAGTTTATATTAAGCATATAATTGAACTTTAAGTATTTTTTAGTTATTTTTTTTTATTTTACCATAATTAACATTTAGTTTAATGTTTATTAAAATAATATAATGTTTATTTATCTAATTAAGTATCAAAAAAGAATAATAATATGTCTAGATTTGCAGTAAATTAGTTTGATGATATATTGAAAAATAATAATAAAAACTAATTGTTATTTCATTAATTATATTATTTCTTTATTAAATATTAATATAAAAGAAAATGCGTTTTACATTTTGTTTATCAAGCAAAGATGTGCTTATACTTGCCATAAATATTTAATATTTAAATATATCTTATTGATAAATAAATAAAAAAGCATATATTATAACAACAAAGAGTAAATAGGAAAGTACATTTTTATCAATATCATACAAATTAATAAGTACTTTAATTAAATTATAATTTTTTATTTTAATATATTAATTTAATATAAATTTTGTATATATTATACATATTTTAATTAATTAATTAATTGTTTTTTTTAATAAAATTTATCTGCATTTATTTTTAACTATAAAGTTTTTATTTAATTAAGATTATTTTTTTTAATTTATTTACATCAACCATAATTTTTTAGCAAACCTCATTTGTCTAGAGTATCAATCAAAAGCTATAAATATATATAAACTTGTGTTAACAAATTTAATAAAATGAAATGAAATTTAATTAGAAATATTTTTTTTGTATCTGGAAGTTTAAGATCCCATAGGAAATCTTCCATGGAAATGATATTGTTTGGAATTCGGGGTATTTGAGGCCTATCTGCTTGAAATATCTATCTTTCTAATTATAGAGTTTAAAAAATTATCAATAAAATACAAAATTAAGAGGTGGTCAAACACTCATAATTGAGGGGAATAGCGAGAATTTTGAAAAGTAAAATTACTAATAAAAAGTAGAATAATCTAAAGTGACCGAAATCTAGGAAGAAAGTATACAAATTAACAAATTATAGCCGACTGATAGAGAAGCGGAAAAGGAATTCTTTATTTTGAATAGTAATAATAAAATATTCATATTGATTTAAGTATATTGTGGAGATTAAATTATCATAAACAAATGTAGAAATTTATAGATTTGTATTTAGTGTAGTTAAAGTAATATTTAGTAATTTTTAATATATTGCAATTATAAAACTAAATAGAATTATAAATAATATATAAAAAATATATTAAAATAAAATTGATATATTTAGAATATAATTTTATTAACTATATTAAATTTTAAATATATTTTGTATGTGTATATGTACTTTAATATGGTAAAAAAAAAAAAAAAAAAAAATTATAAAACTATAATATTTATAAATTATATGAATTATATAAAAAATATTTAAATATAGATTGGTATATTTATATAAATAAATAGATATTACATTAGCTTTACAAAAATAAAATATATTATAATTAATAATTTGGTAAAAGCATCGATTTGATATTTCTAAATGACAAATTAATCAAGCATACAGTAATAAAAAAGTTTATATTTAATCATTGCAAATTTTATCACGATAATAATATTAAATTTGCAATAAATAATATTCAAAGAAAAAAGAAAAAAAAATCGAAATATAAAATTAGATGTAAGAAATGCAATAATAATAATAAACTTAAACTTAAGAGGTTCCAATCCAAGATGAAAAAAAAAAAATATAAAAGGAAAGTACTTTTAACAATTTACTTCTATAGGAAAGACAGGATATTTCATGGTACGAACTGCCTACCATTATATAGATATAGTCACCGATATCTTGCTTTTATAATCTATCTACAACATCGATGCTCCTCCTGACATAAGAATTGAATTTTAGAATGCAGCTTACATGGTAATAGCTTTTATGCTATTAGAAAGATATATTTCTTATGAATTTGTTAAGGGTCTTATTTTGAAATTTAATGCTTAAAGTGATATCAATTCTAGTTATATTAAATCAAAATAATTAGAAAGTACTATATATTTAATGATCCTGAGAAAAATTTAGATAAAATTATTGAAAGTCCGCAAAAAGCTAATAAAACAAAATTTTAGGATTTCAAACAATCAATCACAAATAATAAAGGTTTCGAAAAAAACAGTACAACGTTTTTTGAATCATAAAAAAGTCCGCTGAAGAAAAGCAGTGGTATAAGAACATAAAAATTAGTTATACCTTGGTAGGTCAAATTAAAAAGCTTTTTAATTGTAGTTAGTTATGGAGATTATTTGTATTTATTTTATCATAGAAAAATTGTTTTAGAAATGAATATAATGATAAAAAAACAGGTCATCGAACTATATTGCGAAAACATACTATCTAGTTTACTGGCTCTTAATGTGTTATTGTACTAAATAGCTAGAACTGGAACTTATGAGCTCAATGTATTGATATCTTTACTTCTAAGTTTGTTTTCATGTTGCTATGTAAAATTTATCTATTTTATTTTTATAATCTTATTATCTAACTATCACTGGAATTATTATAATAAACATTTAATTAGAATATATTTTAATATCACTAGAAATAAAAAACATTTTTGCAAAAAAATTAAAAATTTTTAATGAAATTAGAATGTTTTTTTAAATTAAGCATTAAAATTTAAACAATTTTAGCATTCTTAATTTAAAATATATCGTTATGAGTATTTTAAAAAAGGGAAATTAATTTTTTTTATTATTTTATACAGATAATTTACTACTACTACATTTACAGAATAAAGGAGTATGATTAGTTTGTTCCTAAAGAAGAACTAAGATTTATAGATTTTCCAGATGAAACTAAGCAATTTTTAGCCAATCCATTTTACATAAACGCACTAAAAGTAAGAAGTAATAATTTTTCTAATAAATGAAAATAGTATATATAAATTATAACTTAAGTTTATTAATATGTATATAGTCTTAATCAGTCGAGGTTCAAGAACATCCAGAATTATTTTAGAGCTATTATTAAACATCACAGACAGAAATTATAGAAGAAAGACAGAATTAATAGAGTTAGAATTAAAATAAGGAGTAGTAAAAAAAAACTAGAAACTTAATCTTTTATAGAGTTTTTACTTATTAAGTGTTTTAATTGCTAATACATTATGCTGCTCGATTGTTATAATAATGCAAGCCCTAACTAAAGCATATATATTGGCTCCTCAAATATTATTATATAGCTCTATCCTATGTCTACCTTAATATTTTATTTATGTGGGTTTAATAGTAATGTAGAGAGATTTAGAAAAAAAGGCAAAAATTAAAAAATTGTGTATTTCCATTATAAAAATTCCGTTTTTATGTTTGTATGGAAGTTTATAATACATATTGCCATGTAAAAATAAAAAAATTATGAATTATTAGAATTTTTGAATAAAAAATAAATTAGTAATATTAAATTAAATATTTCCTTATTTTCTAAAAGCGAAAACTGAAGAGATTCCATTTCTTAGAAGAACGAAAGAAACATGGATTTGCAATTTTATGCCGAGTCTTTATACTCTAGTGATCAAATAAGGATGGCAGATTTACTTTTTACACCATATGAAATTACTGGTTTTAGAAGGAAAAAATGAAAAAGAGGACATGATAAGTAAAGAAGGATTAAAATACATTACAAGTGAAAAATCGATATACTTTTATGCCTACTACATTGCTCTGGCATCTTTCTACTATATTACTGCTCTTAATATCTTATATGTCGTGGAATAGCTTTATTAGCGATATATAAAATTTCAGATACGGATACAGATTCTAAAGGATTTAGATAATAGAGAAATTCAGTAATTAATTAATCAATAAATCAATTAAATTTTATTTAAGCTTTATTTATTTTAATTAATTAATTCTTCTATTTTATATAGAGTTTAATGAATTTTTCCAGAAAAAGTGGAAAATAAAAATCAGCTATATCCCACAAAATTACTTAAATAAATTAAGATAAAACGGAAAAGAAGCAAAAATTCTAATAATAAATCGATGCTGAATCTGAAAAATGTATACACACCAGCAGGTAGTTATAAAATAATTAATAAAATTCTAATGAAATCAAGGTAGACATTGAGAATAATATTTAACCTATGAGGGAAAGCATTGATTTATAACTAGTAAATTAAGCCTCAATGAGTGAAAGATAAAATATTTCTCCCATAAATTTACTGGTTTAATAATCAGATGAAGAATAAGAAGATAAAGAAATTAAGTTTGAATCTGAGGGGAAATTGGATATCCAATCAGTAAAAGTTTAATAATTATAGGATTAAATAATGCCTTTGAGTTCCAGAAGGAACTCCTTTTCTTTTTTACAATCTTAAAGCAAAATAAATTCATATATAAAATGATTTAATTTATGAGTGCTATCTGTATAATAACTAAAATATATATATATAGAAAATTTATAAATTTAAAAGAAATATGAATTATATATATAAGAAATAATTTAAATTATCTTGAAACTGTAATTATATTTTATTATTTTACATGTTTAGTTTATATTAAGCATATATTTGAACTTTAAATATAATTTAGTTATTTTTTTTATTTTTCCATAATAAATATTTAGTCTAATGCTTATTTAAATATTATAATACTTATTTATCTATAATAATATCACTGGATTTGCAGTAAATTAGTTTGATATACTTTATGATATTTTGAAAAATAATAATAAAAACTAATTGTTATTTCATTAATTATATTATTATTTTTATTAAATATTCATATAAAAAGAACAAAGCGCTTTATATTTGTTTATCATATCAAAAATGAGCTTATACTTACCATAAATATTTAATATTTAAATATATCTTATTGATAAATAAATAAAAAAGCATATATTATAAATTTAATATAATTAATAAATTATATATAATATTTATTTTTTATATAAAAATTATAACAGCAAAAGGTAAATAGGAAAGTACGGTTTTATCATTATCATACAAATTAATAAGTACATTAATTAAATTATAAATTTTTTATTTAATATATTAATTTAATATAAATTTTGTATATACTATACATATTTTAATTAATTAATTGTTTTTTTAATAAAACTTATATGCATTTATTTTTAACTATAAAGGTTTTATTTAATTAAGATTATTTTTTTTTCAGTTTATTTACAATCAATCATAATTTTTTAGCAAATCTCATGTGTCCAGAGTATTAATCAAAAGCTATAAATATATACAAACGGGTTAAAAATTTAGATAAATTGAAATGAAATTAAATTTAATTACAAATATTTTTTTGTATCTGGAAGTTTAAGATCCCATGGGAGATCTTCCATGGAAAGGAGATTGTTTGGAATTCGGGGTATTAGATGCTTATCTGCTTGAAATACCTATTATTATTATTAAATTTTAAATTAAACAACAGAATAAATAATATAATTAAAAGTTTACATTATCCTAATCCTTCATTTCCAGAAGTCATAACGTGGCATTTTTACTTCAATTCAAAGGCTTTTTTGAAGTGTTCAAAATTTCCTGAGAGACCTCTGTTCGAGTTGTTGTAGTGATGGTGGTTATTTCTTTCTACTCTTTAGTAGTTTTTCGCTCTTTCTTCGTAGCCTGCAGTTGACTCAGTTCTAAAGTGTCCTGGGGTGTTATTGGCTTCCTTTTGCTTTTAAATTTGTTTTTCCCATTCTTATTTTTCTTTTTCTTCCAAGTCCTTCTTCTGCTGATCTTGTAAAATTTTCTGTTTCATTAAGTGTTCTCCGAAAGAAGTGGTCAGCGATTTAGAACATCTCAACGTTTTGCTTTCGGTAATGATAACATTGTCGTTTTCTTCGTGATTATAATTTTTGCTTCCTTCATTTTGATTTTTTATTATAATTATTATTCGTTTTCTGTATTGACTTTATCAGTAGTGGTAGGAGCGACTTGTTATGTTATTGAGTTCTTAGCTTAGTAATAGTAGTTTTCGTTTTCTTTAGGCTATTTCTTTATTTGTTCAGTGTTATTTTTTTCTCTTCCAAACTGGCATTGCTTAACTGCAGCTATTTAGAAGATCCTTCGATATTTATTTTTTTCAAAGATTCTTGCAATTTGAGTTCTGATTTCTATTAGGAAGAAGCATTGCTGGTTTATTTGTTGGAGTTTCTAAGCAAGTGTTTTTATTGGTAGTTTTTATTTTCGATGTACGATTGAATGGGCTCATCATCGTTTTCCTCATCATTTTCGTAAGTGTTGTTTTTTTTCTATTCTTTTTATTATTACGAAGCTTGCTACAACATAGATTGTTATTATTATTATTGTTGTTGCTACTATTATTACTATTCCTCTTGGTGAACGGAGAAGGAAGAATTTCTTCTGGCGGTATTGGACTAGAAGTTGAAGGAGGACTGCTTTCTTTTGTGGAAGGAAGGAGATTTGCTGGGAGTTCGACTGCTGTTTTTAAGTTCATCCATAGTTTGGCTGAGTTGTTGGAAGTTATCATTATTGATATTACTCAATTTAGAAGATCTTCTTTTGTGATCGACGGAAATGTTATTGTTATTATTAGTGGAGGTGCGAGTGATGATATTATTGGCTGTTTCGGCGGAAATTTTTTCTGTTTTACCATTTTAGTTGCTCTTATGATCAGAGGGTGGAATGAAGGAGCAGTCTTCTCTTGAAAAAGAAATTCGATTCTCTTCCAGTCCTTGCGACGAGCGTTGTCTTTCGATTTGTTTCGAGATCGTGTACCTTTAAAGAAATAAACAGTTAAATAATAGAATTACTTAAATTAATAAATTAATTCAATACTCGGAAATTCTTTCTTTTTATATTTCGAATACGGAATTGAGATTTTTGACGGGGCCCTCGCCACTGTAGTTGATGTTTGGAGTCATTCCTTGCTAAATCTTGGAGTCACTGTTTTTGTGATTTGTTTGCTCGGTATCTTGTCTGAGAAGCATGGATAAGGTGACGCTATTTTCTCCTCTGTGTGTGGACAGTTGGAGACTCGTTTGGTTGTTTCTGGTATTGCTTGCATAGTTGTTGTTATTTGCGTTATTGACATTGTTGATGCTGCTTCTGGGATAGTGGATAGAACTCATGTTGTTGATGTTGTTGGAAGTTCTGATTCGCTCTTTTTTGTTTTGCAGTTTTTCGTGGCTGGGAAGTGTGTTCATGATTCCGCCGCTTCCACTGAAGGGGTGATGGTGATGGTTGAGTTTCGGCGGAGAAACGACTGAAAAGGGAGCCATATTAATACCATTGCTATTATTTGAGTCGCTTCTTTTGAAGGGCAGAGGAGGCATCGTAGAGAATTCGGAGACTTTCTTTTTATTTTTGTTGTTGTTGTTCGTGGGCAGATTCAATGGCGGGATTTCTTGTGTTTATTTTTTTCTTTATTTCTATTCCTGCTGTTGTTTTTATTATTGCAAATGTTCTTCTTCGTCTTCAGCTTCTTCCTCTTCTTCTTAGTCATTTTCGTTATTATTGTTGTTGTAATTTTGTTCGTTTTCCTCTTATTCTTGCTGCAATTTCGCGTCAGAAAGGTGTGGTTCATCATTTATGAACATGTTATTGAAGTGGTTATTGGAGCATGTGGTGGGACTTTGGTCTTCTTCTATTTCGTAGTCATTCGATCGTTGGTATGGGTGGGTCTGAGGCTGGAAGGGTTATTGGGGGGCCATTTCGGAGGGTCCACAGTCCTAAATGGTGTCAACTCTCACGACATCGATGTCTTCTTGTTCATGGATAGTGACAAGTCTATCTTGCAGCACTTGCTGTTGTTGGGTATTTCTTCTGTATTTGTGATCGCTTTCTTCTGTGTGTGAAAGAGATCGATCGTCATCATCATTGAAATCCTCTTCATCTTCATCTTAATGAAGGTCATTCCTTTCCTGGGGGGAAGATGAGGTGGAGGATTGGTAGCTTAATTTGTGGTTTTCGTTGATTATGGAAGAGGATAAGTGATGTTCCAAATCTCTTTGGTCGTATCGGACGTGTTCATTTTTCTTGGTGGTTCCATTGTGTCCGTTATTAGCGGCTGCTGCTGCTGCCACGAGTCCTTCCATGCTCCCGTAAAGTTGCTGCTAGAAAGAGGGTGTGTTTCCGATTTGTCTGTTGTTGTTTTTCTTCGGAGTCTCTTCTTGACCTTCTCCTTGTCGCTATTATTTACTGTCGTCGAATTTTATGTGAATATCGTTATCTTTTCGCGAAATAGTAACAAACTGATTTCCCTGCAATTTCTCGCTGAAATTTTGCGGAATTTAGAACTTGAACAACTGTTGTTCTTACAATAACGACAAATTGTTGTTGTTGTTATTGTTGTTATTATTGTTGTTGCTGTTATTGTTATTGTTGTTATTATTGTTATTGTTGTTATTGTTGTTGTTGTCGCTGTTTGGAGTGGGGATTTCCGTGCAGCAGTCGGCAAAGGAGAAACGGTCTTTTTTATTTTATCTTTGTATTTTGATTTGCTGAATTTGGCTGGCGTAATTGTTGTTATTCTGGTTGTTTTAATTTTCTTGCGCTTATTTGTTGGTGGTGGAGTTTTCTCCAGTGTTGCTCATGGCCTTGGAACACTGGACACTGTTGGTTTCGATGAATTTCATGCCTAAATACTGCATGTCTTGCACGATGTCATGTTGAATTTCCAGCAATTTGGAGTTGAGTTTGTCCGAGGTGATGGCAGTTCCGCTCCCCTTCAAAAAGGTGTTGCTGCAGAAGGTGCTGTTTTTATCGTCATCTGAAAACATGTTATTCGACACCTTTCCGTTTCCGAAATTCAGGTCTTTTTTAACGCCTTTCAGTTTTTGGTACTGGTTGTCATTCAAGGGTTCAGAGCATTCGTATTCGTACTGGTACTGGCTGCTGACATTTCTCCCCCCATGGTTGTTGAAGAGAATGTCTTCCATTTTGGAAACGCTGTCAGGTTTCGAGATTTTGTAGGGGGATTTCTTCATGATTTTGTCTCCTTCTTGCACCTGCTCTCTGAACTGCATAGAACTGTTTCTTGGAGTCATCTTAATTTGAGAAGAGGTAAATTCTTTGCAGGTTTGCGACAACGACTGCTATTCTTATTGTTGTTGTTGCTATTTGTACGTATTTTGAGTCACATAGCTGCTCGTAGTGAATTTGAACAAGAAGCTGCTTGGTTCTTCAGATTTCTATCGTTTGTGGAAATCTTTCGAAGGAGAGTCTTTGTTGGCCCAGTTTCCGCAGTTATTTTACCCGTTCAAGTAATTTTAGTTGCTGTTAGATTCGAAGCCTCTGGGAGTGAACTGCTCAGGGTTTATGGACTTATTTTTGTAATGTGTTTGTGAAGGAGCGATGTGGTGAAGAGGCAAGTACTCTCTTTTGTGGCTGTTGTCGATGAATTGCTTTTCGATTTCTTTTTGACGCGGAGTCAGCACTCTTGAGGAGGTGAGCATCAGATGTTTGCTACTGTGCAACGGACTAGCCTTGCTTGTTTATTAATAACCGAAATTGTTATTTTCGTAATGGCTTTCCGATAACTGCAGGAGATTCGACTTAAAAACGCTCTAACTTTGCGATTTTCGCAATTGGCTGACCTGGCTGTTATTATTGCCGTTTGAAGTGTGGGGCTTGATGGAATGGTAGGGGAAAACGCCTTCTTTTTTGCAGATTTCTTACGCTTTGCACTACATACACTCGACGTGGTTGATATGCAGCAAATTTGAAGAACTTTGCAGATGTCTGTGCGAGGCGGTGTGGAGGGGCGATGCCGTGGCAATCAGTGCACTATTCTTCAAATTGGTGCTGATTTAGTATTGGTCAGCCTGAGAGTAAAGTCTCTGTCGCGTGGGGAAAGGAGAGGTCGGCTACTACTACGATATGCAAGAGTAGTTGCTTGCGTTGGGCTCAGATTCGTTGGCCTGTTGATGGGGCTATTTTTGAGACACAGTTACTCTTTCACCACTGGCTTTTCTAATTCCCACAATTTGTCGCAATTTATTTTTCACCATCACTGATTAAGATGACAATGGTTATTAGACATCTGTGGACTGTTGTTATTGGTCTTATTCCGCCTGCGATAGGACTCGACTGCTGCTGATTTTGGAGAAGTTGGCTCCTCCCATTCCTGAAGTGCAGGATAGTGGGGTTTGATTCGTCTGGTTGAGAGGCGACGGCAAATCACCAAAGTTTTTCTATGTTGAGTTCAAGTAACTGGCGAAAGTGGTGAGCTGTTTGCTGCTGCTACAAATGGAGTTATTGTTAGATCTCAAGTGCGGCAGTTGCTGCGTCGATCCAATTTAAATATTCAAATTCGAGTTCTTCTTCATCTTGTACGAATAGTTTTCGTTTTCAGATTGCTTTGGGGGAAAGTTGAATTCCCTTTAAGTTTATTCCGATAACATGTTCACCTTCGGAGTGGTGACATTGGGTTGGGTGTAAAAATTGTACTCTTGAGAAGGTTGATTTTCCTAGGTAAGCACTACCAACGAAGAAGGTGGCTGGCTTGTGTTTTTCCAGTGGGTCGAACTGTAATCCGTTAAATTGAATCCATTGGCTGAAGTGGTGGTTGTAGTAGTATTATTATTAATAATTTTGGATTTTTAGAAATTGGCATTAAATTGGTTGTGGTTCGTAGGAGAATTAGTAGTAGTCGTACTCTTATGAATTTGGTAATTTTATTGTGTTTGGTAATCAGAAGTATTAATACTGAAATATTGCTGTGTGGAAGTCTTGTGGTGTTTATTTGATTTCATTCCTTACTACTACTACTGAGCAATAATTGAGTTGCTTCTCGGGGTATAGTAACTCGTCACAACTCTCTGGCTGTTGCAAATAGAAGAAGCACTAGGTCTGTGAGAACTCTACTACTATTACAATTACTGGATATAGCTTCCACTTCTTCCTCTTCCGTTGGGACTTTTCGACGCAGAAATCGGGGTGGAAACCAAATGAGCGAACGAGTATTTTTTGCTTCTTTTAGTTTGATTTTAAGGTGTGGCAGCCCCTGAATAGTCTCGATTTGGCATCGTCACGGAAATATTATTCGTATTTTCCTGAGTTTAAATCTTCTTCATTGGACTGATGGAAGGTTGGGTCACAGAAACGTATCTGGAAACCTGCTAGGGATTCCCCAAAATTTTGTCATTAGTGGAAGTTGATTTGCTCATGGGCGTCTGGCTTCGGGACACTATATCTTTACTACTATTTTAAGCTTCTTGTGATTACTACTAGTTTTGCTATTATTGTTCTCTGAAATTCAAAACCCGGTGACTGCGGTATGAGTTGAGTCCTTATTATTAATTGTCGATTTTGTTGGACAAATTTACAGTGTTGGGTACTGCTAACTATGACTACTACTAATACTGTTTGTAGTTGTATTGGTATTCTTCATACTTAGGAGTTCTCGCTCCTGCAGGAGTTGCCGCTTAAGATTGTTACTTTTTGTGCTAGACAATAGGAGAGATTTTCGTTGGGTTTTCCAAGAGACCTTCTCTTTGAGTGAAATGCACATGTCCATTGTTGGCTTGCAAGGCCATGTTTTCTTTGTTATTATTCTAAACGATTTACTCAGTGATTGAGGGCTGTTTTTCTAGCTCGGAGCCTTGCTTCTAAGTTTCAGGAGTCTTATTCTTCAAAATGGAACCGATAGACTGTTTGCGATTGAATTCCGGCTTATTAGAGTAACCTAAGAGACCGTATTGGTAGAGGTGCTGGTTGATGAGTTGTTGGCTGATTTGCTGCTATTGTTTGATTTTTCTCAACGGAGACAACGAAATTACAGAATTTTACGCAGAAGTCATTGTGTTTTGCGGGTTTTCATATTTCGATTCTTGCTGACTTCCCTCGGTGTTGTTTGTGTTGTCTTCTAAAAATAATTCTTCAAAGGGCTGTCTTTTCTTTCTTGCTTACTCCTCCTATACGTATCTTTTGGAGTACTGGTATTGAGGCTGCTCGGCTTCTTGCATGGTAATTCCCATGTCTAAGCAATCAATTAATTAATTAAAAATGTATAAAATTGAAATTATTTTAATTAAATATTTTATTTTTCACAGTTTTTATTTTATATATATATTACCAGAACTTCCCCGTTTTTATATTTCATTCTGAATTGCGTGGTAGTTTTGTAAATTTTGTTTATCGCTTCTATTGATTATCGAATCTGTAAATATATATATATGGATATTAAATAAGCGAATCTATAAAAATATAAAAATATAAAACATTACAGTTGGATCCAGCTTTTGAACCTCGATGCTGTTCGTATTTCCCATTTTTTTTTAATTGATTGGAATTTTTATTTTTTTTAGAAAGTTTTTTTAGTGATTTGTAATTTGCTTAAGAATATGGCTTATTTACTTACTTGTTTACTTTCTTTTTTATTTGTTTGCTCTTTCTTTTGTTGTTTATATTTTTTTTGTAAAATTATAAATATTATTAATAATGAGATTTATTACTAATAAAGGCTGCAAAACACACAATAAATAAAGAAAATAAACTAAATCAAGCTTAATTATTGAAAATATAGGATCTTGTTAACCAAAAAATAATTCAAAATTAACGATATAAATTAAGCGATTTCCCACCGCATTTTTTCAACGACTTTTTATTAAATATATGTGTTTTTTATTAATACTCATAAATGTTCGCCTATAATTGTTTAAAAATACAAGAATACATAAATTACTATTTTAAGTTAAATAATTCTATTTTACATAAATAAAATGTCTAAAATGTACTTTTAACTTTAAGCAGCCCTTTAAATATAGTATTTTAAAAAAATTTTAACCTAATACAGCATAATACCAAACAAAATTTTAACAGTTAAATCTTAGCGGTTTTCATACATTTAATTAAAGTAATTTAAATTCAAGCATTTTCGGTCTATTATTAATTAAAGTCTAATTTATAATAAAAAGGGAAAGGTATATAATAAAATCTGAGCCAAATTTTATAAAGATAGTAAATAAATTTTTAAATGATTTCTACAATTAAATTTTATTTTTTTTGCTAGACTTTATAAAAAACTTTTTATATATAAACATACATAAATACACATATAAAAATATATTAATTAAAGATTAATTTAAATCATAATAATTACTATAAAATGGATACTATATTATTTTATAATCATCATAGATTATTTTCTATAACATATACAAATATAAATTTAATTACATTTAATTCAAACACTTACTCAGCAAGTAGGAGACTAGAAGAAAACTGGCCCCTTTTCCAAATCAGCCTCAGGTTTCTTATTTAAAAATCTATATTTCTAAATATTTTATCTGAGCAAGGCAAAAACTTTGTGTTCCCTTAAATGAGGAGCAACCAAATCATTCAGCTCAAAAAGGCCATCTTAAATGGTTTATTTTTCCTCTGTAAGTTATTCAATTCCTCTATTCTGGCGCTGCTACTCCTTTATCAGATCTTGAATGTATTTTTCAAGAGATTTTATAAGATTCGCTTACTCTTTTTTCTCTTTTCGCAACTATTCAAGTTCTTTTCTCTCCTTATTACTTAACTCTTCTTTGTTATTGTTGTTGTCTCCTCCAAAGATGTTGAACGATCCAAAAGATCGCACTGTTGAAAGAGTTTATTAGGTATTGGGGATATTGTTATTATTGTTATTATTATTAGCACCCCCTATGTTACTTAAAGACCTATCAAGACTCAAATCGCTTTTTCGTAATTAATTAGCCGATTTGGGCACCTTAAGTACAGGAGAAGTTAGTAAACTTGTGGGCTATGATTGGTTTCCCTCATTTTTGTTATTGGTGTGTCCATTTAAATTAATATTTTTTTAGGTTTAGAACAAATTTTGGGCAAACTAATTCTGTTACTATTTTACTAAGTTTTGTTATTGAGGCTAACTCGATTGGGTTCGCTGGGTTTGACTGCTATTTTGAGGCGCAATCAAATTATACTAATGATGAACTTTACTATTGTTGTTATTTAGGTTATTTATATTGCTACTTTTATTCATATAATTGCTAATATTCATTAAACTATTTTGCTGTTCCTATTAGCCGCCACTCTTGTTTGAAGTAGAAGTCATGTAATAGTTATTCAAAATGTGTTTTAGTTATTATGACTAAAGTGGGTTTCCCTTTTGCTATTTTTGCTGCTAACCTTAATGTATAAAAGAATTGATAGCCTTGGCATGAGCTGAGCCATACGAATCTATTGAAATGTCATTATTGCCATTGAGAACTTTCGACTAAAACTTTTAAATATAGTTGATTTTTGACTCATTTTGTGTATTGTTTAAGGGTGACTATCCATCTTTTTAAGGACTATTTAGCCCACTCATTTAAAAATTAATAAGTGTAGATTTATATAAATTTTCATTATTATTGTTACTATTGTTATTGTTATTATTATTTTCAACATCTTCACATGTAGTTCTGCTTTCAGCTAATTACAATTCAGAAGAAGTCGGCAGAGGTGTTTATTTAAAACTGCTCGCCTGAGTGGTGTTATTTGTGGTATTACTATTTTATTATTTCGATTGTTTGCCATTTTTAATTGTCACATAATTTCCCTGAACAAGTTCATTTTTTTGATTGTGATTATTACATTCGCTTTATTGCTTAGCAAAATCATTATCTTCTGATTATCCATCGTTTAACTCCTTACGTTTACGCCCAGAAATAGGAGTAAGTGAAAATTAGTTTTAATAAGTATCTGAATCGCTTTCGTTGTTATCATGTATTCCTGCATGTTGGATCATATCATTCATTGAATTTCTCATTAGTTTGTTTTTATTGCCATTTAAATTAATTGGAATTTGTAAAGTATTTTCTTATTTGTTTTTATTATTGTTTTTTAATGCTAAGTTTATTAGAATTACTCTTCTTTCTTTTAATTATTAGCATTTCTCTACTGAAAATATTATTATTATTGATTAGTTTACATTACCTAACTCATTTGAGATAGATTTGAATTATTATTTTTGTTGTTATTTTATGGTTTTCATTTCGAAAAGTGTTATCACCAGGCTATTACTTACTATTACCATAGAGATTTGAAATTTTACTGTATTGATGATGATTTCCATTATTATTAGATTGTTACTGTTTTTTAGGATTAGAATTAAGGTTAACTTCTGAAATAATATTATGGTCCCCATTTTTCGATTTATTGATCAGACCTTTCCCATTAAGTGAATTCAGATTAGTCTTAGGTAACGAGTGACCTGCATTGGGATTGTTTAGTTAATAAGTTTCTATACCTTACATTTATTCTTAAGATTACATCTCATCATCGTCTTCATTATTATTATTAATATTCCCATTCACAACATTATAACTCTAATTTTAATACAATTTATTCAAATCATTCGATTTAGGAGTTTTCACGACTACTTGATGAAGCTATATTCCATTCGGGTTTTTATTGTCGCTCTAATTTGCGGGCCCTTTTCTGGGAGAGGGACTTCCCATTATTTAGAGTCTTTCGTTCTTATTAGAGGAAGGCATATGTGAAGAATATTATTGCTACTACTAAAGATGGCTTTAAAAATTCCCCTTTTTTAATGGACTTAATTAGCTCACGTAAGATGAAGGAGTTACCTTGTTACTTAAAAGCTATTTGAGGCTGTAAGTTTTATTATTAGAGACGTTTTTACCAGTTTACATTTGTCTTTTATGAGTATGTTTTTTTTTTAATTTTAATTTTTTATTGCTTATTTAGGAATTGACTTGTTTTTTTTTTTAATGTCTGCTTCTTTGTCTTTAGGTGGAATATTGCTATTAATAAATGCAATTTATTGTGTAGCTTTTATTTATTTTATATTTTTTGAAAGCTTGTAATTTTCTCTGGAATTAATAGATTTATGGTTTTTTAAGAAATATATTGTGCTAAAATAAATATTACTATTGTCTATAAAATTTACCAAAAAGAACAATAAAAAGTGTAAAACTTTTATTACTTACTAATATTTTCTTTAATCATATAATATTATTTGTATTATAAGTACTTTATTTCATTTTAATTACATAGTATGGGTAGAAGAAATTATTAATAAATAAAATTGCAGCACTATTTTCTTATATTATAATAAAATTATATTTAATAGGATCAGTAAATTTTAAAATAATACCGATTTTTTTAATCAGTAAACCTAATTAATATCATTAAGTTGGAATTATAATGAAATAATTCATACATTAGATCAAATAAATTATTTCCATTTCATTAATTATTATCTCTATTTATTAACCTTTCAGAATTAGTATTTCTAATAAATTTAAATTAATTTTCATAGTGCAGAGAATTTATAAATCTTATATATTAAAATACATAAAATAAGAACTGTTTAGAATCATGAAAGGATAAAATATCAATAAAGGCAAATATAACTAATATTCATTAGCTTTAAAGTAGAAATTTGTATATTTGTTGATAAAAATTTAAATGATGTCGTTATTCATGAATAATATATATATATTTTTCTTCTTGAACTATATTGAAATAAAATTTTATAGAGAGAAATTACAAAATTTGGTATTTATATAATTTTTTTACAAATTCATGTATATGACCTCCTTTTAAGAATATATAAAAAATAAAAAAAATTAATCTAAAAGTAAAGTATATATAAATATCTCAATTTAGTTTTACTTGATTCATATTTTTCAGTATTATTTTATGATAAATAATTTAATAATTAAAATTACATCAAACTTATGTTTAAACAATTATTCTAAAATAATACTAAGATTTGATTTAATGAAAATCAAATCAATTCTTAAAGATATTTAAATAATTATTTTATAATGATATAGCTATCAATAATAATTTTTATTTCTAATAAAATTTAGGGTTACTTTTTATAATTAATATTAGAAATAATTAATTTGCTTATTTCCGCCGCCATTTAATCTTATTTTATAATTTACCTAAAGTAATTAATAGTTTAGCAAATACGCTTGTTTTTCTTACAGTGTATAATAATATTAATAAATTCTGAATAAAAAAATTAAATATTAAATCAATATGGAGGAAACCTAAAATTCCGAATATATAGCAAAGCTGAAATAATAATAATTTAAATTATTTATATTAATTAAGTTAAAATTCGAAATTATAATTAATAAAAACATTGTTTAACACATTTATAAATATTATACCAACTTTGGAATTGATATTGATGAAAATCAAGTTTCATTATACCAATATTATCCAGATTTAATAATGGCAAATTAAATAAATGTCAAATTTTCCTAGGGTATAATGCTTAAAGCGATATAGTTTTTCAAAAATATAAGTTAATCAGAATAGTTATCAATAATAAGATTTTCTTATAGGTATATTTCCATCTTTTAAATAAATTTTGTATATAAATAAGAAAATATTTATCTAATTTAGAAATACTTGGAAAAACTTTATTTAGAATACACCGAACATATACTAATCAATTTTTTTAAAGCTGGGCATATGTATAGGAAATTATTTTTCTAAAATTAAATATTTAGCCTTAGACTTATAGTAAAATTTTTTTTATAATATAATTTTTATATCTTTTGTAAAAATTTCTTTATTATATTTTAAAGAAAAAATGAAATGGATGATTAAGCTTCTAAAAGATTATTATAATATATATACAATTTAAAGTCACTTCGATATTTAGTTCTATAGCTTAAGTAAATTTTTCATAAATTCATATTCAATGAAATTAACATTTTTCTTAATATATCATCATCAGCAATAATAATATATAAGCAAAGGGGTTAGATACTATAGGAATATATTTATAAAAATTAAATTAATTACATGGATTAACTATCGATGTAAAGTAATAATAGTTATGATTTGTAATGTAAATTTTACACCATATGAAATCATATTTTATATTTAGATCAAATAATATATAAGGAGATTAAATTTAATAGTTTGCCACAAGTTTATCAAAGTTTGATTGTTTAGAATATTTAGATATGAGTTTCAGGTTTAACTTTTATTAATTAATGAAATAAAATTTTATTCAGAATTTTAATATATATTTTAGTTTTAACAATTTATAATGCATGGGTCTTATTCATGTGTCTTAGGGAATATAGAAGCATACAAATATAAAAAAATTAATGTTATATCTAAAGTAAATATAAAAATTATTATAAAATAGGAAATAGAATTTTATTCATTTAAAAAATTGTTTTTAGAAATAGCTTTATATAAGAAGAAGGAGCAATTTCAATTGGAAAAGCTATTAAATAGCTCAATTAATTAGAAAAATTGGTTATCAGTTTGAAGTATTTAATATATCTATAATTATTTAGATTGTATGATATAAATTATATAAAAATATAGACTAAATACTATTGGTAGCAAAGGAATAATCGGGATATCAGAAGGGATATATAATAAATAAAATATCAGTGAATTAGAACTATATATAAGGTTTGTATTATTTATGATTTATTGTTATATTATATTTTAATTAAAAAACTAAAGCGCTTCTGTATAGTAATAATTAGATAGAAGAATAAGGAGGTACCATTTTAGCATAATCTTTATCAACTCTTGTTAATTTACAAATCTTAATTCTAAATTTAAAGTACCAGTTTTTTATTTTAATTAAATTATTTTTAAATTGTTAACAAATATTAGTGACAACACTATAGGATCAAAGGGTTTATTGGAATTAAGTAAATCATTCTAAAAAACAACCAAAATATAAAAATTAGAACTTTATTTAAAAAAAAATGGAATTAATTCCCCAGGAATGGTTGACTTCGGATAAAATTTAAAATAATTGGCAAATTTAAGTTTTTTAATTTTTAACTTCAAGTACAAAACTTTAAAATTTCGCTATTAATCATATAAATAAAAATATATTTTTTAATTTAGTAAATGTGAATGTCCATAAAATGGATTTCAAGAATTAGGTGTTGGCCTATATGATTTAATAAATATAAAAACATTAGAAATATATTTAAGGTTAAATATTAATATTTTTTTATAAAGTTATAGATTATTTATATTTCCTATATTTACAATTATTAAAGTGATTGTGAATTAAATGAATAAGGATGTTAATAATTTGGTGAAGGTCTAGGGAAACTCAAATAATTATAATATTTGATTTTATCTGCAAAGTACCTTTCTAATTTAATGACTAATTAAACTATTTTTTGCTATACTTTTTATTAAATTTATAGTTGTAATAATATTTAAGATTAAGGATCTTCTTTTATATGGAAAGGATTATAAAATTGTTCAAAATTAAAATATACAGAGTTATATTTTAGGTAATGAATTTCAATAATTTAAAATAATTTAAGCTAACTATTTGTATTAAAAAAGAAAAAATAATATCGAATATTAAGGAAGTCATAATTTTGGGATTGCTATATAGTAAATCATCTCTATAGAATATCTTATATTAAATTTTAAGTAATAATCATTATTATAAAATAACACTAAAAAAATTAAAATTATTATAATAACTAATTTAGTGGGAATTCTTTTTAAAATGGCCTTAAAAGAAATCATTTTCAGGATTTGATAAATTTAAAAGAAATTGAATTATATCTAGCGTAAATATAACAATATAAAAATTATTCATTATATTTTTTATTTTAAAATTAAAAAAGAAATAACAAACTTGGTTCAGAAGGTGTAGAAGAAATTATTATAGGATTGTCCCAGTTACCTTGTTTAATAATGATGAATTTAAACGTTGAGTAATTTATATTTAAAAAAAAATATTTATATTTTTATTGCATATCATCTAAAAAATATAAATTTCATAAATATTATTAAAATAAAAATAATATGAATTGAATATTTATTTATTATTATAGAAGTAATAATATGGGGAAAAAAAGTGCATTATCTGTTTCTTATGCTTTATAAAGTTACATTAATATGCAGGATCTAACTATATATTTAGAGTATTGGAAATATTCAATATATATATTTTATATAATTTTAAAATTTAAATTGTACCAAGCAATAATTAACTTGAGTTTAATGGAGCATACATAATTTCTAGTGCTATATCTTATCTACCCAAATTAAATAGATTAAAACTAGGATTTACGTAATTATTTTATATTTATTAAGTTATAATCTAATTATGTTATTTTAAAAATTGTGAATATTTAGACATAATGATATTGATGAAGTTTGTTAAATTTAAATTAGAGAATTGTTTACTGATAGTATTATAACTGATTTTGAATTTTGAAATTATTTCAGCAAATATATGACATTATGTTAATTTTTATCCTTAAATTATTTATGAATGGTAAATAAATTCAAAAATTATAATATAGAATTTGCTTATCTAGTTAGAAATAATGAATATTGTATATTTTAAATTTGAAATAACTTTCGTCGAAAAATAAATAAATAAAAACAAGCATATAAATAATTTAATTTATTTTTTTTCACATCAACAAAGATAAATAAATTCCATAAAATAAATCCATATTGAACAAAATTGATTCTTAAAATAACTAGCATAATTTTTTTTTAAGAAAGTAATATATAAAAATATTATAATAAATTAATAAAAATGGACTAATATATAATATGATTTAAACTATTATATTAAATTATTTATATAATTTATAAAAATTCTAAATATAGGTTAGATCTATAAGTTTTTTACAAATTTACTAAAATTCAGTAAAGGATAGCGAACTATTTTAATCAAATCTTATCATAATTATTTAACTTATCTCTAGAAAATTTATTAAGTTTTTTTAAAAAAATATCAATATTAAAATAAAAAATAATATGGTTAAATACCATAAAAGTAATGTAGAATAATCTTTTCTTTACAAATATTACATTAAAATACATTTTTTTACACATACAAATGAAATAATTTAAATTATAAAATGATATATAAATAAATATATAAATAATATATATATATATTTTTTTCATTATTTAATATTATATATATAAATTTCAATCATTTTTTATTTCCAAACTTCTTTTGTTTTCTGGTTTTTTAGACTCTAACTTCTTAGGGAAGTGTTGCAAAGACTGAGTTATCCTGGTTAAATTTGAATTAAATGTCTTTAATTTAGTCAGAGAATGGTTTGATGACATAATTATCATCTTTTCCTCTTAAAATGCTAGAGAAGTTCCAAATGACACTGAGGTTACCGGTGGAAGAAATGATAAATTCTTCTTTATTATTGACACTTCCATCAAATTTGGCAGGGGTGAAGGATAGTTATTAAATATTGTATTTCTTCATATCATCAACGCTTATTTTCAGTTATCTAGGGTGTCTTCTTTCGGAGTATTTGAGACTGGTGTTAAACCCAGAGAGTTATTGACTGGCGTTGGAGAAAGTGGGAAGCAAAATAAGGTATTTTTCACAAGTAGCTACCAGCCATTTACCGTCCTTGGTACTATCTATGCTCAAAATTTCGTCACCAAAGGTAGGATAAATGCACTTGGCTTTTTTTCCGATTCCATCAAATAGGCGAATGTCTCCGTTTTCATTTCCAACAGCTACATTTCCTTTAGCGTTCGTTGCAATGCAAGTGAATTAATTATTTCCGGTATAGCTCTTACCTTCTACCTTAATTTGCGAAACAGCAGCTTTGGAAACCCTAGGGTCCATTTTGAATAGATTTTTGGTATTGCAGCAATTAAAGACAGGATTGGCAGTCATTTCAGACAGTTTTTACTCTGGACATATGTCTCCAATAGAGTTTATTCCATCAATTTAGAATTCTCTTATAATTTTCCCTTTTCCCAAGTCGAGTTCGTACAGTTGTTTATCAGTGGCGAATTTGTTGTTGATTATAAGCATTTTAGTGTCTTGTTCCATAAGTTGTAATTTTGTGGGATCAAGGCTTTATCCACCCAAAGTTTACAAAATAGGCAGGTTCATCAAGTGATCTATGGAATCCATGGATTAGTTGCCACTGTCTACATTTTTGTAAACGCCCACTTATCCTTACTTGCTGATGAACACTCTGTCTAATATTTTGGCTTGGTCCATAGCTATAGCTCCGGGATTTTGCGATTGCTGATTGTTGTTGTTATTTTAGTATTTGATGGTTGAAAAATCGCCTTGCCAGTCGAGTTCTTCGTTATATTCGTCCAGAATTTCCTCTTCCATTTTGTGCGTTTAGTTTGTGGGAGCTATAAATTAACTCACATATTCCTTTTCTTCTTATTATTTGAAGCAGTCTCCCAAGCTCATTTGCTTATTACTTTCATAAATTAGCTACGATATTTTAAATTAAACAGTTAATGCAACATTGGGGGCATCAAAAACAAGACATAGAAGTTCTCCGTAGCCTGTGTTTTTGTCCAAATGCAGCCATTTGAGATGGTTTTTCCTAACGTCAATATGATAGTTCATTTCACTATTCAATTCTCGGTCATAGATTTTCTTGTCGCAAGAATTAAATATCGAAAATCTGAACACAAAGGGCTTTTATATTTCGTTTTTAAGTGCGAAAACGACCCCCTCACTTACAAGTTACATCTGATCATTTCCATCAATCAAATAGTATTTCGCAGTATTGCATATTTGAGTTTCATTTTCCTTCATATGTTTGTGTAAAACCTGTTCTAAATTGTCTCTATTGCATGCTTCGGAGAGATTAACTTCTTCTTTTTAACTGGATTATCGATTTCCTTTGCTTTAGTTAATTTATATTTTGTCAAATTTGTTCGTCAAAGACCCCAGCAAGTCAACTTCTTACTTTTCCTCTTCCTGATACTTCTACTTCTACTGGTAGTATTCGCTGGCTGCAGACACAGAACTCATGCTGATGGAAGACATACTGTCATTTTGCATGGTTCCCTTTTCCAAACATGTAATCATGGAATGCAGTTCGGCATTGGTGGCCTCTTTGTATGATCTCTAATTCTTTTCTTAGTACAGGAGCTTTTGTAACATATTGATAAACAAAAGAGCTTCTACTCGGTCAGCTTCAGATGTCACGTCTATCATTATTCGAATCGTGCTCTTTTCATCCAAGTCAAACTCCAAATTGATGTATTCGAATACAAATTGGTTTCCACTTCTCTTCGATTCAAATTGCTTGAAGTCCATGCTGGACAAGATGGGAAAATAGTACTCATCATTTTCCTCAGCATCTTTTTTTTGTTTTTGTCTTTGCTACTCTTGTACCCGTTTTCTAAAACCAAGTAATATTCTAACTCTTCTTCTTTGTCTTCATCAAATTGCAAATCGCAATCCTTTCTCAATACAGATCTTTCTCTCGTTTCTCTATCGTATTGGTATATTGTTGCCTTTATAGAAAAGTCCAACATATCTTGTTCTAAGGCAAATTCTCTATCTTCCTTATTCTTTTTGTCTTCTTCTTGCTTCTTCAGCCCTAAGATTCCTTTAATAAAATTCATTTATTTTTCTTTTTTCTCTCTCTTTTATTTGTTTTTTGCTTTTTATTTTAATATAATAGTAATTTTTATTTATATGTATATATTCAATTCCTCCCCTGCTTTATATTCTCAGTTTTAATCCACTTAATAGCCACTTTATTATACATAACATACTTTATTTAATTAAGCTATTACATGATGCATAAATAATTTTTTTAATTAAATAGTCCTTGAATTAATATAAGATATATGCCATTACATTATTAAATTTAAAAATTATATATATTATATACTATCTATCAATGTTTAAATTTTAGCGCTTACTTTTATAAAATTTTAGTACTTAATAGTCAAATTATATACATTAACTAACTATCTAAATGTTATATATAAAAAATGATTTTCAACTTATATATATTATATTGAAAATGTAACGAATAATTATTTATATACATAATGTTAAATAGCGTTGATTAAAATTTAATTTATTTGCTGCATTAAATTAAAATAGTGTTTTATAAGAAGCTAGTATAATTTTTTTAATAGCTCTATCAGATTTTATTAGTTTTCCAGGTTTTAAGTTAATTAACAAATTAATTAATTATTAATATCTGTATCACTATTAAGACCACAAAATTCATATTAAATATTGGATAAATTTTACTTTATGTATATTTATAATTTTATTTTCTTTTATTCCATATATTATATATTTGATGAATTTATGAAGATATTCATAATTTATATTAAATATATTATATTGAATACTTACTATTTAAACAAATATTTTATTAAATGAATTATTTTATAATATTTTATTTTCAAATTAATGTAATTAGTATAAAATAAACAAGCATAAATCCTAGAGAAATTATTTTAGAAGAATTAGTTTTATTTTTATCATCAATAAAAGGTTTATTTTCTATCAGATTTAAATCCTCTTATATCTCAATGACACTTTTTATAATCACATATTTCCATATTAATTTTATTTATTCAGTTTATTCTTGAGATAATTTCCCAATAAAGCAGTTACTATTTTAATCAAACTTCTCTTTAAATTATTTTGAAATTAATTCATCACATATATATTTTGCTACCATATACTATTATTAGCTCTTATAACTTAACTCTTGACTATTAATAATTTTAAAATGTATAGGTTTTAGTTCTTTCAATTTTTCAAGAAGTAATAATTATTTTTCCTCAATTTTAGCTTCATTTTTAGGAATATTGTTCCTCTCTTTATCATAAGAATCATATAGAGCTTCATAACTTTTCATGAAATTATCATACTATATTTTAAGATCTCCCTTCTAATATAAATAAAGAATTTAATTATAATAAATTAATATACTATACTAATGTATTACCATTGGATCTAAAGTGTAATCATTTTCATAAGGAGCTTTTAAAGAGGAAGGGTTGTATATTGTTGAAAAATCAAAATTTTCGAATAGAATTTTTAATATCTAAATTATTCAGTAACATTAGCACTACTTAAAATGCTAATTAAATTATGGTTATCATAACATCTTGTTTTAATTTCTTTAGAATATTCATCATTTTATGTGGTATAAGAATTCTTAAGTTGGTCTCTGCATTAATCTATTTCTCCAAATGTTATATATTACTAAGATGACAATCCTATCAGAGAGGATATAAGTAACAGAATTTAACAAATTTTCATCATAATTATTATTGTTATTTTTTGATTTTTACTAAAATTTTTGATAATTTATATTTTTTTATGTTTATTTTATTTATTTTTTTTTTTAATATTTTTTTCTTGAAAATATTCTGTATATATATATTTTTTAGTTTAGAAATTTTGAGATAAAATTAATTAGTAAAATATAATAACTTTTAGTTAAAATATTTGGTTATCATAATTCTAAAATTTTCATTCTACAACAAAAAATTTTTAATGGAACATAAGAAATATGATGCTAGTATTAATAAAGCTTAGATTAACTATTTTTAAAATAAAAAATTTACTTTCTCTCTTTGTTTTTTCTTCTTCTTCTTCTTCATTATAGTACTTATATCTTTTAATTACAAAATATTGCACAATTTTTCACGTTAATTTTTATCTTTGGATTTAGTGATTTTATGGAATAAAAAAATAAATTACTTCATGGTTTAATTTAAAATAATTTTAAATCTAAATTATTTTTTTTTACCTGATTAATTTGTTAATTATATTTTCTTTTAATAATTTGGTCATAAAAGTATTAAATATTTATCATATGTTTTCATCTTTAGTAATTTAGAATTAGTATAAAATATAATATTAATAAAGTATGAATTAATTAAGTAATCTTAAATTCTAATAATGGACATTTTAGCAAAATTTAAATACATAATACGATTCAAAATTTTCATAAAAGCATTAAAATATTTTTTTCTTTTTAATATAAAAGTATCATCTTTTTGTTTATTTTATCTTTATAATACAAAATTCATTTAAGTAAAAGTACTAACATTCAATTTTTCACGTTAATTTTTTATATTTATTTTTGTGGGCTAAGTTAATTTGAAATAAGTCATAGAATATTAAAATTATATCTAAATCCAGTATAAACACTAAAGTTATAAAATTTAAATTTGTCTATAATTTATATGATACAAATATAAATAAAATAGAAATATAATTTATGTCACATCTTAATTTTATCTATAATAATTTAATATATTCCTTAGTTATATGGTTTTTATTTTGCATAATTTACTTTTATAAAAATTATATTGAATTTAAACTTATATTTTATTAATTAGTTATATCCATAATATATAATATCAAATAAATGCAATTAGAATAAAATAAACAAGCATAAATCCTAGAGAAATTATTTTAGAAGAAGTTGTTTTATCACCAATAAAAGGTTTTCTTTCTATCATTTATAAATCCTTTTATATATCTTTGACTAAGCTATCAATTACTATATCTTGGTCTTATTTTACTAATTCGATATATTTTTGAGGTAATGTCCCATGAAAGCAGTTACTATTTTAATCAAACTTCTCTTTAAATTTTTCTGAAATCACTTTATCACATACATATTTTATCACCAAAAATTGTTCCTGTTCATCATAACTTAATACTTAACTTTTAAAAATGTCATAATGTATAGGTCGTAGTTCTTGCAATTTTTCAAGAACTTATAATTATTTTTCCAGTATTTTAGCTTCATCTTTAGGAATACTATACTTCTCTTAAATATAAGAATCATATATATCCTCATAGCTGTTCATGTAATTTGTGAACTATATTTTAAGATCTTCTTTCTAAAAAAAAATATAGAAAATTTTAATTTTAATAAATTAATATATTCTTTTATTTATTACCATTGGAGTTATCCAAGGGTCTTTTTCATAGAATTCTTTTAAGAAGGTTGGGTGTTATATTTATGAAAAATCAAAACTTTTCGAATAGAATTTTTCATATGAATATCTTGAAGTAGAATTAGTCAAACTCATCTGTACTGATTATGTTATAATTTTATTCTCATAACATTTATTTTTTATTTCTTTAGAATATTCGTCATCTTAAGTGGTATATGATTTCTTAAGTTTTTCTTTACATTATTCTACCTCTCCAAATGTTATATAATACTCCTAAGATAATTGTATAAAAGAAGCAATTACAAATAGAATTAAGCAAGTTTTCATCATAATTTTTAGTTATTTTTTATTTCTGTTCAATTTTTTATGATTATTTTTTATTTTGTTTTAAATTTTTATTATTTTTTTTTGTAAAAATTTCAGCATATATATATAATATAAAGCTAGGAAATTTTTTGATATAAAATTAATTAGTCATAAATAGTAAATTTTTGTAAAGCAATATTTTAATATCATAATTCTAAATTTTCATTACCAAAAAGTTTTAATGGAAAATAAGAATTAGGACACAATTATTACTAACATATAGATTGACTATTTTTATAAAAATATAGATCCTATTCTATATTCTCTTTTATTCTTTTTAGTTTTCACTATGTTACTTAAATCTTTTAATTACATAATATTAAAAATATTAAGCAATTTTTCACGTTAATTTTTTATTTTATGAATTTTGTGCTTTTACATTATAACAATTATGGAGTAAAAATTAAATATGACATAGATGCAAAATTTAAACGTATAATCTAAATAATATTATATAAAGCCAACAAAACAAATTTGTCCAATAATTTATTAAATAAATTTTATAATACATAAAAAAAAATATATCATAAATTTCTAAATTGGCAATTTTACTAAAGTTTTGAAGATTTATGATAATACGTTATAATATTTTATAAAAAAAATAACCTATTTTATATATAATATAATAGTCTGACCTATAATATTTGTTCTATTTAATATAAAATTAAAATAACTTGATATTTAATATATTTCTTATTTATAAAATATCACTTATATATATTTATCAAATTTACTAATATTTTAATAAAATTTATCAATTTTCACATTATAATTTTCTATAATACTTATGTATTTTATAGTTCTTGTTTATTACTTCATTAAAATGCAATATCCATATTATACTACAAATAAAATATTAAAATATTATTAAATCTAATATTTAATATTAATAAATAGCCCTAAAATAAATGTCCCATTTAGAATAAACATAGGAATAGAAATAATAAGTGAGTCTATAAATTCTTATTATAGAAAATGAGGAAGGATATTAAAAAAACTTATAAATATATTAAAATTTTAAAAACTTAGCTTTAGAAAACCCTCATACTTTCTTGACAAATTTTACTACTTTTTCTGATTTATAAAAAATTTTTACTTCTAAAATTAATTTTAATTTCTACCAAGACATTTGCTTTGACCTTCTTTTATAAATGACTAAAAAAGCATATGATGAGAAAAATAAAGAAATAGCTACTTAAAAATAAGACAGCATATCAGAAATTTAATATGAACAGCTTATTTATGATAATTTACAGTTAATGCTAATTCAATCCCCCAATTACTTCTTTGAAAATAATTTCATCAAAGATAATTTGATGTTTTTCCAATAGATGTTAGCATATAACACCGATATCTTTACTAAAAAAACGAATGAATTTCTGAAAAACATATTTTTTCCTCAATATTGTCAGTATTTGGAAGATGAAAAACAAATACTAGTATGCTAAAATTTTATTGAAAAATTCTTTTCTAACTAAGAAACAAGTTAGGAACATTTAATAGTACTATTGATTTAATTCATAAAGCACAGCAAGGATAACAGAAAATTTTTACTATAAATCGCATAACTTTACACCTCCAAATTGATGGAAGCAATTGAAGAAAATGATATAAATGTTTTGTTAGCAAACAATTCAAATTTAATTCAGATAGTATTCGAACCCTTAAATATAATAATTCTTTAATTGAGCTTCGGAATGTAATAAAATGACTAGTAGGATTTAGTTTTGCCTTTAAATATTGTGCAAGATTTGCAAAGAATATGGCTTATTTTTTACGAAAACATGAGTGAAGACGAAGCCTTATCCTATAGCGAATTTTTAAGCCTCCCAGGAAATGTATGCAAGTTTGGTCTAAATTTAGAAAGCATTCACAAGTCGGAACACTTACCCATATTGAGTACTTTCTTAGAGAAAATGGTTTAAATTTTTCTAACTTTGCAATCTGAAAATGAGATCCATAACAAAACTTCGTTTTTACCTTTATTTCAATCAATCACTCAAATAGCCACCATGGGAGAATGGCTTTTTGGATAATATCTGAAGTCTTTTCTTGAAATATGTTTGAAATTTCTCTAAACTCTTTCTCAGTAAAATGAATACCAAACCATTTCGTAAATTTACATTTGCATTTCAGATTTGTTGCTTTAATGCCCAAGTGCCAGTGCAGATCCCGAATACATTAGCTTAATGTTAGAAATTTGTCAAGAAGGATTCCAACCTACTTTAAATTTATTTGAAAATGAGGATGGCAATGAAGAATAGAGATAGGATTTTTTGCATAATTTGCTTGAAAGTTGTATGTGCATCATTAATGGCTGCGAAAATGCAGGAACAGGAGAATTGGTTGTATTTTAAAATTAAATTGACCAATTTTCTATAAAATTACTTTAGTTTTTAACCGATTTGGACTCATACTAGTTATAAGATGTAACATTTAAATTTTTATTTATTTAGAAAAAATTAATTTTTAAAAAATTAATTCATAGGAAAATTTAAGAAATGTTGTGCTTTTAGCGTTTGACTTTGCCAATATTTTTGGAGATATTGGTTTAAAGGTTTTCAAAAGCGAAATAATTTAAAATTATGTAGGAAAAGTTAAGAAATCTCATGATCCTGAAAATATAAATTGTTTGTCAATAATAGAAGCAGTAAATAAGATTTAAATTTTTATTATTTTTTTTCTTATTTTTAATTTAATTTTTTAGTTGTAAAAATAACTTGACCAACTGTTTAATACTCAGAAGAAGGGAAAATGAGAATATATATAAATAAAAAATAATAATGTAAAAGTATGGATCCTATATGTTAATAATAATATTAATTTATATCTATAAAACTATTAGATTACAAATTGTTCAAAATTGTAAATAAATAATTAAATTTACAAGAATACAAAAAAACTAGTTATATCAACTATAATATATTATTTCTCTTAATTAATTAAAAACTATTCATTCTAAGAAATTTACATAAAAACAATATTTATAAAATGGATAGAGAAGAAGAAGAAAAAATAAAAGACAGCATAAAGAATTAAAATCAATAATAAACAAATAATCTAATTGATAATTAGAAATAAAATAATATTATAGTTAATATAATAGTCCTTAAAGAAGGAGATAATATATAAAATAACAAAATTATACAAAATTTACGAGAAATTGCATTCTAAGAGCCATTCTTATTTGCTAATTAATTTGCCAAATTTCCTGATTTTTAATAAATTTTTGCTTCGAAGTCAAGTATTATATTTTATAGAGATCTATTCTTTGAAATTTTAATATAGGGAGTATATATAAATGAAGCCGCTGGAAAATGTAGCATAGATTCTTAATCAGATTAATAAAATAATTTGGTTAATTTAGAAGATCTAATATACAATAATTTGGATACCCTTTAAAAGAATTCCTCATTTTTCAAACAAAACTTAGACAGAAATATTATTTACAACCTTGTAGGATTTGTCACAGTTCAATAAAAATAATTATAAAATACAAGTAAATTCATATCTTCGAAATGTGGAGAATTTGTTTATGATTTTTTGCCTTAAATTGTGAAAGAGCTTGACCCTTAATTTCTTATCGAATTTTCTGAAAATTTACTTTAGTAGTTCAAACACAATGAAAATAAAAACCAGTTTTGCATACATATAATTGAAATAATTATAGAAAATACTGATCCTAAAAACATCTTTATGCAGCATATTCTCAAAGCGATTTATGAAGAAATAGAGTTAAAATTTTAAAACACTCAGATATTTTAAACTTTATAAAACACAGAAATCTTAAGTTATTGCGAATTGGTTTTTGGGTCCGTTTGCTCTGTTTTTTAAGCCATAAAAGAAGGTGAATTCCTTACCTATTTTAATATAAATTTTTTTTGCAAATTAGTAAGTTAGGCAACTTTATTACTTAAAAAAACATTGATAATTGATTATAATGCGCAAAAAATAGTAGATTTAAGTGAAACTCTAGTTTTAATTATAGGATATATGGTGAAAAATGTTAAACTAAATTAAGGAACTCAGCAATAAAATCAAATACATCTCTAAATTTGGAAGATACTAACGGAAACAATAATGCAAATTTTGAATAACTTAGACACTAATTTCTCTTAACAACGCTTTACTATGCTGATTTTGACTGCATCTGAATTGGCAGTTATTGGATAGTAATAATACTTCGGTCCTGAATATATGAAAATATTTTTCGAAGTTAGCATAAGATTTATTTAAAATTCTATATAGTAAAATAGCATTGACTCAATCAATATGATTTACTCGTATATCACTGACGTGATTTTATTCTGTCCAAACGCCAGTTCAAACCCAGAGTTCGTTAATTCTCTTCTCAAAATTTCAGAGTAATGCTTTGAGGCAGTCTTAATTAAATGTTAAGGCACTGTGAGTGGTAATTCACATTAAGATGAAGAGATCAATGATTTTATATCCGATATTTTAAATAGCTGTTCCAGTATTCTGAATGGCTGTGGATAAAATCAACTTTTTTATTCTAAAATGGTCAAATTTTCCTAAAAATTGCTTCATTTTTATAATGAATTCTATAAGTATGAACTCTCTTCTGTAAATCAATATTATTTTTATACTTTAATTTATAGTTAATTATAATTTAATAAAGAGAATCTATAGAGAAATGATATTGTTGGCCTTTGATTTCGCCAATAATTGTGGAGGAGAGGGAGCATAACTTCTAAATAGCGAAATTACCTAGAAATATATAGAAAAAGTTAAGTAGTCACCTAATCCAGAAAATGAGTAGTGTATTTAGATGGTTGATATGGTAATTAATACTTTAAAATGTACTTTAATTAATTTTAATTATATAATTTTTAGCTTCGGAAATAACTGGGATTTGTAAATAATCCATCTATATCTTTATGAAAGTTGCAATAGTAATGAAATATCTTATACTTTGATTTATATATGCTGTATATTGATTAATTAATTATTTTCAAAACAAAATGTATACAATTTATTTAAAATAATATATATAAATACATTATATTTCTTATAAAAAGGATAATTATAATTTATAATTTTAACAAAAAACTATTTCGATGGATTTTGTAATTGGAAATTTTGTTTATTTTTTAAAATTTTTTTATAAATTCATGAACTGGAAAGATAATCTTATAAAATAACTATTCAACTGTTGTAAAAAGGCCTTAATTATATTTCTTAGCGACATAGGTACTATAAATTAAAACATTGCTCTTCTTTCATATTCTTAACTCATATAAAATAAGCCTGAAAAATTATTTATATAAAGAAATTAAACGGGATCTGAACACAAAATAATAACCTTTCAACATTAACAAAAAAGAAAAAAAAAAAAATAAATTTTCATACATGGATCTTTCTCAAAGTTCATCAAAAACTTCAATGAAAACTACTCACTCTTCTCTATTCCTAAGTTAGTAAGCCGTAAAAACCTTGTAAAAGGAAAGAACTGAACTAAAAAAGCAGGCGCATACCAATGTAATCTAGGCGATAGTTTAAATCAACAAAAAACAAAAACAGTATCTAGCCACGGCTTCGTGGGATAATTCAATAAAAATATGGGATGTATATCAAAATACTTGTATACAAACGATTCCGTTTGCTCATACAAGTTACATTGAGTGTTTGACTGTTATGAATAATTCGTCTATTTTACTGAGCGGAGGGATGGATAGATGTATAAAAATCTGGAAAATAACATACAATCCCAACTAAAGTAAAAATTTTTTCATATATAATAATAAACACAATATAATTTAATTATCCATGTTGGATTTTAGTGATTCACCTAATGTATGCCGAAAAAGATGCGCATGCAAATTGCATTTATTGCTTTGAAGTGTTGAGCTAAAGAGATGTATTTTTGAGTGCCTGTTCCAATGGTGAAATTAAAGTATGGTAATTGGAAAACGACTTCAAATAAAAATCACAAGAAATAAATTACCAAGTTAAAAAAGTATCTAATTTATAATAAATATGATTATACTTTATATAATTATTTTACATCAAGTAATTATTAAATAAATTTTTCAGAATAGTAACTAAGAAATGGTCTATACTAAGAAACCCCTAATTTTAATAAATAAAATTAAAATTGCAGGGGCTGGCCTTTATCGATATAGTGTTGCAAAACTATTTTATGAAAAAAATAGTGAGAATTTCGGGATTTTGGCTATAGATACTGAGGGATATATAAATTGTGTATCTTATCATAACAATGAAATTTATTCACAGAAAACCAAAGCTATTTCTCATCATCTAAAAGAGGAGTAATAAGAGATTTCAGCTCCTTGTAGATGTATTTGTATTTACGAGCCTAAATCGTAAATTATCAGAAAAAAATTCTGTAATATAGCAATAACAGGCAATGATTATGGAGATATTTAGTTTTAGGGTTTAAACAATTAAAATATGTAAGACTCTAATGCCGCTCCCAACTATTCAATAGAACTCGTTCGCTCTCATAATGAGGTTCACAAAAGCAAAACCAGTTTCAATTTAGTAAACCAAATAAGACAAGTGGGCTCTCAATTGATAGCTTCGGCAGGCGATGACTAGAAATTGAGAGTATGGAAAGTCAATGAAAATATCGAAAATTTATTTGCGATAACATAGCTAGTTGTTTTGGCTGACCCAGCGTATATATTTTCTTTCGAAGTTATGTCAGAAAATATCATAGTAACTGCAGGACGTAATAGATGTTTATCTATTTGGAAATGAATGAAAATCATATAAAAATAGCTATAAAAAATGATTTATTTACTAAAATATAAATTATTTATTATTATATAAAATAAATAAAGAAATTAAAATTTATTATATAACAATATAAAGAAATACATATTAATGTGCATAATTTTATATTTATAATATAGTTATATTAGTTTACAATTACTAGATTAACAATAAATATTTTGAGTATATGATATATGTTTATAATAGCGCAAAGTAATTTTAGTTTAAAATATAATAGATTTTTCATTCTTTTGTTATATTATATAGGCTTTAATTAATAGTGAATGCACTAATATTTTTATAGAATAAAAAACAAAAATTATTTATCTTTCTCTATTAATGCAGAATAACTAAAAAGTCCATTTTAAATCCATAAAGAACTTAAATCAGATAGAGGAGCTCCTTAAAAATAAAGAGTTATGGTCAGATGAAGAAATAAAACAGCTTTTTGAGGTAATTTAAAAAGAATAGCACGGAAAAATTAGTTTTAAATAAGACCTAATAGGCATAAAATAAAAACACTCTGATATCGATTAAATATTCGGCTACACAATACAATGTATTCACTTTAAAAGCAAAAAATGCACCTTCAGACTATAATTCAGAAAATAAAGGAAATACATATAACCATTTACGAAATTTTAGGAGAAATAATTGTAATAAGTATTTTAATTTGTAATGATAATTCAATAATTAACTTTATTTATATCTACATTAGAAATTTGCTACAAAATCAAAAGCTGTATGTTAAAAATAATGATATAGATATGCTTGTTCTACACAGTTATAACTTAGAACATCAAAATCACCAGGTCTATGATCCGTAGTAGAGAAATTAAATAAAATGTCTAGATGTCTTACAGCAAAATAAGAGAGCAGTGATATAGGCCTATGAAATTTTGAAGAAAAAGAAAGTATAAAACATATCTCCAGTGCAAATTTAGGAAATTTTGGAAAATGATTTCTACATAGATATATACGAAGGAGTTCAACCGGGAAATTTAGAATTAAAAAGAAAAATTAAAAAAAAACTAGACAATATAATTCTGCGCTACAAAACTGCTGTTAAAGAAGGCAGAGATTTTAATTTTGAAGCCGACTCATATAATAATATGATAAACAAAAATGGAAAGAATAAGTCCAAAAAAATCAATGAAAAAGCAGAAGGAAATAAAAATTAAAAAAATTGAAATTAATTAATCCAAAGCAGAAAGTCATAGAAATTGAAGATGATGAGGATGATTAAGAATAGGGTTTTTATTTTTAATTCAATTCAAATAATGTTAGTGAAAATGAGTCATTGCTTATCTATGAAAACTCCTCTAATCTTATATCTAAAGAATAGACACAGAGTAATCAATATTAAGCATAGTTGCCAGCTAAAAGCGACTTTATTCATAAAAATAAAAACAGCACCAAATTGGAAATATAAAATAAAGAGTTCCATCAATAATAAAATATAAAGTAAAATTTAGAAAATATAATAATTTAAGCTACTGATTAAGTAAAAAAAGTAAAATAACAATAAAATTTATAAGAATTAAAGTAAAAATAATAAAAAATTCAAACTAAAAATTAAGAACAATCATAATAATTAAGAAAAGTATGTAGTAGTTCCATATAAAATTAAAGTCTGAGAAATAATTAAATTATTGGAAGCTAAATAAGAAATAGTAAATTAAAACCAAATTCTTAAAAGTTTCATTAAAGCTAAAGTGATAACTAAGAATTCGATGATATTGAAGAAAGTGAAGGGAAAAGTAGTTAATTTTTATGTAAAGAATAGTTAGAAAAGACTCATACAATTGACTAATCTTTATAAGTAAATTAAAATTCTTTCTCTCAAGATAATAAGCAAAGTATAGTAAATTTATGCTCTTAATACTCCACTAAAGCATAAACAAAGTTAAATAATATTGAGGAAGGTACAAGTTAGAATTTTTTTAAGGAATCTTAGCCTACATTTCCCAATTTTGATAAATATTAATGCAGTTAGAAATCATGGATTCCCAGATATACAAATAGTTAACAATAAAATTAAATATACTTTTACTAGAGTTAATAAAAATAAAGTGTTATAAGTCTAGAACAATCTTAGCAATTATTAAATTAATAATAATCAGAATAAATGCTAATTTATTATACTAAGCAAATTAGTAAGATTTGAAATCACTTAGAAATAGAATTTTAATGATTTTTATAAAAATTATAACTTTGATTTATATAAAAATAACTTCAGAAGATTAGCAATTATTTTATAGGTTTTATTATATATTAAAAAATTAAAAAGTATAATTACCTTATATTACTTATTTATAATATCAAAAGTTTGTAATCTAATCAATATTAAGCAAATTTTATTTATATGAATCAATTCCAGTTTAATACTTTTACTACTTAATCTACAAAATATTTATTAAATGACTTATTTTTGAAAAAGTAAGTAATTAATTATAAAAGTATGAATTTGAATATTTTATACCTGACTTAAAAGAAAGTAAACTATATTTGAAAATTATTATTAACATTCGATATTGATATTAATATATATGCAGTAATTATAAAGAAAGTTAGTTTAAAAATGAAAAGATTAGTTCATCAATTTTAATATAATTTTTAGAAATAGTGATCAATTATAAAAGTAAATTGATTAAAGTGGTAAAGCAAATATATGAAAACTTTATACTACAATAGATCTAATATTTAACTATGAGTTAATAGTCATAAAATATAATTATTATTAGTTTATAATTAATACTTTAAAAATGATTATAATATACATTATATTATAAAAATTATATTTTCATTATTATTTATTCATGTATTACGTCACATAAATATGAAACACTTTTATGGGGGAAATAGAAGTATAAATAATATATCCATTATTTACTGTAGAAAAATGCTAATAGATTCCTGATAAGATAACTCAATCATAGAATATAAATAAAATATAAATGGTTTTTATAAGACAATTATAATTATTTAATTTTTAATCTTAGAACTCAATATTTTTTATAATAATAGGGTTAATATAGTAAGATTCGTTGATTATTATATAATTTTTGTTTATTTGAAGATATGAACGATAATTATTTTTACTGATGATTCTTTAGTTAAATTATATGATTTGTAATTTCTGACTAAGTATATATACATTATCATAAATTGGAAATCAATATTATGTTGGATTTAATATTATAACACATAATTAATAATAATTAAAGAAGTATTACAATTTATATCCAGCAAAAGTTTGGAATTCATCTCATAAAAAATAATAATAATTAAAATTCATAATATCTAAAATTTTTGAAAAAAGCATTATCATATTTATTTCAAAATCATTATTCGTAATATGGAAGAGTTATTAGAAAATACAAATTTGAAGATTATTTAAGAAAACCCTAATAATTTTGGTAAATTTTTATATATTATCTTATATAAATAATTATAAATGATAAAAAATTTTAGAATCTCATACAAAATTTCGATATTTGAAGAAGGATGAAGGAAATACCTAAACCAATCAATAAAAATTCTAACATTATATGAACAACTATTTTTCTCTACTTAAGAAAGTTATTATGTTTGATGATCAGAAGAAAAACATAATATAGACATAGAGTTAAAGTGAGACCACTATCGATCTATAAGGAAATTCAAACTTCTAATAAATCAAAATAGAAAAAAAAACTCCTTAAAACAATCAATAATTTGATTCTTAGTCGTTATAAACCTAAGATAAAACAGAGATTTAATAATAAAACCGTTTAATTAAAAAGAATGTCAGCAGAACAAATTCTAAAATTACAACACTTAGAAAAAAAGAAATTAGACATAGAAATATGACCATATTTTAATGGATAATATCTACGTTATAAAAAAGCGACTGTGAACTTTAGTTTTTAGGGCAGGGAACTTCTTACATAGGTCTTTAGAATTTTATTCAATAATTACTTAGTACTGGGTTTAGAGGGAATCGTGTTTCTAATTATTATGTCAATGATAAATTTAATCACTCGCATTATAGGCTACTCTTTTTAAAAATAAACAGATAAAATTTTCATGAATTTAAGAATTAGCTTCAAGATATTGAACTACATAAATACATGTATTAAATTGACATATCAAAAATTAATATTAATAATTTAGAAGGAGAGCTTGAAAGAATTAATATGATTAAGTAATAGTTTTTTAACATAATTTAATAAAATATGACAGATTAGCCAGTAGAGCTCTAAATTCTTTAAAAAAAAATTCCATATACTTATAATATATTAAACAGAATAAAATAATTAAATAAAGGACAATTATTATAAAAATTTTGAACTCTTTATAATTAGAATTTATATACTCATTAATTAAATATAAGATATTTGTATAATTTTATGTATTTATTGTTTTTATTTTTTACTTTATATTACTGAATATTACATTTATCTGAATTGAAAAGTAATCATGTAGTTTTCTATTAAACTAATAAAATATATATTATAATGTACTTGACATATTAATTTGCTGAGTAAATATTATTCTGTCAATAGAAATTTACTTTTTCTAAAAAATAAAAAATAAAAAAAGAAGATATGTATTAAAATTTGATTAAAGAATAATTTATAAGTTGTAAGTATTCATTTGACAATAATTATTAAATAATTTATTCATAAATAAACTTTTTAATTTAGTATAGGATTTATGAAAGTCCCTCATTAAATATATAAATAAATAGAAGAAAATTAGAACTAATATATATTAAACTAATAAAATATGTATTATAATATACTTGAAATATTAATTTGCTGAGTAAATATTATTCTGTCAATAGAAATTTACTTTTTCTAAAAAATAAAAAATAAAAAAGGAAGATATGTATTAAAATTTGATTAAAGAATAATTTATAAGTTGTAATTATTCATCTATATTGTTTGATAATAATTATTAAATAATTTATTCATAAATAAACTTTTTAATTTAGTATAGGATTTAGGAAAGTCACTCATTAAATATATAAATAGATAGTAGAACTAATATATACTGATATCTTCAGTCATAATATGAAAAATTATATTTAATATTTTGTATAATTAACTTAATTTATTTTTAATGATTAATAGTTCATCTAATCAAAATTTTAAAATTTTTAATAAAGCTATAAATTGAAATCACACCTATTTCATTAAATTAAATATTCTTGAAATTAAATAACACAAAAATTTAAAAATTAAAATTATTCAGCTTTAAATATTCCTATAAAATAAAAATACAGACAAATAAAATGGAATAAAGAATAGAAAATCTACAAAGCAATAAATAAGAATAAAACTAATCCTAAGAGCAAGGAGAGGAAGGCGTAATTTCATAGTAATCAAATTTGTAGGATTGTTTTCAAAAATTTAGAAGAGAGAGAGTAGAAAATATGAAACACGCTTAATACTTAAAGCAATAGAAACAAAAAGAAAGAAGAACTTAGTAGTTTAAAGATGAATTGAGAAAAAAATTTATTGAATAGTCCAAAAATATTTTGGAGTTCCTTATCATAAAAGGTATCAGCCAATATCTACATATGAATATATTATATATCTCTCATACTTTACGAATAATTAAGATATTTAACTCCAGAAGATGAGTTATATAATTCACCACTATTTTTGGATTGCTGTGGATTGATAAGGTAAGTTATTTATGACTTGAGAGAAGATTTTGGATTCACTCTTGGTCGTTGGAATCAAGTAAAATTTAAAATGTCATTTTAACTAATTTAATATTATTTTTGGATTATATAGTCATACCAATTTGATATTTTGCCCAACTCTCTAAAATTTGAAGAAATGAAACCTGGAGATCTAGTATTCATATCAGGAACTTATTTTAACGAAAAAGTACAAAAACAATTATATTCTAATATAAATAGCATTCCCATATTACATAATATCATATTTATTTAGTTAAAACCGTTTCCTCACAGAATGACTCATGTCGAAATATATACAGTATATTTAATATAAATATAATATTGAATGTTTAACTATAAAGTATTTACATTTTAATTGAATAAAAGGGTGGAGAGACAGGAGAATAAACAATAGGTACATGAAATGATTTGTATAATAATAGAGAATTAACTAATATATGCATTTTTATTATCCTCTAATTTTCTAAATATGATTAGGCGCAAGATGGTAAAGGGGTGTCGTTTAATATCATGACAGTTATAAGTTTGTTTCTAAGTCTTATCATGATATGTAGTATTATTTTAAAAGCATTGACACATGGCTTGAAGGTATTAAAAATTATCTTTAAAGTATAAACCCAATTTTATATTAAATATATAGGTGTATGTAAATCATTTTGCGAGGAACATTAATGGAGAGATGTAAAATTAACATTATTTAATTTATATTTTATTTTTATATAACTAATAAACATAGGATAGAGATTTATGGGTGCCTGATAAATATTCAGTCTTTGCGGGGGCAACTGAAGATGCAGAGCCTGAAGAATACGATTAGGAAAGCGGCAATACTGAAAATCAAATAACTAATAGTAACAATGGCAAGTAAGAAAAATCTTAAATACGAGCTGTATTTGTAGGGAAAGGTAATAATGACAAGCTTATTAGATAATACTTTGAATAAAAAGGATAGCAATACAGTATTTTACCATAAAGTTAAGCATTTTCAAAAAACTTTTTCTTTAAATGGGTCCAATGTCTTTAGGAACTTGACTTTTTTTCTTTAAAGAAGGGGAATAAATTATTAACCATATTCCCAACATTATGCAAATAATAGGTAGTAAATCAGCATTGATAAATACTCTTTAGGATTTTTATAAAGAAGAGGGACACAATTTAGTAATTTCACCTTCTGACTTCTTCCCTGAAACCTATTAATTAGATAATATGGCAGAAGAAATTGCGTTTTTAAATTCTAAATCTAATGGTAACTATTCAAAATAATAATTGTTTTTAAAGTAAAAAAATAATATAAAATTGTATATTTTCGAAAGGAATTTGGATCATAAAGCCGAAAAATTTAAATATGGGAAGAGGAATATAAATAGTAACAGACATCTAAAAATTCAGAGCAGAATTTGTTGAGTCAAAAAAATTTTATTTGGGCGAATTTGTCACCAACTACATGATAGATCATAAGAAAAAAGAAGTAACGAACCAATAAGAAGCATAAAAAGAAATTTTAAAAAAAAGACATGGGCAATAATCGTAGGAGCAACAGGAAAACGAAGCCAAGTATAAAAATATAAGTACCTCTTCTATTATCTAAAAGTATATAGAAAATCCTCTTCTCCTGAAAGATAAAAAATTTGACATTAGATGCTACGGACTTATATCCAGAACTGAGCCCTTCCTCCTACTTTTTCACCATGGATATCTAAGGTTCTGTATTTGCGAATACACTGCCGAAAACATAGAAGATATAGCAAATAGGTAGAAAGAGATTGATAGTTATTTATATTTACATGCTTATTGATTGATTAATTATTTTGGTAATTTTTATTATTAGCAAATTTTCTCATTTGACGAATGCTGCTATATAAAAAAAGCATCCGTAATACAAAGAAAAGAAATAGGATCTTATATGGTCTATGGATAAATTTGAAGTAAATTATGTGGTTTTTTTCATTTTAACTTTCCAATTAATAATAATACTAATTACTGTAATACTAGGAATATTTACAAAAAGAAAATGGAGTCAGTCAAAACTAAATAGATGATTTAAATCAAAAAATTAAGAAAATATGTAGTTATGTAATGCAGGCAAGTATGAAAAAATTAGAAAAGAAAATAGGTTAATACGAACTATTAGGAATAGATATAATATTAGATAGTGAGTTAAATCCTTACCTTCTTGAAGTAAATTCTAACCCCGCTCTATTTTGTGATACTGAAGCATAATCTCATATAATACCCGAAATGATGCATTCTGTAAAATATTTTTCTTAATAATAAAATATTTTTAAATTATTTTAATTCCGTTTACTAGACAATGGATATTGTAATAAAGATTAATGAAAACGCTTAAAATCATAAAAAAGATTTTTCTATTGATAATTATAAAGAACTACCCTTAGGATAATGGGAAGTAAAAAAATAAATAAAAATTTAATTTATATTATACTCAAAGTATTTCATAGTTGATATTTAATTTTTATAAAAAAAGGTTCTATATGACTAAAGTACGAATAAAGGAATAATATCAAAATGATATAATTCATAAAGCACTACTACTAAATATCAAAATCCTTAATTATATTTTATATAGTTTTTTTAATACACATAATATTATAATATTAATTATAACTTAATTTTCTGTATTGATTTTATATTTAATATCTACTTTCATTATCATCAAATAATTTCATATGTTTCAAATTATTTAATTTGAATATTTTTTATAATTTAATCAGAAAATACCTAAATAAATGGAAATAATATTGTAGAAATTTGTATATAAAATAATGATAATATTTACTGCAATTTCCGTTTTTCTTTTTTAATCTTTTTATTTAGACTATTTTTTAGTATCTTACTACTTATTAACTTATTACTATTACTACTACTATTATTATTAATGACTTTATTATTTGGGTTAATATGAACCGGTCGTTGTATAAGTAGTGCTGCTTCCTTAATAGCTATTTTCATGACCTATATTAAAATAGTTAAATAATTTATAAAATTATTATTTATAATTATTATTGGTTTAGTTGTTACCCACGCTGGAGGGAAGAGTTCTAACTTATTAGTTTAAATTATTTTTGGGAGATTTATCTGACCCTTCTGTATATTAATGATTAAAATCGATGCCTTTCTAATTTTGATACTTTTTCAATTACTCGTTGTTCATAAAGAGGTCACTAGGTTATAGCTATTCCTCATTTACTTCTTCGACAGCATTTTTGATGTGAATAAATTTGGGTTTTGCAGCTGCTTTTTACTAAATAAGAGTTATTTATAAATTTTGTAAAATTATAGTAAATATAAACAATTGCTTATTACTTAAGCTAGTTATTAAGCTTCTTATGATAACTCTTCTTCGGCATAGATTTTGAATCCTATGTTTTAATGTTGTAAATAGTCTACTATATCATGGTCTACTTTTTCAATTATGTGCAATTATTTATAGTTGAATACGTGGGCATCGTCTTTAGATCTCTCTTTTACCTAAAATAAAAATTTGATTAATTTAATTGAACCTATATTTTTATTTATTTTATTAATTTTTTTACCATTTCAGTCTTAAATTGCTATTCTTATTTTAAACTGTCAAAAACTGTATATTCTACGAAGACATTTTTGACTCTTTTATTGAATTGGGCACTTTGAATCACAACTAAATAATGAAGTTTTTTATCAATCAATTCAGATGGGTCTTCTATCATGTCAGCTTCTTCCATCATATCTTCCCCCAAATTAACTTCTCCTATTATAATATTTTTTTGTTTTCTAATTACTTTACTAAAAATAGCTATTTTTAATTTCTAAATACCTGTAGGATCAGTTGGAATTACATTAACTTTTAAAGTACCTTATTACCCACTATCTCCTACAATTGATACATTAGAGGGATTATCCATTAAATATCCTAAACTTAACAATTTTAAATATGCTTCTCCTATTAATTACTATTCAGGAGGGTCCCAGAATGGGTCTTCTCCCTTAGAGAGTATGGGAATTTCATTAGTTTCGAAATACTTATCAAGTAGGTCTTTTATTATGTAATATCTGTTAGTAAATTTGCTTGAATCCCACATGTATACTGTTCCTTCTTCTCTGTTGAAAACTTAAATTTGAATTTACAATTTTTTTACTTTTAGCCCTGGATTTTCAGAGTCTGTAGTATATGCCTTTTTATTTAAAATTAGATAAAATTAAATTACTTTAATTTTATTTAGAAATAACAAAAAATTTACTTGTCCCAATTTCGCTTACAGTTGAATATTTCTTTTAATTCTTTAGAGAAGAGATTTACTTCTACAATTCTTGGCAATATTTTATGCAATTTGTGTTCTATGTTATTTTTTTCTTTAATTTTGTTTTTTTTTTCCTTTTCCATCCTTTATCTCTCTAATTCTTGCTTAACTTTGACAAATTCATCTCTGTCTTCTTTTTATGATTTCAACTTATTTTCCTATTCTTTAACAATTCTATCTTATTCCTATCTTTCTTTCTATTAATATGGAAACACTTATAAATAAACTGAATATATTTAAAAGGGAAATTGATAAATTGTTTACTTCAAGTAATTCGACCTTTTTCCTGTACTCTTCTTCTTGAACTCTTTAAATGGCTTCACGTTCATCAATAGTTTTTTAATATTTACCAATTTCTTGCTAATCTATTTTACAAAAAAATAATTAAGTATGACATATTTTAAATGATAAAAAATATAAATAAAAATTTACGAATTAACTCTTATTGCTTTAATAATTCTTCTTCATCTTCTTTTCTTTATTTTCCATTTTCATTATTTTTTTCTTCTTATGCAAACTCCCAATCTATGTTGTTGGGTAAGTTATCCTATCTGGGCTGACCTTCCGGAATGATCATTAAAAACGCAGAAGAATTACCAAATACTATTCTATCTTAATTTTTTAATTCAGTTTTTTCAAATATTTTTTATCCATTTAAAAATATATTATTTCCACACTCTTCCTATTGCAAAAATAAAGAAATCACTTATTTATTATTTTCTTCATAAATTATTTAAAAGTAATAATTACATCGTAGGGGGATAAATATACTTTGTCTCCTTCACTTGTTATAATAGCGTGATTGTCTTTTATTTCAACGGCTTTTTAAAAAATTAAATTATTATATAACTTAATTTTATATCAATTAAAAATTTATATTTTACAATTCAAAACAATATCAGGAACGGGATTTCCTTTTTTCTTCCGATTTGTGTTCCTTATTCTGTGATTTAATATTAAACTTTCTTTGTTAAAATAGGATCTTCATTCAAGTTGGTTAAATATGGCTTGTTTAGATCAATTTTTTTAAAATGAATCTAGTTTTCTGTTTCTTATCTCTCGACTACCTTCTACTCGAAGTTTTTAGCTGCATTGTTCATTAAGGCATCATTAGCTTGCAAGTCTTCCTTTACTTGCATCATTTGGTCAAACTATTCTCCCATTGCCTTCATCATCTGGTTAGGAGCTTTAAAAAGATGAAAAAATTATTTTATTATAAAGAGTGGATATTTTAATTTAACTATAATTATACTTAGGTTTCCTTCCATTTTAAACTTGATCATAATTTAATCAAAAAGTTCCATTTTCTTTTTCAATTCTTCATTTTCTTTTGATAATTCTCTAATTAACTTATCAGTAGCAGATTCATTAATAATAGCTTTGTTTTTAATTTTTTTCGCCTAGTCTGCATATCTTAATGTTGATAAGGTTTCTTCATAGTTATCGTGTGCAGGCGAAATAGCACAAATCATGAGTGTTTTAGAGTTTCCTCCCAAGGCATTAGCTAAAATTTTGGTTAAACAACTGTCTCTATAAGGAACTTTACCAGCCTTTCCATTTTAAATATCAACAATTGTAGAAATAACGAGACCCAAAGTGGACAAGGATTTGTTAATTTAACCAGCTATTATATTATTTTGTATTTTAAAAAATTAAATTTTATTATTTTTTGTTTACCTTCTTTAAGTCTGTCTCCACTGGCTCCTGTTTTCCCTACTTTTTCTGATCCAGCCAAATCGACAAGGTTAATAACAGAAGATTTTTCTATTTTTTTAATTTCGTTTTATTCTATACACTTAAATTCAATAGTAATAATGGTGTGAGCTCTTGAACTACAAGCATTCATTTAAGTTGAGGCAATGGTTCTATTTTTGGAACCATCATCCATAATTTATTCGATAGCTCCATATGATTCCACGGGATATTTAGTAATGTTATCCACATAAAAACTTGAATCAAATTATAAATAAAATTTTCCTTTTATTTATATTTTATTTATTAATTACCCAATTGCCTTATTTTCTCTTATCTTCAATCCTCCAGGTGGCCTTTTACTTGTAGGCACTAATAAATCTTACACTTTTTCGTTATAAATTTCAACCATACTGCAAAATACTTCATATGATACATTATCCGACTCAGTACTTTCTATTCTTTTAAAAATCTCTTGACAAGCAATAGGTACGATACCAATATTAGGCTTATAACCTACCATACTATATGATTTTCCAGCTCCAGTTTGACCATAAGCAAACAAACAGCAGTTATATCTTTTAAAAATGTTAATATTATAGTATGTTAGTTCTAATACTATTATAATTTTTTAATAAAAATACTCACCCTGCCCAAGCATTATCCAAAATTTGAGTTCCTACTGTTTCATAAACTTATCTTTAATCTGCATATCTATCACCAGTTGGAATGGCCTATTTATAATAACAAGTAAATATTAGTTTTTTTAATATTAAAAAATATAATTTGTTTAAAATAATAATTAAAATAGAGTAATCTATGAGTTATGCCAATTATTTGATCTTATATACATTTGATTTTAATATTTATGTTTGTGTATTTTTATTTTGTTTTTTATTTCATTACCTATCCTTCCTCATTAAGTTCAAATTCGTCATGAGACCAAAACGAATAGTCGAAAGTATACTCTTTGTTTTTTTTGAATCTTCTGGATGTACTAACTTAGTTGTATTTCCTTGCATATCAACTACTAAACTACATCCTATATCCTTTTCTCTTTGATTAAAAGGCCTTACTCTAACTGCTACTTATACACTCATAATTATCTAAATATATATCCTGTAGGAAGTTTGTTCTTTTTATTTATTCGAATTTTAAACTTATGTGAATATATAATAATTATTTATTTATATTGTTTTTTAATTATTTTATTGTTTTATATTAATTAAAAGAATAATACTTATCACTTTGCACTTTTCAATATTTCTTTAATTTATTTTTAAATTTTAATCTTATATATGTATGTATCGGTGTAAAAAAGCTATAAATTATCAATATTTAATATTCTTATAATCAAAAAATTAATATATCAATTCTTGTATTATTTATTATATTGGACATTTCCGTATTCCGTATTTTTTTTTAATATAAATACTATCCCATTATATTTAAATATTATTAAATAATAGTTTAACTACCACTAAATAAATCAGCAATTTAATGATACTTATTAGATAATATTTATAAATTAATAGAGTAAATTATGTATTTTTATTAATATTTATATATATATTATTTATAATATAATGATAATGATAATTTTAAATTTTTATTAATTTAAATGCACTTTATTTATGAAGGAATTTAAATCAATATCCTTTAGACACTTTATTTGAGGTTTAAGTTTCTAATTTTCCATTATGAGGGCTAAACTCATCTAAATCAGTATTATTATTATATGAAATTATCATATTTTCATTAATTTTATTTTTAATCTAATTTTCAAAATCTTGCATAGCATATTTTTTTATTACACATTCAACTTTTTCACTCATCTTATCTTACTTTAGTAAATTTTTATTACTCTACTCAACCAAAACATGATTTCCTTCTTTTTCTTCATTTTAATATGTTTGACTACTGCAACTTTGACTCACTATACACTTTGATTGAATAAAATTATTAATTTATTATTTTTCTATGCTATTTTTGTTAAGATTGAACTTATAGTGCTCCATATATTTTTGATATGTTTAATCAATAACATACAAAATATTGAAAAAACTAACACATATAAAACTTATTAAGGCAATGTAATAAATCTACATAAAAGTAGAATTTTTTTCTATTATGTTACCCATATTTTTTTTATTTACCATTTACTATTTTTCATTTTTTCCATATAAAACTAATTGTCTTATATAGTATAAAAAGTATAGCATCCATATTTATTTAAACATAATAGGATAAATTCCGGGCAAAAAGTTTGAAACCCAAGTTTCTCTCGTTTTCTTGATAAAGGGTATCTCTTCTGTCTTGGCTATGAAAATATTATAAAAAAGATTAATTTTTTCCTTATTTTTAATTAAAAATTTATAAAAATTCATACTTGGAAGTAAAAATTAAAGACCTCCGTAAAGAGAAAGTAATGGAATTTTAAGTAAATTTATTATGATATTTTTGCCTTTTTATTTCCAATGCAAATCTTTTTACATGATTAACAATCCTTAATAAATAATATATTGTGGCAGAGAAAGTATGGCTCCTATAACCATAATTTAGGGTGCCAATACATACGCTGTTGTGAAACTCTGGGCAATTAGTATTATTGCATTAGAAAGAATAGTTGTTATTAATATCATAAAGAGATAAATTCTATAAAAAACATTCAATCTTTTTTTTTTACTTTATTATGAATTATATACTTTGATTGATATTAGCATAATATCACCAATATTATTTTCAACATTCTAATTTTTTCGGATTGGTTTTTTTTTAGTAATTCTAATTATTAATCAATGTGCAATTCCTTCTCCATCTCGGAATCAATTTAAAAAATCTATGTTGAAGAATTATTAATATTAATTTATTAATTATAGTGTTAAGTTGAATTTTATGTTATTTATTTAGAATATTTGTAATTTAATTCAGTCAGTTTTTGGTAATATATAAAACAATAATAAATTTAGTCTTAATTCAGTAAAATTTAGTTATTCATATTTTTTAAATTAAATATATGACTGGCTTCACATTATAAATTAATTTTAAAAAATCCAGTATAATATAATTGGTACCTTCAAAGCATTAATATAAAAGGGATTGGCTAAAAATAATTTAGCTTAGATAGAAAAATTCTAAAATTTTTATTTTGACTTCGGAAGAAATTTATCATATTAGTCAATCCGGGACATATAGTAATAAAATAAAATCTAAAATAAATATTATATAATTTAAATTTATCTGAAATTTTATTTATATTTACGTAGCAACACGAGATCAAACTTAAAAACAATGATATGAGTATAGTAAAATCATATTTCCCATGTCTAACTACTTGATATAGTAAAATATTTAGGGCGTAAAGACTTGAAATAACGTTTTGGCAATAAAGCTCTATTATTTATTTTCTAATAATGATTTATAATTTGAAAACATGCTTTCTATAAACAAACATAAAAAAATAATCTGCAAAAAAAACTACGATAAAAAAGCTTTTTAGCTTTATATTAGAAAATTTCTTTCTTTCTTCAGTTTGTGAAGCTTTTTCACTTTTTTATATTTAAGGAATATTTTATTGGTTTAAATCCTCTATTTGTTCACTTTATTATTATTTATAGAATTCTTTTATTTTAGAATCTTAATGAACTTCTTTAACTTTTTGTTCTGCTGAGTCATTCATTTTTCATAAACATTTTAAACAAATAAAAAAGAAGCATATCTTTCAAATATCATAAAGGCAATTAAAATATAACCAACATTTTAAAATTCTCTTTATATTTCTTTTGGCCCTTCTTAGCTCATACCACTTTTAATAAGCATTATATCTGTTACAATGTCGACATAATGATAACACGTTTTCAAAAATAAAATAATTGTTTTCCATAATTTCTTTGCCTATTTTATCTTACTCGAAAAGTTCAATTACATAAATTTTATTTTGTTCTTGAATATTTTTTGTTAATAATATTCGAATTATTATTTCCTTGTTTTATTTCGTATTTTTTTTTTTTTAATTATCATAGAAATCTAAAATAACTGAATACATTTTTATACTGAATATTGCAGCATTACCTTATTAATAATAATACTAAGTCATAAAAAGTTAAATATTCTTAATTAAAATCAAAATATTTTTTTCTAATTTATTAGTACCTAGAAACCTATGAGAAATTATTAAATTTCTTAATTAATGAGAACATAAATTTTTAAATATACTAAGATTTGTATAAATTTTCTACCAATATAAATTAAACCAAAATATAAAATAAAATTGATAATTAATAAATAATTTTCTAATTTTTATAATATTTTTAAATTCTATGAATTTTTTAAGTATTTAATTTAATTTTTGTACATAATAATATTATATATAAACTTTATTATAAATTAGTATACATATATATATAATTGTTTCATTTAAATAGATATAATAAAGATATCTATATTACCTCTTTTTTTGAGAGTTTTTATATATCATAAAATTAGATTTAAATTATGTATAAATTTAATAAATCTGGTAATAAATTAATTCAGAAATTAATAATTCTAATTATTAAAAATCGATTAGATATTACTATCATTTTATATTACTATTTGATATCTAATAAAATTCACATATTTCTTAAAGAATCTCTTTTCTAAACAATTTTAAATCTTTCATTTTTATAAATGAAGTCATTATTTTGTATTTACTATCAAAATTCCATGCATCTACTGATTTTATCTTCATTTATAAAAATATTTTATTATATTACTATTAATTTTATTCTATATCTTCATTCTTATTCACATTATTAGTATTAGACGAATTATCCTAAACAACTTTGTTATACAATTTTCTACTTTATTTATATTTTATATTTTGTATTATTATATTTTTCTTGAGCTATATTTCTAATATTTATTGTAAAATACGTTCATCATATTTAAAATTTTTTTATAAGTTCAATTAAATTATCTTATTTTCTGGCTTTAATTTAACCTGTATTTGAGTGCATAGAAATTTTTCTAATATAAATTATTTTTAATTATAAACTAGATTATGAATGGGATGATATAAAAATCCCCATATAAATGGAAGGAATCCTAAAACAAAAGCTAATCGAAAACTAATCATATTAATATATGGTTTTTCAGTAAAAATTACCTCTACAAAATCCTTTCTATTAAATAAATTTAATTATAATAATTTAATTTGATTAAAATTAATTTTGCAAAGAATAATTAAATCCCCAATAAAAAGTATATATATATTTTCTATAAACAAATAGTTTTAATTATATGTTATAGAGGTTACGTGTTAAATGTATTATTCTAAAGCATATTAAAGTTTCCGAATGTTCTATAATAACATTTTGAGAAAAAAGTACTCTTATTAGAAATATCTAAGCAATACCATGAAGGTAATTTTACAATATATGGAAAGTTACGTGAAGAAATTTCGCTATTAGGATAGTATTTCTTTCCTTAATAATACTTATGAGGATTAGAAACTGAAACCATTCCATTTGAGTATGATGACTTACAGCCATATCCAACTATTTCTTAATTGCTATTCTAATCTTGGGGTTTTCATTATTCGGGATGTTAATTTCTTTTGATTATTTTTAGGGTGAAAACTAAATATTCATTCCAATGTATTTTCATCCGTATACCAGTTATATGAATTTGCTTGGATTTGATATGTAACTTTGCAATTGTTTGCTTCCATAAATTTGTCCCCATCTGTATAAACCTTAAATACAGCAAAATATATAGAAAAAAAAATTACTCCACTAATAAATCCAAGGATAGATATTAAAGAAGTCATATCACTAAAGTTATTTTATTTTTCTGAAGTTAAATATGTTGAAGTGCAGGGTATCATAACATAAAAGACAAATAGCAGCCAAACAAAACTAAGTGACATGTATGGGAGAAGTTCGATCAGTGCAGGCTATAAATAATATTTATTTGATATTGCATATACTATTATTAAAACACCTATCCCAAACAGAAATAATAATAGATTTGTAATTATATGGATATATATTGATTGGCTTTATTTCATTTTATACTCCATTCCATATAGTTTATTGCTTAATTATTACTTCATGCTTGATTGTTAAATAATAGAATTTATAATTATGTTTTGTTTTTAAGATTATTTATTGGTTTTTTTTTTATGATAAATTATAGATTAATAATTATTTATATATTACATAGTACTTATGTTAATAACATTTAAGTGTACTTCAACTATAATTTATGAAAAGAAAAAAAAGTAAAAAATAAAGAACATTTACTAATTTACTTTTAGTATTAATTTTTTAATTGTAAATTTCATAGCTATTTTCATTTTTATATAATTAAATAGAATTCACATATTTCACACAAAATTTCATTCCTATACTTTTTATAAGATTTTAGCGCTTTAATTGATTGCAAAATTCTATACCCTTAATCATATTTCCATATGGAGGCTGATTTAATATTTGAAACCAATATTGATCTTTTTTTTATTTTTATTTTTCATCTTACTTTTCTATATCAATATTATTTTAATTACTTATGTATTATGGTATTATTTTATAGTTTGTTTTTTGATGGTATCTTATATTATGAACATAATAATTAACTCCAAATTTTAAATCAATTATTTATTTCAATTTTTATTTGTTGATATGAAATTCTTTTAGAAATAGAAGCTATTAAATTTTTCCTTCAGGCATTATTTTTAATTGTATAGTATAGGTAATAAATCTATCACTAATATACTATTTTTTTTAGTTTACAAAGTATAACAATGGATAATAAAGAAATCCCCATGTAAAGGGAAGAAATCCAAATACAAATAATAGTCGGAAACTTATTTTATTAATAAAGGGGATTTCATCAAAAATTACTTCAACAAAACTTTTACTATTTAATATATTAATTATAGAAATTTCGAATCAAATGATACATAATTAATAAATTCAACAATGAAAATAATAAATATATTTTACCTATCAAAAGTGATCCCATTTTTTAAAGACTATTTTGAGCCATGTATTCTGTAGTAGCATTTTTCATAAAATATTTGGTTTTCTTCTATATCTAAGCAGTGCCAAGAAGGTAATTTATATAAGTATGGGAAATTATTATTAGAAGGAGGTATATTACGATTAAATTTCTTTCCATAATAATACTTATGAGGATTTTCAAATGATAATAAAGATTTGCTTTAGCTTGACTTGCAACCATATCCAGTTACATATATATTATTATTAGTTTTTAATTGAAAAACACGGAAGGTAGGTTATTTTGCCCATAAACAGGGATAAAATCAACATCAAATCCAATATAGACTTCTTTTATATACCAATCATTTTTATTAGCTTTGATTTCATTTTTTATTTAGCAATTCTTTGCTTCCATAAATAAATTTCCATCTGAGTAAGGTTTAAATACTAATAGATAAATACTAAGAAATATTCCGCCACTAATAAAGCCTATATTACTCATTATAATAGCAATTTTATTACTTTTATCTCTATTTTTTTATTCAAAATCTCCAATTGAACAGGGAAGTATTATGAATGTTAGTTAAATTATCCACAGTATGGAGAGAGGGATAAACTAAAAACTGTCCAAAAGGTAAGAGTGTAAATATTAGCTATTAGAAAAAATAAATAGTAGACATAATGATAGTTATCCGATAAGTAATAGAAGGAAATTAGTAATAAGATGGCTATATAGGGTTAGCTTTTTATTTATTTAAAATTCCATTAATTATAGATTACTAACCAGCTATTAATTTTGCTTTTGCTTTTTCATGTTTAATGATTTTTTATTATGTTTTATTTGTTTTCAAGTCATTTTATTTTTATTTTTTATTTTATAATTATTCAGGATAATACCAATTTTATAAAATATTCCACTAAATTATATAATATTTTAAATGAAATTTTATAATAAAATTATCTTTTTTTTCTTCTGAAAGTTTATATAATAAAACATATTATTTTATAAATTTTATTTTCCTTGAAATATTAAATATTATATAGTTACTGAATAATCACGGTGAATAAATACTTAGCAAAATTCAAAAAAATAAATATTTTCTAAAAAAATCCTTTTATATTTTAATAAAAATATATTTTAAATTATATATATAAATTTCTATCAAAATAAAATATATAAATATTTTAATGATACTATTTTATTTATTTTAATAATTAGAATAATTTATTTGTTAATATCGAGTTTTCGTATGTAATATTAAGTTAAAAAAAAATGAATTCAATTAATTACTACACATTCCTACTACTTTTGTTATTCGATTTATAATGATTAATCATTGCTATTAATAGCACTTGAAGATACATATTTATCTTATATCATTTTTCTCTCACTTGATTATTATATATGTAAATTTTATTATTGGATAAGTAGGGTCTAATCGGAGTTTATCCCAGAATTTTTAAACCATTTTTTATTATAAAATAGAGTTGCAGAAGATATTAAAGCAAATATTAGAAATAATCCACTTAAAATGAATATTACTATATTTGTTTCAACCTGATTGTTATAATCTAGGCATATTTGCAATTGCTTGTCTATAGAGGTTGAATACGGACACGTTTAAAAGCATTTTCCTTTATATTAATAGCATTTAATGCATTTAAAATGATTGGGAGAACTACTTAAAGGGAAAAATCCTTTAGCACATTCACATTTACTAGTAAATTAATTTAAAACTAAGTTTTCACTTTTATCACATTCTGTGCAAAAATCATTTGATAAACTAATATTTTATAAAATTGAAAATAAATTAATTATAATATTTTTTTTAATGATTTAATTTAATTACCATTTAGAACAACCAGGCTAACATAAGTAGCAATCAGCTGTTTTTCCGAAATTATCATGAAATCCATCTATGCATTTGCAATTGGGTATTACATTACTTCTGTTCATACCTTTAGTACACTAAAGACATTAATAAGGAGAATTCTAGCATCCTTTACATTTTAATAAACAATCATTTTTTATTATAGAATGGTTCAACTCTAATGCCAAATTTTATTCTATTGGCTAATCATCATCCTTATTTCCTCCTGGTTATTACTCATCTTTTTATTCTAGCTCTGTTTCACTATTACATTCAGGTAACTTATAGCTGGGAATTAAGCATTGAGTGCAGATTTATTATGAGTTACAGTTCTTGCAATTGCCTGGACACTTTTTGCAATTTTATTGTTATCCATCTTCATAAAAGCCGTCCATACATCCACATTTCGGTGTTTCCATTTTCTTCATTAATCCAGCTTTACATTTGGTGCAATTGCTTGATGAACCTTAACACTCAATGCATTATTAAGAGCATACTTTATAAAGATATTTTGAATTAATCAAATAAATTTTAAATTAACTTTATTTTTTACATTAACAAGTTCCATCAGGAGAAAGGAAGTACCCATGATGGCAATTGCATTGTGGAGTTAAACTCATTCTATTTGCATCTATTCTACATACTGTGCAATTAGATTTAGAACCTAAGCACTTCATGCATTTGGCATCACACTATTCACATAGTTGACTTATTTCATTAAAATAAAGTCCATCAGCACACAGACATTAGTTAGTTAAAATATTAAAAGTTAGTACGGAACTAATACAACTAGTGCACTTAGTTTCTGAAATACAATTTTGGCATGGAGTTTTACATTTTTAACACTCAGGTTAGCTATTAAAATCATAATATCCATCAATGCAACTGCAATCTTTGTTTATATCTCTAGTACTAGAAGCACATTCTGAGCAATTAATAATTCCAGGTCCATTACATTTACTACACCGAGTATCACATTTTTTGCATTCGTTTCCATCTAAATAATATTAGTCTTCACATTTAGTGCAAGTACTTGAGTTCCCTGCGCAATTCTTACAAGGAGAGGAACAAGGCTTAGCATCTACTTATCCATCATCGTAATAGCCTTCCGAAGGTGTACAATTAGGTGTATCTCTATTATTTCCTTTGCATTCTATTAATTATAATATATTTTATATTAATATATATAAAATATTTACCAGTGCATGTAGTTGATGAAATGCAAGCTTTACATTTGGAACTACAAGGTAATGGATTTACATTTGGCGGATCATTATAGTATCCTGGAGATGGCTAACAGGTTATACCCTCTCTATTAGCTGTACATTTACTACAACTATCATTTGCAGAACATTCTGTACAATATATGTGACATTTGGTACATATAGCCTTTGTAGGATCAGGGTTAGAATCATAGTAGCCAGAAATACATGTAAGGCAATATTATGGAGTACAAGTATTACACTCTGCGCTGCATACCACTATTAATTGGATCATAATATAAAATGCATAAACAACAGAAAATAATAAAAAAATTACACTCTTAGCATTTATCATTAACTCCGTCATCGTAATACGGAGAGGGACATTCACAATTTGGAAGAATTCTATTTTTTATTGATGGAGGCGAATATTTACAAGAAATACATTTGTAATCGTTGACACAGCTAGAACAGGGATGGGGACAAGTTTCTCGTGAACAAGATTATTATTAAAATTTTATAAATAGGTTACTTTAACTATATAAGTATGTTTAGTTGCAATTATCAAGATGAATTTCGAAAGAACAGTGTATAGGAGCATCATAATTATTTAAAACTGAATAATCCTGAATATCATTCTGTAAGAAATTTAAATTTACAATTGAATTTACTGGGTATGCCATTTTAGGAATACAATCAAGATCAGTAATTTTATTATTTCTTTTAATATATTTAATAAGTTAATAAAATTAATATTTAAAGTAATAAAAGAATAGTTACTTAAAGTTTAGATGTAGTTAATTAAGATATTATATTCCTTAAAAAATATCCTCAAGTGGACATAAAGTAGTAATTAAATTGTTTCTAATCAAAAGATAAAATTAAATATTGCATATTTACTTTAATATCTTAATTGTTATTCTATATTTTACTCAAATTAAAGATTCACGTATTCAATTAATATACCAACCACATTTTTTGCCATATTTTTTAAAGGAGATATATCACTAATACCATTATCACTACCTGCTATGGTAATGGATTCCAAATACTTCAAATTTTAAAAAGAATTTTCGAAAAATGAAATATCTGATATTTAGTTTTCCCTAATTTTACAAATATTTATATATTTACAAATTTATTTTCGATAAAATATATTTTTAAGGTTTTACATAAACTATAAACTTATAGTTTCCAATTTAGGAAGAACACTTATAGTATTATTGAATATTATATTACCATCTGAAGAGTTTAACATGCAATTTCTATATTATAAAATAAACATTTATTATTGCATTTTAATTTATTATAAATTTACCTCATTATAATTTTAAGATATGTTAAATTAGGAATTTGGGTTATAATTTATGAAAAATTATCATAATTTTCCAATATTTGCGCATCAAAATAGATAAAAGTAAATGATATTAATTTATCTTTGACAGGAATAATCATATCCTTCAATGGCTAGAAGCTTTATAATCTAAATTTTAAAAAAAAAATATTATTGATTTTAATTAAAACTTTATATTTATTTTTATACATATTTTATCCAAGATTGATTTCAAAATGTTCAAGATTTACAAGGTTCTTTAATAATCCTGGTAAAAAATTGATGTTTTCAATTTTAGTATCACTAATTAAGGAAAAACAAAATTAACCAACAAATTCATAAATTGATTATTTTAAAAATTATATTAATTACGAAAGAGACAATTTTAAACTTTTTAATGCTATATTATTATCTAAGAAAGAGAAATCACCTATTTAAATCTTATCCTTCAGACTAATATTTCTGTATAAATATTTAGTAAATGATTATATTAGAGCATATATTATAATATAATTCATTTACACTATTTTCAAAGTAAGTTTTTAAAGGCTTATTAATCCATTAAAAAGAGTTTTCAAACAAGATATATCATTTACTTATATGTCACTGTGAATGCAAATAATATCAAAAATAGAAAATATAGCAAAAGAATAATTTATTACTTTAAATCAAGGTTTATTTCATTTACCCAAGTTAAGTTTTTTATTATATTACATATCTAATCCATAATATTTGTATAACTGTTTTGCCTTTTAAATATAATAAATAATGTTAAAAATTAGATTTAATATAATATAATTTTTACATAAATGCTAATTATAAAACTGACAAGCTAGTTAACTAACTTAAAACTGATAGTTAACTAATATCAATATCTTGATGTATTCCGCCTTAAAATAATGTGTATTATGGCTTTAATGGATCATTATTTAATTAAGTAATAGCATTGTCGAATTGGCTTTAGCTATTTGCTGAAAATAACTTAAAATTTTGATGCGTAATATGTATTAAGCATATCTTTATAATTACAATAACCCACCTAAATAACATAAAGTAAGAAAAATTACATAGTTTATTTATTTATATTAATTTACATAATTTTATTCTGATTTTTCTTTAAATTTTTAATTATTTATTTTATTAATTTGTGATTTTTTATTTTTTATTATATGTATGTTTTGGTTCTTTATAAATTTTAATATTTAAATTTGCTTTATTAATAATGTTATTTTCTATTCTATTCTATAATTCCAATATTATATTTAAAATTCTAAAAAAAATACCTAATAAATAAATTATTTATAGGAGTATAAAACCAATAATATAATATTTTATATTTATTTACATTAACTTAAAATATATTTTTATGAATTTATTTTTATAATTTAATTATAATAAATAAATTTACAATTTGATAAATAAATCTCAAAATTTTGGTTTTGATAATTATCAAGAAAATTTTATATTTTAAATTATTTTTATTAAAAATTATTTACTAAAAAATAAAGTAATATTGAAAAATTTGCTTAATGTTATACACGTTATTATTTTCCAATTTAAATAAAACTATAGAAATACTGAGATAAATCATGTTGTATTATTATTAAATGATCAGTAGTTTTAATGGAAAATAAATTAATAACAATAATTAAAGTAAATAAATATTTATATTAATAATATATTCAAGATAATTTTAACAATTAAAATAATATATTTCCGTATCATTCTTATAGAAAATTAAATAGAACCTTCATCATTCATATATAAATTTATTATAATAATTACGTATTACTTACAATAATGTCTTATTCTTCTTGCATTATTTGTAGAGATTTTCTGAATATATATATATTTATTAATCCATATATTATTTTTATGATTCTATATATATTCAAAATTGATTTGGTATATAAATATATTTATAAAATTACTAAATTTTAATGAGTGAGATATTATTAGAATATATACTAATAAATCTTATATTAATAATACAATCAAACCGAATTTAATTAAATATCTATGGATTTAATAAAATCTATTAATAAAATAATTATTTAAATCACATTATATTTTTTATATTTTTTATTTATAATAATTTTCTATATCTATATCAGTTTGTAAATTTTTATATATTGTTTATTAAATTATTATTAATAAAGTCTATTTAAGAATATATGGTATTTCATCTTTAATATAGATTTTACTAAATATCATTTTGGTATAGATATATAAATAAAAAGCAATTTTTTAAAATCATCATTAATCTTACATTAAATTATCATTTTTTTTCATAGTTTAGTTTATATGTATATATTTTATATTAATAAAAATTAAATGTTTTTAAACTATTTTATCTAATTTTTTAAAATTATATTATAAAAATAATAAATATTTACATTCATTAAATTTCTTATTAAAAGAATATATATATAACTTTTTGTATAATTAACTACGATATATTAAGAAAACATTATAAATTATTAATATTATTTATCAAACAAATTATAATACATAATCTTTAAATAGATTATCATTAATTCTAGTTAAAATTAAATTTTTTTTATCATGACTTTTAAGAGTTTATTATTTATATTGCATTTAAAATTGTTTAACTAAATACAATTTTTTTCTGTTTTCTTCTCCTAATTGTTAAAATAAATTTTAATTTTTTTATATATTTATGTTTTATATTCAAATATTACTTTTTTTCATATACAAATATTCTTTTAAAAACTGGCGGCTATTATCAGGAAGTTTAAATACATTATTTGATTATTCATCTAATTAATATATCACATTGAAATTAGCTCCTTTTTATAACAAAAAATATGATAAATCAAAATTTTCTTTGTAGAGTGAACAGTATAATGGATTTATGGTTAATCCATCTTTATTAGTTCTCATATCTATATTAGGTTTGTAAGCTAATAATATATCAATTATTTATCTTAAATTCCAATGACAAGCCATGAGAAAAGCAGTTCTACCAGAATTATCTTGCATATCAATTCTTGCTCCATTTTCCAGTAAAAACTTTGTGAGAGTAATTCCTCCTTCATTATCTTCCATATATGAGCATACTGCTGCCATTAACAAAGTGATTCCTCTCTATTTTTATTAATAATGTTATATTTTATTTTTTTTATTTATTTTTTTTATTTATAAAATGTTACAGCATCATGGATGTTTGGATCAATTCTAAAAGTATTAAATACCTCATAAAACCCTTCAAAATTATATTCTTTAATCAATTAAAAAGCTCTCTTTTATTAAGTATTAAATTATTTTGATCCTGATTATATTTTATCATTAATAAAGGTTTTTAAATTAGATAACATTCTATTTTTTGTTTTTTCACAATTTATTAGTATTATTTATATTAAATAACCTTTCAGTTATTAAGTATAATTAAAAAAGTAATTTACTTTTACATACAGATCATGTGTTTTCCTACTCAGATTTTTTAATTTATTAAAATAATGCAATAATACTTATTAACTACGATTAAACCTTTTCAAACTAATTAAACTCCTTAATCATATATCAATCATTCTTTAAATTATATAAAGTTGAATAATAAATTTAACTATACTTATTTGTATGTTACCAAAACCAATATTTGAATGGTGATATTAGATTATATGAAAAATTTTTAATAAAAACAGATACATAAAATAAATCGATTTATTATTTAATATAGTATAGCTTTAAAGCGCTATTGAAGTACTTATAATGGAAACAAAAGAAAATATCATTTTTTTCATTTATTTATTATCGTTGATTTTAAATCATAGCATTAATTATTTGCATAATTAATAAAATATATATATACAAAATAACTAACTTAAATTTTGTAATAATTTTGAAAAAAAATATAAAAAAATAAAAATTAAAATACAAATACAAATACAAATTAAAGAATAAAGGCCATTAGAAAAAGAAGAATATTAATTAAAATAAACTAGTTTCAAACTTACTGTATTAAGTTGAGAAACAAAATAAGATGAAAAATCTCACTTGAATTAGCGCTATTTTCTTAATAATTTAAATTGTGTACAATTGTTTACTTTTATTATTAATTGTTGAGAATTCAATGTAATTTTTTAAATGATTACATAATATTTGATTTAATGTATTATATAAAAGGGTTACACCTAATTAATATTTAAATAATCGAATCAATTGTTAACAAATAGACTTAATTGTTGAAAACTATTAGACTACCTTGAGAAATCAATACAATTTATTAATTATATATATAACATAATTTTAAAATTTTTTTGTTGATTTTATTACAATTGGGATTTGGCAACACTTTCATCATTTTATTTACTAAACAGCCTTTATTTAGTTCTAATATTATAGCTAAATATATATATATATGGATTTATTACAGTTAAAGATTCCTCTAGTTGTTTATATAAATATGACATTTACTTATATCTAGATGAACATACTGAAAAAAATTCTCAAGGGAATGGGTAAATATTAAAAACATAGATAACTCATTTACTCCAACAATATTGAACTCCTAGTTCTTAGCTTAATATAGGTTATAAACTATATGTGTTTTATTTCAAGAATCAAAAAACTAATATTGTTCTCTATTCCTAAATTTGAAATAAATTAATTACAAAATATTTTTTGTAACTTTGCTATATTACGCCCACACCTTAATTAACACATCAGTATAGAGGATAATTACTTTAATGTTATGATCTATTACATCTATAAGTAATTGTAGCCAGTAAATTAATCTCCAGTGCTTTATTTAATTTCATTTGCAAAATTAAAATTTATTATTTCAATTTTATATAACTATAAGAAAATCAAATACCTTTTATACTTGAAATAATAAGTACTCCTTATTATATTATATTATAAAAAAAGTAGAGTTATCATATTATTATTACAAAACAAAATTAGTTATGTGGGGGTGAATGCCAATTGTGTTAAATTGTTAACCATCAATAAAATTTTTGAATAAGGAAATTCTTTGAGATAAAAAAAATTTATCTATGGTTAAGAAAATCCCTTTAGCAACAAGGATTTTTTTAAATTTTTTCATGTTAATATATAATTTTTGGAGTGAATTTACATTTAGTTCTATAATAATAAAATCTTATCTATTATGTATATATTTATTTAAAATTCTATCTAACTCATTATCCTTATGTATGATAAATAATGATTATTATATTAATTAATATTAAATAAATATTTATTTGTAATACTTACTCTATCAAAATTTATAATAATAAAAATATTTTATTAATAAATGTTATATAGTTATTTTTTAAAATTTTTATATTAATATAAACATTATTTATTTTGAATTTTTATTACTTAATTTAGTATAAATAAGAAAAAATAAGAATTATAATAGTATTATACATAATATATTTATCTGTCACACATCTTAATTTGGATTAGATCATATTTTATTTTTATATTTTATTTTAATTAATCATATATATATTATAATTTTTTATTTTTAAAAATAAAATTTTTCTATATAAAATATAAAAACTATAATTAACTTAATACTGAAAAATAATTATTTAATATTTTATCGATGGTTAAAAAAAATTGAAAAATCATATCGGAGGTGAAATTTTCTTATATTATTACATTTTGCAAATTATAGTTAAATTTAATAATTTTTTATGTAATCTACATTTGAAAATAAACATTTGATTTTTAAATGCAATAATTATATATAAATATACTTTTCTCATTAGCTCTTATTTTGTATATGTTTTGAATAATAATTATAATATATTATAATTATATCATATTATATTTTATTTAATAATATTTTATAGTGGATCATTTAATTCAATAACTAGTTGTAATTATATTGTATAGGTTATATAATTAATTGTAATTATTTATTTTTTTAGTAGGAGGTTTATTTTTGGAAATTAATATTTAATTTTTGTAATCTAAGCAATATACATTGATAAAATTAATTAATTTTTACAATTAAATATGATTAATTTAAGTCATTAGTTTAAAATATACAAATATCAATTAAATTTTTATTAATTATTATTTAAACTATTATTATATATTTATTTATTAATTTTTTGAATAATTCATTAGTAAGAATATATGTATTATATAAATTAAATAGAATTTCTAGGGCATTACTTCTTAAAAAATATTTGTATAAATTTTAAAATTATATAATAAATGAAATATATTATTAAATAAAATAATTGGGTGATCCAAAAAATATGTTTAAAAAAATGGTTGTAAATATAAATAATTTGCAAAGGGTAATATAAAAATTTAATCAATGGAGGGATTATTATTATTAACATTTGGCATTCTCTAACCCATTAGCTGTAATTTATAATTAAACGATGATAAAAACATATAACCTAGAAATACATTTCAAATTATTTTAATTAAATATTTATTATATACTATTTAATTTCAAGTCAACCATTCATTCCTTCATTTTACTTTGTATTGTTTTAATTTCCTCAAAAGATATACTATTTAATACTATCTTGATTTTTTCTAAAAATTCCCCTCTCTATTTGAAAGTGCACCCCTAAAGAAGAGATATAAAGTTGATTGTTAAACTAAAATTTTAAACCCAGCTATCCTATCAGTTTTTATTAATTTTAATTTTTTTGTTATTTTATTCTTATTAAGTAAAATATCCTTTTGTTTGAAAATAAAGAGTAAAACCTAAGTAGGAATTATCTTGAAATTATTTTATAAACACATCAATAAATTATAAAATTAAATTAAATATATCTAATTGCTTGGTTAGAAGAAACTTTATGATTTTTAAGTTACTAATATTATTGGATTTTCATGGAATTCTACTTGGCTTTTATAAAACAATTTTTCTCATTTCATTGATGCGGAAACTGTTTTACCAACAGCAGCTGAAACTCGTCCAGAACAGGCAGTATACAATAAAATATATAGGTATAATTAATTTAGGATTTGTTCCATTCTATTATTAAGATGCTTCAATTTTGCCATGCTAGTTAGTACACTCTTATTAAATATACTTTCGAAAAAAAGAAATAAACATATTTAAATTTATAATATAAATATATTAACACAAATATTATCAGTCCAGAAAAAAATCTACATAGTTTTTTATTACAAATTTAGTTTATATTAATTTCAATTTTTATGGAATTTTTTAACTTTTATATTAAATTTATAAGAATTTAAGTATAATTTATTGCCTAAAATTAACAATGATAAATAATTTAGAGTAACTAAATAATTAAACCAATTCCAGTAAACATAACTCTGTATCTGAAAATAATTAGGCAATCTAAATAATTATAATTATATATTGATTATTAAAATATGATAATTTGGAATTTTTTACTTTGGATTGACAGTAACATTAATATTAATAAATAATTTTATTACAAAAAAAGTAAATATATTTTAAACTATATTATTTGAAAGTCAAAATTATATAATAAATATTTAAACATTAAATATATTTATGATTAATACATAAAATAAAATTAGATTTATTTTTATAAGAATTAAAATTTCTAATTTTATTTTACAAAAATATAGAAATAAATTTTTATATTAAATAAATCCATGAAAACAAATACATTAATAATAGATAATATAATAATCTTATTTCTGTGTTAGATATTCTACCTTTTAGATTTTAACTTAATATTGAATTATAAATAATTTAAAAATTTATAATATTTTAATACTAATAAAGAAATAATACTTAGAAATTAAAAATCTTTTTTTTTTAAAGGAAAATTTATATATTATATTGAAAATAATATAAAAATATAAAATTGAAACCTATTATAATATTCATAAATTTTAAATTATGCTATTTATTTTTAAATTATAGATATATATATATTAAAATGTCTATTTATTGTTATATTGATATTTTATAATTATATCTATTATTTTATAGATATTATAATTAGATGAAATAAATAAAATTCCTAATAACTATTAGAAAGTAGTATAGTATATATAATTTTTTAATTATTTTTAAAAGATTTGATATTAGATATATACCTTTTTATTTTAAAAAAATATTTAATATTTTATGAATTTTTTTAAATCGATTTTATTTTTTATAGGGTTTTCCATTTTTTTTCCATTTATTATATCTAATAAATAAAAATCTATAAATTATTATATATAAATTACTGGAAAAATAATTATTATTTTTCTAATAATCATTATAGAATTTCCTAACAATCAAATACAATTTCATCTTATTTTTGTTGAAATATCTAAATATTAACAAATACAAGCTATTATAATGCAACTCATTATTATAGGATCTCCATGAAAGGATGATATATTAATAAATTAAGATTTTTATTGCACTTTTAGATTTCTGCAAATTTATCTATACAAATGTATAAACTATATATATAATATATATTATAAGTAATATAGAAATTGTATCAACAATATTTTATAATCAATTATTTTATACAATTGAAGAAATATTTTTCTACATATTTCATGTATAAATATAAGTTATCCATACAACTCAATAATAAATAAAAATAATAAATTAAAATAAAAAAAAATATAAATAAATTTTATCAATAATAAATATAATGATCAAAAAAGTCATATTAATTGCTTTTTGCATAGCCATAGCTTATTCAGCTTGTACTAATGGATTAAATGGATGTAAAACTTGTGCTAATAGTTAATGTGCTATATGTGATAATTCGAAATATTTCTTCATAAAAGGAGACAAAACCTGTGTTAAACTCTCTGATGGATGTATAACAGCTTCAAGTGACCCTACTCCTGTTTGTGAAAGTTGTGACGCCTCTAAATATTTCTTCATAAAAGGAGACAAAACCTGTGTTAAACTCTCTGATGGTTGTAAAACAGCTTCAAGTGACCCTACTCCTGTTTGTGAAAGTTGTGACGCCTCTAAATATTTCTTCATAAAAGGAGACAAAACCTGTGTTAAACTCTCTGATGGTTGTAAAACAGCTTCAAGTGACCCTACTCCTGTTTGTGAAAGTTGTGACGCCTCTAAATATTTCTTCATAAAAGGAGACAAAACCTGTGTTAAACTCTCTGATGGATGTAAAACAGCTTCAAGTGACCCTACTCCTGTTTGTGAAAGTTGTGACGCCTCTAAATATTTCTTCATAAAGGGAGACAAAACCTGTGTTAAACTCTCTGATGGATGTAAAACAGCTTCAAGTGACCCTACTCCTGTTTGTGAAAGTTGTGACGCCTCTAAATATTTCTTCATAAAGGGAGACAAAACCTGTGTTAAACTCTCTGATGGATGTAAAACAGCTTCAAGTGACCCTACTCCTGTTTGTGAAAGTTGTGACGCCTCTAAATATTTCTTCATAAAGGGAGATAAAACCTGTGTTAAACTCTCTGATGGTTGTAAAACAGCTTCAAGTGACCCTACTCCTGTTTGTGAAAGTTGTGACGCCTCTAAATATTTCTTCATAAAAGGAGACAAAACCTGTGTTAAACTCTCTGATGGTTGTAAAACAGCTTCAAGTGACCCTACTCCTGTTTGTGAAAGTTGTGACGCCTCTAAATATTTCTTCATAAAAGGAGACAAAACCTGTGTTAAACTCTCTGATGGATGTAAAACAGCTTCAAGTGACCCTACTCCTGTTTGTGAAAGTTGTGACGCCTCTAAATATTTCTTCATAAAGGGAGACAAAACCTGTGTTAAACTCTCTGATGGATGTAAAACAGCTTCAAGTGACCCTACTCCTGTTTGTGAAAGTTGTGACGCCTCTAAATATTTCTTCATAAAGGGAGACAAAACCTGTGTTAAACTCTCTGATGGATGTAAAACAGCTTCAAGTGACCCTACTCCTGTTTGTGAAAGTTGTGACGCCTCTAAATATTTCTTCATAAAGGGAGATAAAACCTGTGTTAAACTCTCTGATGGTTGTAAAACAGCTTCAAGTGACCCTACTCCTGTTTGTGAAAGTTGTGACGCCTCTAAATATTTCTTCATAAAGGGAGATAAAACCTGTGTTAAACTCTCTGATGGTTGTAAAACAGCTTCAAGTGACCCTACTCCTGTTTGTGAAAGTTGTGACGCCTCTAAATATTTCTTCATAAAAGGAGACAAAACCTGTGTTAAACTCTCTGATGGATGTATAACAGCTTCAAGTGACCCTACTCCTGTTTGTGAAAGTTGTGACGCCTCTAAATATTTCTTCATAAAAGGAGACAAAACCTGTGTTAAACTCTCTGATGGTTGTAAAACAGCTTCAAGTGACCCTACTCCTGTTTGTGAAAGTTGTGACGCCTCTAAATATTTCTTCATAAAGGGAGATAAAACCTGTGTTAAACTCTCTGATGGATGTAAAACAGCTTCAAGTGACCCTACTCCTGTTTGTGAAAGTTGTGACGCCTCTAAATATTTCTTCATAAAGGGAGATAAAACCTGTGTTAAACTCTCTGATGGATGTATAACAGCTTCAAGTGACCCTACTCCTGTTTGTGAAAGTTGTGACGCCTCTAAATATTTTTTCATAAAAGGAGACAAAACCTGTGTTAAACTCTCTGATGGTTGTAAAACAGCTTCAAGTGACCCTACTCCTGTTTGTGAAAGTTGTGACGCCTCTAAATATTTCTTCATAAAGGGAGATAAAACCTGTGTTAAACTCTCTGATGGTTGTAAAACAGCTTCAAGTGACCCTACTCCTGTTTGTGAAAGTTGTGACGCCTCTAAATATTTCTTCATAAAGGGAGATAAAACCTGTGTTAAACTCTCTGATGGATGTAAAACAGCTTCAAGTGACCCTACTCCTGTTTGTGAAAGTTGTGACGCCTCTAAATATTTCTTCATAAAGGGAGACAAAACCTGTGTTAAACTCTCTGATGGTTGTAAAACAGCTTCAAGTGACCCTACTCCTGTTTGTGAAAGTTGTGACGCCTCTAAATATTTCTTCATAAAGGGAGATAAAACCTGTGTTAAACTCTCTGATGGATGTAAAACAGCTTCAAGTGACCCTACTCCTGTTTGTGAAAGTTGTGACGCCTCTAAATATTTCTTCATAAAAGGAGACAAAACCTGTGTTAAACTCTCTGATGGTTGTAAAACAGCTTCAAGTGACCCTACTCCTGTTTGTGAAAGTTGTGACGCCTCTAAATATTTCTTCATAAAGGGAGACAAAACCTGTGTTAAACTCTCTGATGGTTGTAAAACAGCTTCAAGTGACCCTACTCCTGTTTGTGAAAGTTGTGACGCCTCTAAATATTTCTTCATAAAGGGAGATAAAACCTGTGTTAAACTCTCTGATGGATGTAAAACAGCTTCAAGTGACCCTACTCCTGTTTGTGAAAGTTGTGACGCCTCTAAATATTTCTTCATAAAAGGAGACAAAACCTGTGTTAAACTCTCTGATGGTTGTAAAACAGCTTCAAGTGACCCTACTCCTGTTTGTGAAAGTTGTGACGCCTCTAAATATTTCTTCATAAAGGGAGACAAAACCTGTGTTAAACTCTCTGATGGTTGTAAAACAGCTTCAAGTGACCCTACTCCTGTTTGTGAAAGTTGTGACGCCTCTAAATATTTCTTCATAAAAGGAGACAAAACCTGTGTTAAACTCTCTGATGGATGTATAACAGCTTCAAGTGACCCTACTCCTATTTGTTCAGCTTGCGCACATACCCACTAATAATCATTAGGAGCAAACAAAAATTGCTTTAAGAAAATCGTTGATTGTATTTTATATAACGCATCAGATTAATGTACCTCCTGTAACAACAATAAAAAGCCAAACCATGCTGGAACTGTATGTGAAGTTTAACCTTAACCTTAACCTTAGCCATAACCATAACCATAACCATAACCATAACCATAACCATAACCATAACCAAAACCATAACCATAACCATAACCATAACCATAACCTTAGCCTTAATCTTAGCCTAAACCTTAATCTAGAACTATTGCTAATTGTTCCTCTATTAACCCTAATGAAACCTCTAATTGTTCTAACTGCGATACAGGATACACTCTTTCTCCTTCATAAAAAACTTGTGTTACAAGCGTCGATTACTGCTAAACCTACTCTGAAACCGAATGCTCTGCATGTAACACTGGGTACTCTTTGAAATCAGGAAATTGTGAAAAAGAATCCACTACTGACTCCAATATCATTACTTTTTCATTAGCTTTTATCTTAGCAATATTAACTTTTGCTTCCTGAATTGAATGTTATCAATATCGAATATATAAATTATATTCTTTAATACTATATAATCATTTTATATGTTTTAAATATACTTTATTTCTATTATATATTTAAAATGATTATATTAAATAGTTTAATTCTAATATTCTCTTTTTAATTTTTTCGATTATTTTAAAATACGTTTATTATAACTTTCTTAAAAAAAATGTTATGCTAGGTATTTTAAGAATTAAATTTGTATATATACTATATTGTTTAATTTTCTTGAATTTATTTTTCTTTTTTGGTAAATGAAATTTTAGTATCAATGAATCAAAAAAAAAATTATTTTTCAAAAAAATAGATTGAAAATAACACATAGTTTATATATATTTAGTAAAATAATCATTTTTTTTTCAAACAAATCATTAATTTTCTAAAAAAATAAACTATGTGTTCAAAAAATAATAAAATCACTAATCAATATATGCAGAAAAATGTGAAAATAACAAAATAAAACAAAATTAATTTTTTGAAAGTTTATTTTTATTCATTTTTATTTTTGAAGAAAGTTATACTAATTTAGTGTTATATATGTATATATGATGTAAATTAAATTATATATATTTAATAAAGTTACCTTAATGCTTTGATGAGACGGATGATAGAATGAAGAATAAAGGGAATTTTATTATTACTTTATAACATTAAATAAATTTAATAAAAAATTAACTAGTTAACATAAATTATTAATTAGAAAGAGACTAGAATTTGTTTTTTTAAATTGATATATGATAATAGTAGGTTAAAATGAATATATTAATTTTTAGATCAATAATTTATTTATAATATCATATTAATCTTATATATATTATTTTATTTTCATAGATTATTTATTTTTTTTTTTTGCCTATTATTAGGCGTGTTACCATTTAAAATATGAATATGTAAACATAAAATACATTTATTATGAAAGAATAACTAATCTTGATTATATAATTATTGTGTGAATTAATTTATATTTGAAAATTTATGTCCTTTCTAATTTATATCAATTTAGTGGTTTTCAGTTTAGGAATCCTCTTTTAAATCCTGGTATTGATATTTTGTTTTTTTTAACTTAATTTTTGACTTTTTGGTGAATTTCTTTAGGTTGAGTATTTTAATCGATTTTGTTATTTTATTATGGTGAGGATACATTTATAAATTTATCTCTATTTTCTTCTTGTTCTTTATTCTCCAAATTATCTAATACAATTATTTTCAGTGCTTAAATATAACTTCCTTCTCCATATGTTTAATCCATTTTCTCCCCTATTTCTTGCATCTTATTTAATTATTCTTGTTCTCCATAATTTTGCATTTCTTACAGTAATTTTTTTAGATTGTTAATCCTGTACTATTCTTCTATTTTTTGATTCTTTGCAGTATTATCTTTTATTTATATAATTTCTGGCTCTTATTACTATGATTACTAGATATTTATATTTGTTTCTAATTCTTTTTCTGGAAATTTTTAAATTTTTCATGGATATATTTGCATTTATTTCCAAATCTGCAGTTTTACTTTTGATTATACTTACATATTATTTCTTCTTTTTTCGTCTGGTAGTTGGTAATTTTTAGTGTATCTACATTTTTTATTTATGCTATGTTTTGTTCATTTGAATAAGATATTTTTTTCTATTATTGCATCATATAAATGCTCAATTTCATGAGTTTTATTTCAAGTTTTAGAGTTTATTGTCTCATTAATTGCTATTGCATAAATTCATCATGAAGATTATGAGTAATAATTAATTAATCATTTATATTTTATTATTTTTATAACGGGTGGTGTATAGGCATTTATATTGGAAATGTTTTGATAAAAATAAAATTATTTGATATATATCAATACTCTTTTATAAAAAGATGTTTAATTGGTTTTTGTTATTATTTTTTTCTTTTAGTTTTTATTTATATAAGAGATAGATTATTTATTTATTTATTTATTTATTTATTTATTATATATATTTATATAAGATAGAAATAAAATAAGAAAATTATTAAAATATAATTCAATTCCTATTTTGCTGTCAAACAGTCTCTTAAGAAATAACTGCAGCTTTAATATTATTATAATTTTAATATTATACAATAGAAACTAATTACACTCATGCAAAGGAAAGTAATTACACTAATGCAAAGGAAAGTAATTACACTAATTGAGGTCATATTGAAATAATCTTTTTAAATGTAATAAACCATGATACTAGTGTTTCCAGCATTAAAGAGTTTTTCCAATATCCTCTATAAGTATTTCGATGATTTCTCTGAATAAATTGATATTTCAGATTGTAGAAAACTCAGATTCAATATAGTTAAATTCAAACCAGAAGATATAGCTAGGTAGTGATTCAATATAAATTTTAAATAATATTTAGAATTTAAACCTATTATTCTCACTTATCTATATTGGACAAATTATATAAAAAAGAAGTCAAAAATTTCATCATATTTATTTTGATAATTTGCCAATTCAAACTTTGAGTCACTATTCTAGAAATATTCCCCATATTATTTAGCGAAAAATTTAATTAATATTTTAATTTATTAAGTTATAATAGGAAACAAATACTAGTGCTATATAAATAAGGAAAAACAACTTTTAGGAAATGATAAAATAATTAAATTTAAAAATATATCCTATATATGAGTAGAAAAATATATGCTCTAACGTTTGAATGAATTTTTTTTATCTTACCCATTTTATTTATTTGAATTTCATGAAAAGATGACATATTTTTCAATCATGACTTATATTTCTTAAGGAATTGATTCTTTTAATATTAGATTAATTATTATTTTCTATAAGATTCTAACAATTGTTAGTTTTATTTTTAGAATTCCCTACTTAATATAACGAAAAATAATTTAATACGCTATATACTTTTTATATTTATTTTTAGCATCTTGTAAATTTTAATTTAATTTTTTTTAATACATTTAAAATACATTTAATAATTTTGGAAATTAATAATAAAAAATAATTAATAAAATACTAATTAAGCAAGCAAGTAAGTATAATAGTAAAAAAATAAATAGCAAAGTAATTAAATTAGCTTTAAAAAGCAATTATTTAAAATTGAAAGAAAAATAATAAGAAGAATTGACCAATATAAGTAAAATATTAAGCCACAATAGGTTGATAATTCCAAATATAACAACTCATATAACTTATGAGTAAAATCAATAACCTAGCTGAAGATATAGACTAATAATTTATAATCTAGTTGGATTAAATAAGTTATCTCTGTTTTAAAAATAACAATATGAAGGGATTTGATTACTTCACAATAATTCCCCCTACATCTCAATTATTGAATCCTCGTATAGAACGTAACTATCCCATAAGCATGATCTATGACCTATATATTAGTTCAACCTGCTTACTAATCCCGAGTGCTTTATCAGATTTCAGGTGCAAATTGAGTATTTCAACATTTTTATATCTATGAACTAGACCAAATAACTTTAACCATAAATATATTTAATGCTAAGATTATTTATATATGATATATTCGATAAAAATTACTAGTAACAAAAGAGAGTAACTTTTTCTTGACAAGGAAGACATGTAAATCATAAGAAATATATAAATAAATATAAATTGATAAAATACCTAAGCCGCTTTCAATGTAGTTTTGGCCTTCGATCTATTATATATATAAAAGCAAGTTAATGCAACAATGAGTTATATTTACTTAAAAATCTAATGAATGACTGAATAATATAATAATTTCTCCTTTGTATTGGAAATAACTTAATGAATTTATAGACTTATTAATTAAATTAACATTTTAAGTAATAATTGGATAATATGCATATTATTTTTCATTTATTAAAGGTAATTATCAAATTTAATATAAATATTAAAGAGAGAAGGAAGGAAAGAAAGAATGAAAAAAAGAAACTAAGAAAAAAATATTAAGTATATTGTTGATGACAATTTATTTGAAAATGTTTACTTAATTTAGAAAATCTAATAATAACTACACTGTCTGTACAACATAGATTTTCATTTCTCTTGTCTTTAACATTTTAGTAATAAATATTTCACTAGCACTACATTTAAATTATAGAAAGTGGCTTTTTAGATTGTAAAAAGAATAATTTTTATTTTAATTATATCCTATTATTTTAATTCATTATATAGTTATTTATTCTTAAGTTAAATTATAGTAGAAAAATATTTACACTAAAAAAAGTTTTTTAATTGTGGATATTTCAAATATTGTTGAGTTTATTCAATATATTTGTTCAATTATGAAAATTAAAAAAAATATGATCGAAGATAAAATCAATTGTCTAATAAATAATTATATAATTAGAAATTTTTATGATAAAAAATATCCCACTTTTTAGTAATAGAAAATTATAATTATATAATATTTAGAAGAAATATGCATCAACCTATACCATAGTTTTGATATAAAAATAAATTTAAACTATCAAATATATTAATAGAATATTAGTAATAAACAATAAACTAAATTACAATTAGATAATTTTTAATATCAAAAATATTAGTTTTGTTATATAATTATATTTATTATTTTCGAATCTTTCCTTTTAATATAAATGTTTTCTATGTATTATATATTACGAAACATTTTTAACACTACCATAAACACTGATAATTATTAAAATTGATAGCATTATTATAATATAGCATTAACTGTATTCATTATACATAGTATTTCTATAATATAAAAATAAGAAATTTTTTTTAAAATTTGATTTTTTATGAAATAATAATAATGTTTTTTTTTACAGAAATAAGTCAATTTAAAAGTAATTATAATTATATATCATGAATATTGAATGAAAATTAAAGTATATATTTTTCTGTTAGCAAGTTCTTGAAGGATATCAGATTCTTTCACATTTTAATAAATTACTTAAATTTTTAATTAACTTTTAGTCTATTATTTTAATATGCTATAGATTTTATATAATATATCTAAATAAAATATATTCTAGTTTAGATTGAAGACGAGATTTAAAAATAGATTACCATACATATAATATTCAAAAATCAATTTATTATAAAATTAATAATTGCTATTAATCATATTTTGAAGTAATATATATATATCCAGTAGCATTTATTAAAAATATATATATGAAGTATATACCCTATTAATAAAAAAAATAATTAAGTTGTTTTGAGCAAATAAAATATATGTTAAATTATACAATATTTAAATGAAAAAATTTACCTTTATATCAATATTAACCTAAAACATATATTAATTTTCAAGTTATTGAGAATAAAAATAATATTCCATAATATATTTGATGATAATTTTCTAATAATATTAACTACAATATATATAACTATATATATATATGGAAGTAGACGAGAATAGGGAATAATAGAACAAATTTTCAAAAAAACTTTTATATACTATTAATTCTAAACCTAATATCCCCGTGGAAAAAACTAATATACATAATTTTGAAAATAATATAAATATATTTTATGTTAAATTTAAAAATAAAAATCAATGAATTTCTTTAAATGAGAAATTATTACTGGAATTCAGTAATCTCAAGAAAAATACAAAAACATTTACTGTTCTCTATTTTGATATAATATAAAATTAAAATTAATTTAATATGGGAAAATCTGGAGTTATTTTTAAATCAAATTGTTTCAGGCAAAATCCCAAAATTATATTATTAATTATTATATTACATAACCATTAATTAAATATCAATATATCAATATTTGAAATTTATAATTAACCTATTGTTTATAAAAATAAATATTTATTAATATATTAGACATAGAAAAGTTTTAATAAAATTTTATAAGCTATTAAAAGAAAAAACAAAAAAAAACAAAGAAATCAAAAATTTAGAATATAAAATGTTTAAAAAAATTGGAAAAATATTTTAAACTAAAGACTAGGCTATAGCCGATAGAAACGAAACAGATGAATAAAAAAATTAAAGAGAGTAAGAAGAAAGAGAGTTAGAAGAAAAAGTTCACTTAGCCCATATAGATGAAATTTCTAAAAACAGCAGTCCCCTATGGTTAACTAATCAATTTGTAGAAAGACCTTTTCATACAATTTGTGTGTGCATACTTGTTTTCTGTATTGCTGGAGTATTAACCGTTACTTAAGAACTCTTTACTCTATCTGATAATAACTAGAGAGATTATTTAATTTGGTCTTCTCCATTAGTTGAAGTATATGACATGAGGGTAATAATTTAATTTGTTTGTTTTATTTTGTTCTATATATTAGGTGGAAATTCTAAATATATAATACAATACTTATTTTATGGTATTAGTGCATATATATATATAATAATTATACTAAATTAAAAATCTATTTTGATTAGGAAGAAGCCTACAAATAATTTAATAAAGAAAATGCTGACAGCTAAATCCCAGAAAGATCATTTGATAACTAGGACTGGACAACCTATTTGATTGTAGAATGCAAAGATTGCAACATTTTAACTCCAAAGGTTTAAAATTATTGGCCTAGGGAGAAAATGCGATAAAAAACCACAAAGATTATAAAAAATTCTGTCTAGCTTCAGCTACAAGTACTGACTGCAGTTCTAAAGGAATATTGTCTTTTACCAGTCTCTTTAATGATCCCTTAAATGCCAGTTAAACTGAAATTGATGCTTAAGTAACTTTTATATTAAAGTCAGAAAACTGGGATAATTGGAAATTCCTTTTCAGTAAAAAATTCAGCTCTTCTAATCCCTCTTCTGAATATGTAAGAAGTCTGATTAAATTTGGAGCCCCTTTGAAAATAGGAAGCAAACTATACACCAATCAGTACGACGATGAAGATAAATAAGATGAAGAATTTAAAAAATTCAGTAATTATCTATTATCTTTTTTTATTAAAAATTATTAAAATTGATTTTTTAATTTTTAGGCAAAAGTTTCTTACCTGATATCAAAGATATTAGTGAGCCTTCTGACTATGATTTAATTCCCTATTCAGGAGTAATTGATGATTATGAATAAAACGAATAGGTTAATAAGGACTTTGGTTGGGCTGTAGGTTCTATTGTTTTCGTTCTTGTTTACATGACCTTCCATTTATAATCCATCTTCTTGAGTAGCATTGCTATGCTTTAAATTATAATATCTTTCCCCTTGACTCTAGTGCTATTTAACCTTGTATTCCAAGTTAAATACTTTTCGAGTTTGCACATTTTGGCTATTTTCGTGATTTTGGGAATAGCTGCCGATGATATCTTCGTATTCATTGATGCTTGGAGACAATCTCTTATCTCAAAAGAGTTAGAAGGTGATAGAAAAAGGATGATGGCTACTACCTTTAGAAGAGCTTCAAAGGCCATGTTGGCTACTTCATCTACAACTGCTGCCGCCTTTTTCGCAACCGGACTCTCTGAAATTATGCCGGTTTCCAGCTTTGGTATATTCGCAGGAATTTTGGTGCCCATGAACTTTATTCTAGTTATTATTTTCTTCCCCTCTATAGTGATCATCCACGACAGATATTTGGCTAAGAGAAGTTGCTTCCCCTGCTTAAAGAAATTCAAAATCTGTAACTCATAGTAATAGGAAAACTAAGAAAAAAAGCTACTCCTGATAACTAAAACCAAGACATAGAAAAATAATAATAATAAAAATAAAATGCTGTAGAGAAAGACAATTAGGAGTAGTAACCTAAAGTAAATAATGCTTTGGCTGAATAAGAAAATATAAAAAACAACTAAAATAGTGAACATCTTAGTTAAAGTGCAGTTACATCTAAATAAGATCCAATTATTCTCAGATTCTTTAACAACTAATTCAATGACTTCGTTTACAGATTCAGATACTTGGTCTTATTGACATTTTTAATTTGGTTTTGCATTTCCATTTGGTAAACAAGTGAGTTGGCTCCTGTAAGCGAATCTGAATCATTTTTACCCGACGATTTCTACACTTAAAAAGCCAGAAACCTTCTCAGAAATGACTTCCACACATCTGGACAGATAACTGACAATGCCATTGAAGTAACCTATTTCTGGGGAGTTCAAGGAATGGATACTGAAGATGTCGGATCATGGGACAGCAAAGACAGAGGAAAAATTGTTTGGGATAAAAAATTCACCTTAGTACCTCCCTAAAACTAACAATGGTTATTCGATTTCTGTGAAGAAGTTAAAAAAGAATCAATCGTTTTAGATTAACAAATCACCTGCTTTATGACTCAATTCAAACCCTTTGTTGAAAACACCAAAAAGGAATAATTCCCTGTATAAAGTGAGTCTAGACTTATTGAATTACTTAAGGAATTTACCACTGACCCCAAGGGTGTTAAATTCTTCGCCAATTCTCATATAGGACTCTTCAAAAATGAACTCAGATACATTGCCATTGAGTTAATCGCAACAGGAAAGGTAGGAGAGCCTAGAAAGAAACAATTACCAGTTTACGAAAAATGGGTCGACTTATTGGAAAAATACAATAAAAAAGCCCCAGTAGGTTTATAAAATGCCGAACAAACAGCAGGATTCCCCTGGGTTTTCATGGAAACTGAAAAAGCATTCGTTTCTAATGCACTATCTGGAGTGGGAATATCACTTGCTTTCGCATTTTTGATTTTACTTTTAACCACTTACAATATTCTCATGAGTCTTTACAGTGTTTTATGCATAGGAGGAATCGTTGTCAGTGTTATTAGTGTAATGGTCTTAATGGGATGGGAATTGGGAATTGTAGAAAGTATAACCATCGTTATATTGATCGGTATGTCTGTAGACTACGTAGTCCATTTGGCTAATCATTACATCGAAAGTATATATCCTGACAGATATAGAAAAATCAAAATTAGTTTAAAAGAAATTGGAATCTCTATTATCAGTGGAGCTGCCACCACCTTGGGATCTGGGTTCTTTTTATTCTTTGCCGTTTTGATCATATTTAACAAATTTGCTATTCTTATATTCGCTACTATCCTCTTTTCACTGGCTTTCGCTCTATTTTTCTTTGCCAGTTTAATGCATGTAGCTGGACCTGTTGGAACATAAGGAGATGTCAAAGTACTTATTTTAGCCTGCATTAATAAATTTAAGAAAAATAAAGATTAAAAAAACGCTAAAGAACCTGCAGAAGCAGCTAAAGTTGAATATAATAATTGAATAAAATCAATTTTTCCTCAATTATATTAAAAATTTAAACAACTAATCAAAAACTATATATATATAAAATTTAAATTTATATAATTATTAATTATTTACTTTTAATGTATTAAAATTAAAAAATATAATAAATTATGTTATAATTGGTAATTTAGTGATGATAAAATAATTTTACATTATTACAATTATTTTTTTCCTATTAATTTATATTATAACAAATTTACAAAAATAATTTTGAAATTAATTTATTTCGATTATAATAATTTTAAATTGCGTACAATTGTTTATTTTATTATTAATTGGTTAATTTTAAGCTAATTTTTGAAATGAATACATATTATTTGATTTAATGTAATTTTTAAGAGGATTATCCCTTTATTAATATTTAAATAATTGAATAAATTGTTAACAAATTAGTTGAAAAATAAAATAATTTATTATTTATATATATTATATCATCATTTGAAAATATATTTTGTTAATTTTGGTATGATTAGTAATATAATATAGTTATAATTTCAAAAGTTAATTATTCATTCCTTCCCTTTACTTTAAATTTTTTAAATTTCATCAAACAATACAAGACAAACTGCTCCACTAACCGAACGAAGGCAATTAAACATATAGCCTCTGTAAAATCCGACAAAACCTTCTTACTGAGAAATTTTCTATATGCAATCTAATGTACCCTTATACTTTAACGTTTTACTATTACTTTACATCATCATTTTTCTTTTTACCGTATCACTAGGGTAGGCAAGAGAGGCTGCAAAAATAGTTACTAGTTGAGCCCAAATAAATTTGAAAACTAATCCCCTATTTTAAAATTATCTAATACTTTCATGTTTTTTTCCATAGTCATACAAACCAAAATAACCTCCTCTATATAAAAAAATTCCCACTCCATTAGAAAATACTCCTCTGTATATTCTATAAAATTATAATTGTTATGAATTAAACACAAAGAATGAACATAAAATTAATATTTAAATATATAATTGTATTACCCAGCTATCCCATCAGTTTTTAATACCTTAACTAGGCAATCAATAATACCTTTAAATTATCTATCTGCTTAAGATTTTCCCATATCCACAGCTAATCGTGTCCTTACAAAATCGAGTGGGTATACAATTGTGTTAGAAATTGTTCCTGAAATTCCTCCCGCGAAAAACGATTTTAAAATAAATTTTGTTTGATTTTTCTCTTACTTTACATTCATTATTTAAAATATCCTTTCTTTGAAAGCAAAGTTTAAAGCCTAAGTTGGAACATATCTAGTAATTTATTTATAAATAATATAACTAAAAATTCTATTAATAGCTTTTTTTATTGATTTTTTTATATATACCTTATGACATTTACCAAGTTCCCTTTCCAAAAACTTAAAACTCCTTCTTCCTTCAAAATTCTTTAAAAACAATCAATTCCTGATTTGTATTCTCGGGATATCATGGAGTTCTATTTTGCTGTTTATAAGACAATTTTTACTCTTTCCATTGGAGCTGAAACTGTTTTACCGACAGCTGCTGAAACTCCTCCAGCACAGGCGTTGAACACGAAAGTTTTTAACTATTATGATATAGAAATTTATTCTTACTATGTTTCTTCCATTGGTTTTGTTGGATATTTTAAATTATAAACTTTATTTAATTTATTATTTATTGTTTAATAAGATTGTTTTTCTCATTTAAAAATATTATTATAAACACCCAATTAAACCATACATACTTTTAGTAGTTTATTTATAAATATATTAATATCATTTTGTGCGGTCTATTTATTTAATCTAAAAAAAAATATTGCATTTAAGAATAATAAATTACCTTTAATATAGATTTATCCAATTTTAATGACTACAAATGTACATTTTACTTATGATATTATGTTAATATCTTAATTATTTTAATATTATTTAATGCGATCCTGTTAAGAATCGCTCAATTAATTCCTACATATAAAGTTGTCATACTAGAAGGGTACTTTTTTAAATCTCTTCTTTTTCATGATACAATATGCATAGATATAAATGATGCAAATAAATTATAAAATATATTGATATTATTGTACATATTTCTATTAATATATATTAACTTGTGCATTTTAATGATTATATGGCCATCTATAGCTTGTAATATAATTGATAAACAATTATCATCATTTTTCAAATTATCAACAAATTTATTTTTCAATTATTAAAATTTGCAATTATTAATTTTAAGTAAATTTTATTTCATATTGTTATTCACTTTGTCGAATATATTTCATATATTCGTAAAATAAAATAAATTTATTACAAATAAAGCAATTAACTTAAAGGTATATTGTCTAGGCAGTTAAAATAAATAATTCTATTAATTAAACTAATCTTATTAAGAGTAAACTTTAAGTAAGATACTAGAAATTACAATTTCTATAAAAATACTAATTTAGGAATTCTAATTATAATATAAAATATAGAAATAAATGTTTGTTTCATTAGTAAATATAATTGGTATTTAATATTTTATAAAAAATAACTCTTTAATATTATATAATAAAATATTAGAATATGATTTTATGAATAAATTTAATGATTTTTTAATACTAAACGTCTCTCAGCATTTGAATTGTGATATATGTATACACAATAACTAATTATATTTTATAATATATTAATATTTATATAGAGATAATATAGAAAATTATTATACAGATTAGAATTAGAAAAGAAATAAATATTATAATAAGATAATATACAAATAAAAATTAAAATATTGCACAATTGATATATAAAAATTATAATATATTTAGATATCTAAATTACCAAATTATATTATTTATTGATATTTTAATATTTTTATGAATAGTTATTTAGAATTTAATAATATAAATTTGGGCAAATAAACAGTAAAATTTTGTTAAAAAATGATAGAAAAATTTTTTTTAAAAATATTAAGAAATATCTTGCTCATATTTATTTATTAACTTATTTTACCTTTAGTACATATCTAACTGTTTTTATGAAGTCACAAGTATTCATTTAGGTAAACTTATATTCTTATTCATTTAGTGCTAATATCTAAATTATCTAAATGTTGTTTGATGCGATCCTGTTGAGAATCACAATTTATTCCTGCAAATAAATTTGTCATATCTGAAAACTACTTTTTTAAGATCTCTTCTTTTTCGAGATAGAAGGAAACAAATTATATTTAGCATATAAATGAAGCAAATAAATTAAAAAATATTTTGATATTATTGTGTATATTTCTATTAATTTATATTAGTTTGTACAATAAAATCAATATTAGCCATACCTTATGATAATAAAATACTTTATTATTATTATTTTAAATTTCCAATAAAGATATTTCATACTTTTAAAAAAATTATATTTATTAATTTAAATAAAATTTAATTGAATTAATATTCATTTAGTTAAAAATATTATATATATTAGTATGAATAAATAAATATCAAATAATTTTATTACAAAAAAATATAAAATAATATATTTAAAGGAAATAGTAAATACCGTAAATAAATATTCTATATATTAAATTAATTAAAGTTAGAAAAATATTAGAAATAACGAATTTTATACAAGAAAAATTAAATTAAGATTTATATATAAAATATAGAAATAAATATTTAGATAATTAAGTTTTATTAATAAATATAATAGATCTATAAATTTAATTATTTTGTCATTTTATTCATGATTTATATTTGGAACTCAGAAATAATTACAAACAAAAAAACTAATTATATTTATAATATACTAATGTTTATATAGAAATAATACATAGAAATTATGGACTGTCTTTAAACAAATAAGAATTAGAAAAGTAATAAATATCATAATATGATTGTATATAAGTAAAAATTAAATATTGCACAATTGATATCTTAAAATTATAATACACTTAAATAAATAAAGGATCAAGTTTTATTTATTATTTTTAATATTTTTATATTTTTATAATGGGTAGTTATTTCGAATATAATAATTTAAATTAGTTGAAATAAATAAATTAAATGTCAATTAATTATAATATAATTATTTCAATTTATAATAGTATAAGTTTTTTTAAAAGTATTGAGATGCATCCTAGGAATATATACATTTTATATTTTTATAATATAAATAATTTAATATTTTTAAAAGATTTTTTAATGTATTTTTTTTATTTTATATTAATACAATTATATATTCCTTCTAATTAATAAACTTCTAAAATTAATTTAATAAGTAATAAGTTACTAACATATTAATTATTATAAATTTTAATTACCACGAAGAATTTCGTTACGATGAAATTTATTTAATTATTATATTTAATTGAAATTGCTAATTTATTCATAATAAAAACTATATTTTGTTGAAATTTATAATTAAGTCGTAATAAACGTTATAATATCATACTAATATTTAATAGAATATATAAAAAAAGGTATATATTAGTAAATTAGTTATTTTATGGTACTTTTGCATTTGTATGTTTACAATTAGATTGATTATAATCATTATAATCTATATATAAGTATTAATATATTTGTATATTATAATTAATATGGGAATTAAATTCTAACTCTTACATATTTATTTTAGACATTTGGAAGAAATATTTTTCTACATATTTTGTTTATAAATAGAAATTAATAAGCTTCAAATTAAAATTAAATAAAAAGAAAAAAGAAAAGAAAAAAGAAGAAAAAAAAAACATATAATTTAAAACAACATTAAATAAAATGATCAAAAAAGTCTTGTTAATTGCTTTTTGCATAGCTATAGCTTATTCTGCTTGTACAAATGGATCAGCTGGATGTAAAACATGTGCTAATGGTAATGACTGTTCTGTATGTGATAACGCGACATATTACTTCATCAAAACTGATAAAACCTGTACTAAACTCTCTGATGGATGTAAAACCGCTTCAGCTGGAAGTTCTCCTGCTTGTGAAAGTTGTGATGCTTCTAAATATTACTTCATAAAAACTGATAAAACCTGTGTTAAACTCTCTGATGGATGTAAAACCGCCTCAGCTGGAAGTGCTCCTGCTTGCGAAAGTTGTGATGCTTCTAAATATTACTTCATCAAAACTGATAAAACCTGTGTTAAACTCTCTGATGGATGTACTACAGCCTCAGCCGGTACTACTCCTGTCTGTACAGCTTGCGCATCTACCCACCAACTTTCATCTGGAACAAACAAAATTTGCTTTTTGAAAATTGCTGATTGTACTGCTTATAATACCTCTGATAAATGTACCGCCTGTGCTAACAATAAAAAGCCTAAAAGTGATGGAACTGCTTGCGAATCTTAATCTGCTTCTATTGCTAATTGTGCCACTGTTAAATCTGGTGATGCCACTAAGTGCTCTAAGTGCTCTACTGGGTATTCCATTTCTGCTTCTGAAAAAGCTTGTGTTAAAAGCGTTGATTAATGCAAATCTTACTCTGATACCGCTTGCTCTGGTTGCAACACTGGATACTCTTTGAAATCAGGAAAGTGTGTAAAAGAATCTAGCACCAACTCCAATATCATTACTTTTTCTTCAGCATTAGTCTTAGCCACCTTAGCTTTTGCTTTCTGAGTTGAATATTTTCAACTTTTAATATATATATATCAATTATATTTAAGAAAACTATATAACCACACTATATTTATATATTTGTAATAGTACTATATTCATATTATATAATTTTAGTGATATTGTTAACTAGTTTAATTCTAAAGCTCTCTGTATAATTTATTAGCTGTTAAATAAAATTTAAAATACATATACATCATAGCTAAGATTTAATTATAATATAATTAAATTTTTTTATTATTACATTCGTTGAAAAAAAATTACAAATCAAAGAATTATCTAATAGTTTAATTTTGTTTTATTTTGTTTTTTTCAGTTTTTTTTCATATTTTGATTAGTGTTTTTTATTTTTTGAACAATATACTTACTTTATAAACCAATTTAATAATTTTTTCACAAAAAAATAATTAATTTAAAAATATATGTATTATACATATGCTTTTTAATCTGTTTTTTTAAAACTAAAATTGTTTTTTTTAATTCAATAATCATAATTAGTGTATAAAATATACAAAATATATACCATATAATAAATGCATGTACTATAGATATATAGTTAATTCATAAAAAACCTAGCATAAAATTTTGATTTGTAATTTTATTTTGAAGAAAGTAATAATTATAAAAATTTTGTTTAAATAATATTAAAAAAATTAAAAATTATTTATCAATGGTTTATAAAATTTTATCTATAGTTATGGTATTTTATTAACCATTAATAATAAAGCTACATATATTTATTTAGGTAAACTTATAATCTTATTCATTTAGTGTTAATATTTTAATTATCTTAATGTTGTTTCATACGATCATGTTGAGAATCACACAATTAATTCCTACAGATAAAGTTGTTATATCTGAAGCATACTTTTTTAAGATCTCTTCTTTTTCGAGATAGGAGGAAAAGCATTATAATTAGCATATAAATGAAGAAAATAAATTAAAAATTATTATATATACACATTTCTATTAAAATATATTAGTTTGTACAAAATAATCAATATATAGCCATACCCTATGATAATAAAATAGTTTATTTTTTCATAAATTTCCAATAAATATATTTCATATTTTGAAAGAAAATTATAATTATAAATTTAAATATAATTTAATTTAATTATTTATTATTCATTTAGATGAAAATATTATACATATTTGGAATGCATAAATTTAATTAATTTTATTACAAAAAATAAAAATAATGTATTTAAAGGTATATTGGTATATTATATAAACCGTTTAAATAAATATTTCTATAAAAATAATATAAAATTAATAAAATATTAGAAATAATAAATTTTATAACAAGAAAAAACAAATTAAGATTCTAATTATAATATATAAAATATAGAAATAAATAATAAGATTAAGATTAACTAAGCATTATTAATAAATATAATTGGCCTATAAATTTAATGATTTTTTTATTTTATTTGTCTTTTAGTTTTAAAATTCTGATAGAATTAAAAACAACAACTAATTATATTTATAATATACTAACGTTTATATAGAAATATTACATACAAATTATGGTCCATCTTTAATTAATTGATAATTCGAAAAGTAATAAATATAATAATACTAAAAATTAAAATATTTTACAATTGATATCTAAAAACAATAATACATTTAGATAAATAAAAGATCAAAAATAATTTTCAATTTATTATATATTGATATTTTTATAATAATAATTTTTTTTCCGAATATTATAATTTAAATTTGTTGAAATAAATAAATAAAATGTCAATTAATTATATTATGATTATTATAATTTATATTAGTAAGATTATTTTTAAAAGTGCTGAGATATTTCCTAGGAATATATAAACTTCTAAAATTATATTAATAAATAATAAGATACTAACATAATAATTATTATAAATTATAATAACCATGAAGAATTTTGTTGTAATGAAATTTATTTATTATATACTTTGGAAATTGCTAATTACTACATTATAAAAGCTATATTTTATTGAAATAGATAATTACTTCATAATAAAAGTTATTATAGTATACTATTATTTCATATTATATATTTGTAAATTAATTATTTTGTGGTACTTTTGTATTTATATGTTTACTATAAGATCGATTATAAACATTATAATTTATAGATATATATGTTTGTATATTATAATTAATATGAGAACTAAATTCTAACTTTTACATATTTATTTTAGACATTTGGAAGAAATATTTTCTACATATTTTTTGTATAAATAGAAATTATTAAGATTCAAATTAATAATAAATAAAAAAAAAAAAAAAAGAAAAAAGAAGAAAAAAAAAAATATAATTTAAAAAAACATTAAACAAAATGATCAAAAAAGTCTTGTTAATTGCTTTTTGCGTAGCCATAGCTTATTCTGCTTGTAAAAATGGATCAGCTGGATGTAAAACATGTGCTAATGGTAATGACTGTTCTGTATGTGATAACGCGACATATTACTTCATCAAAACTGATAAAACCTGTGCTAAACTCTCTGATGGATGTAAAACCGCCTCAGCTGGAAGTGCTCCTGCTTGTCAAAGTTGTGATGCTTCTAAATATTACTTCATCAAAACTGATAAAACCTGTGCTAAACTCTCTGATGGATGTAAAACCGCCTCAGCTGGAAGTGCTCCTGCTTGTCAAAGTTGTGATGCTTCTAAATATTACTTCATCAAAACTGATAAAACCTGTGTTAAACTCTCTGATGGATGTACTACAGCCTCAGCCGGAACTACTCCTGTCTGTACAGCTTGCGCATCTACCCACCAACTTTCATCTGGAACTAACAAAATTTGCTTTTTGAAAATTGCTGATTGCACTGCTTATAACACCTCTGATAAATGTACCGCCTGTGCTAACAATAAAAAGCCTAAAAGTGATGGAACTGCTTGCGAATCATAATCTTAACCTTAACCTTAGCCTAAACCTTAAACCGCTTCTATTGCAAATTGTGCCACTGTTAAATCTGGTGATGCCACTAAGTGCTCTAAGTGCTCTACTGGGTATTCCATTTCTGCTTCTGAAAAAGCTTGTGTTAAAAGCGTTGATTAATGCAAATCTTACTCTGATACCGCTTGCTCTGGTTGCAACACTGGATACTCTTTGAAATCAGGAAAGTGTGTAAAAGAATCTAGCACCAACTCCAATATCATTACTTTTTCTTCAGCATTAGTCTTAGCCACCTTAGCTTTTGCTTTCTGAGTTGAATATTTTCAACTTTTAATATATATATATCAATTATATTTAAGAAAACTATATAACCAACCACACTATATTTATATATTTGTAATAGTACTATATTCATATTATATAATTTTAGTGTTGCTTTTTCAGTTTAATTCTTTCTATAATTAGTTTTTATTAATTTTAAAATGTTTTTGGAATAAAGCCAAGAATAAATTTTAAAATTTTTTTAAAAAGTATGGCAAGGCTACAAAAAAAATTTTGAAATTAGTTTATTTCAAAATTAGTGCCATTTTCTTAATAATTTAAAATTGTGAGCAATTGTTGAATTTTACTATCAATTGTTGAGAATTCAAGCTAATTTTTTAAATAATTACATGTATTTGATTTAATTTATTTTATAAAGGGGTTATCATTTAATTAATATTTAAATAATCGAATCAATTGTTAACAAATATACTCAATTGTTGAAAACTATTCGGCTAACTTGAAAAATCAATACAATTTTATTAATTTTATATATAACATAAATTGAAAAAATGTTTATTGATTTTGCTATAACTAACCAAATATCAATATTTTTTAATATTATTTTCATATATATTATAGTTAAAAAAAAAACTTTTTTTTTTTTTACCCAGTTTCGGTTACATATATATAAAATAAAACAAATATCACAACATACATTTTAAAAGTCTATAAGGAAAAGTGAGTTATATAAAAATAAAATTAGCAGATCAAAAAATAAGTTTTAAAACAGAGATATAATTTTTATTTTCTATAGCTATTTATTTAAGCAATTCAAGGGTATTAGGATAGAATTCTAAAACTGAAGTATAAAAACGCTAAAAAGTATTATTTGTAATAAAATAAGATTTACTTGATAAGGTATAATCATCATTATAATTTAAGCTTATTGCTTTACATTTATTATCTTTATAATTAACTTTAAATAATTAATTATTGGTTGCATAGTTGTATTATTTCCCTAGGGATGATTTTATATAAAAATTTAGAATGCTATATTTGATATAAAATTGCTTTATGAAGTAATCATCCTATGACATATTTATTAAAAATTAAATTTATAAACTCAGGAATATATTTTTTATAAATAGAATGATAATATCTTTAAAACATAATTTTACAGTTATTTAACTAAAAAAAATTAATATTATAACTTGTACATGTAAATTTTATACATATAAATTTGTAAATATTTTATTTTATATATTTATTTTTTTTCATGAACTATACTATTAATAAATAATATTTATAGTTTTCCTTAAATATTGCCGTATTTCTATAGATTGTATATTAATCTATTTTTTTTGATTTGCTTTATGAGTGGCTATTGAATACGGATATGTTAAATTACAGCTACCCTTATTTTAATTATTCATAGTAAATAAAACTCTAAAATACAAATAAAAAAACAAAAGAAATAAAAATGGATCAAAATACGAAATGCACTGTTTGTAAGGATTTCAGGAAAAAAGTATTAGATAGGAATTTTTGGATAAATGGGCAAGTTCTAATTTTGATCCAAAAAGAAATTCTAAACTGGATCAGCTTAAAATTTTAGTAAAAGAAGATAAATATAGTAGGCCATATTTAGCATGTGAATTCATCCGAAAAAATTATTTATGGTTTACTTGCAAAGAAGCCATTGATCTTGTAGAAGATGCAACAGATAGCTGGATTGCCTATCATGTTTTTTTTAGTAGATGCATAGATCTATATAAAATTGATGAACATTTAGTTCAGCTTAAAACATATGAAGGTATAAATTTATTTTTAGTTCCATTTTTTTTTCGCTATTATAATTTTTTATTTAGGAGGAGCTGGATATTACACCAATATAAAAAAAGGGAAAACTTGTGTAGATTATGTAAATTAATTAAATAATGATAAACTTAGCTAGGGTCCATTTTAAATTCCATAAGAAATTACATGTTTTGGATGGGATAATTCAGTGACTAAAAATGTCAACTGGACTGGATATTCAAACATAAAATTTGAAAAATGAAAATTTTTTTAATTTTATGCTTTTCCATTTTTAATTTAATATAATATTTTTCTAGATAATAAGTAATTAACATTTTTATAAATATTATAATCTTAGTTTTCTACATTTATTGTTTATTTTAAATTATTATTTTAATATTTAAATATTTTAATTAAATTTTACTCACATACTTAAACTATTTATAGACAATAATCAACAAAAAATATACATAAGTTTTCAAATATATAATATGGGGTTGGGGTTGGGGTTGGGGTTGGGGTTGGGGTTGGGGTTGGGGTTGGGGTTGGGGTTGGGGTTGGGGTTGGGGTTGGGGTTGGGGTTGGGTTGGGGTTGGGGTTGGGGTTGGGGTTGGGGTTGGGGTTGG